>JARGYO010001167.1:0-447011 GCA_029206835.1 Rana muscosa
CTGACCCTAGAACGTGGAAGATCAAGCCTAAATCTGATCCTAGAACATGGAAGAGCAAGCCTAAATCTGACCCTAGAACAATGGAACAGCAAGCCTAATATGACCCTAGAACACGGAAGAGCAAGCCTAAATCTGACCCTAGAACTTGGAAGAGCAAGTCTAAATCTGACCCTAGAACTTGGAAGAGCAAGCCTAAATCTGACCTTAGAACATGAAAGAGCAAGCCTAAATCTGACCCTAGAATGTGGCAGAGCAAGCCTAAATCTGACCCTAGAAATTGGAAGAGCAAGCCTAAATCTGACCCTAGAACATGGCAGAGCAAGCCTAAATCTGACCCTAGACATTGGAAGAGCAAGCCTAAATCTGACCCTAGAACATAGAAGAGCAAGCCTAAAACTAACCCTAGAACTTGGAAGAGCAAGCCTAAATCTGACCTTAGAACATGGAAGAGCAAGCCTAAATCTGACCCTAGAACATGGCAGAGCAAGCCTAAATCTGACCCTAGAACTTGGAAGAGCAATCCTAAATCTGACCCTAGAACTTGAAGAGCAATCCTATATCTGACCCTAGAACATAGAAGAGCAAGCCTAAATCTGACCTTAGAACATGGAAGAGCAAGCCCTTAATCTGCCCCTAGAACATAGAAGAGCAAGCCTAAATCTGACCCTAGAACATGGAAGAGCAAGCCTAAATCTGACCCTAGAACATAGAAGAGCAAGCCTAAACCTGACCCTAGAACGTGGAAGATCAAGGCCTAAATCTGATCCTAGAACAAGAAGAGCAAGCCTAAATCTGACCCTAGAACGTGGAAGATCAAGCCTAAATCTGATCCTAGAACATGGAAGAGCAAGCCTAAATCTGACCCTAAAACATAGAGAGCAAGCCTTAATCTGACCCTAGAACGTGGAAGATAAAGCCTAAATCTGACCCTAGAACTTGGAAGAGCAAGCCAAAATCTGACCCTAGAACATAGAAGAGCAAGCCTAAATCTGACGCTAGAACGTGGAAGAGCAAGCCTAAATCTGACCCTAAAACATGGAAGAGCAAGCCTAAATCTGACCCTAGAACTTGGAAGAGCAAGCCTAAATCTGACCCTAGAACATAGAAGAGCAAGCCTAAATCTGACCCTAGAACTTGGAAGAGCAAGCCTAAATCTGACCCTAAAACATGGAAGAGTAAGCCTAAATCTGACCCTAGAACATAGAAGAGCAAGTCTAAATCTGACCCTAGAACATAGAAGAGCAAGCCCAAATCTGACCCTAGAACATGGAAGAGCAAACCTAAATCTGACCTTAGAACATGGAAGAGCAAGCCTAAATCTGACTCTAGAACTTGGAAGAGCAAGCCTACATCTGATTCTAGAACATGGAAGAGCAAGCCTAAATCTGACCCTAGAACGTGGAAGATCGAGCCTAAATCTGACCCTAGAACATAGAAGAGCAAGCCTAAATCTGACCCTAGAACGTGGAAGATCAAGCCTAAATCTGACCCTAGAACTTGGAAGAGCATGCCTAAATCTGACCCTAAAACACGGAAGAGCAAGCCTAAATCTGACCCTAGAACTTGGAAGAGCAAGCCTAAATCTGACCCTAGAACATAGAAGAGCAATCCTAAATCTGACCCTAGAACATGGAAGAGCAAGCCTAATTCCGACCCTAGAACATAGAAGAGCAAGCCTAAATCTGACCCTAGAACATGGAAGAGCAAGCCTAAATCTGACCCTAGAACTTTGAAGAGCAAGCCTAAATCTGACCCTAGAACATGGAAGAGCAAGCCTAAATCTGACCCTAGAACATGGCAGAGCAGCCTAAATCTGACCCTAGAACTTGGAAGAGCAAGCCTAAATCTGACCCTAGAACATAGAAGAGCAAGCCTAAATCTGACCCTAGAACATAGAAGAGCAAGCCTAAATCTGACCCTAGAACATAGAAGAGCAAGCTAAATCTGACCCTAGAACATAGAAGAGCAAGCCTAAATCTGACCCTAGAACATAGAAGAGCAAGCCTAAATCTGACCCTAGAACATGGAAGAGCAAGCCTAAATCTGACCCTAGAACATAGAAGAGCAAGCCTAAATCTGACCCTAGAACATAGAATAGCAAGCCTAAATCTGACCCTAAAACATGGAAGAGCAAGCCTAAATCTGACCCTAAAACATGGAAGAGCAAGCCTAAATCTGACCCTAGAACATGGAAGAGCAAGCCTAAATCTGACCCTAAAACATGGAAGAGCAAGCCTAAATCTGACCCTAGAACATGGAAGAGCAAGCCTAAATCTGACCCTAGAACATAGAAGAGCAAGCCTAAATCTGACCCTAGAACATAGAAGAGCAAGCATAAATCTGACCCTAGAACATAGAAGAGCAAGCCTAAATCTGACCCTAGAACATGGAAGAGCAAGCCTAAATCTGACCCTAGAACATAGAAGAGCAAGCCTAAACCTGACCCTAGAACATAGAAGAACAAGCCTAAATCTGACCCTAGAACATAGAAGAGCAAGCCTAAATTGACCCTAGAACATGGCAGAGCAAGCCTAAATCTGACCCTAGAACATAGAAGAGCAAGCCTAAATCTGACCCTAGAAATTGGAAGAGCAAGCCTAAATCTGACCCTAGAACTAGGAAGAGAAATCCTAAATCTGACCCTAGAACATAGAAGAGCAAGCCTAAATCTGACCCTAGAACATAGAAGAGCAAGCCTAAAACTGACCCTAGAACATGGCAGAGCAAGCCTAAATCTGACCCTAGAACGTGGAAGATCAAGCCTAAATCTGACCCTAGAACTTGGAAGAGCATGCCTAAATCTGACCCTAAAACATGGAAGAGCAAGCCTAAATCTGACCCTAGAACTTGGAAGAGCAAGCCTAAATCTGACCCTAGAACATAGAAGAGCAAGCCTAAATCTGACCCTATAACATGGAAGAGCAAGCCTAATTCTGACCCTAGAACATAGAAGAGCAAGCCTAAATCTGACCCTATAACATGGAAGAGCAAGCCTAATTCCGACCCTAGAACATAGAAGAGCAAGCCTAAATCTGACCCTAGAACATGGAAGAGCAAGCCTAAATCTGACCCTAGAACTAATTCTGACCCTAGAACATAGAAGAGCAAGCCTAAATCTGACCCTAGAACATGGAAGAGCAAGCCTAAATCTGACCCTAGAACTTTGAAGAGCAAGCCTAAATCTGACCCTAGAACATGGCAGAGCAAGCCTAAATCTGACCCTAGAACTTGGAAGAGCAAGCCTAATCTGACCCTAGAACATAGAAGAGCAAGCCTAAATCTGACCCTAGAACATAGAAGAGCAAGCCTAAATCTGACCCTAGAACATAGAAGAGAAAGCCTAAATCTGACCCTAGAACATAGAAGAGCAAGCCTAAATCTGACCCTAGAACATGGAAGAGCAAGCCTAAATCTGACCCTAGAACATAGAAGAGCAAGCCTAAATCTGACCCTAGAACATAGAAGAGCAAGCCTAAATCTGACCCTAGAACATAGAAGAGCAAGCCTAAATCTGACCCTAGAACATAGAAGAGCAAGCCTAAATCTGACCCTAAAACATGGAAGAGCAAGCCTAAATCTGACCCTAGAACATGGAAGAGCAAGCCTAAATCTGACCCTAAAACATGGAAGAGCAAGCCTAAATCTGACCCTAGAACATGGAAGAGCAAGCCTAAATCTGACCCTAGAACATAGAAGAGCAAGCCTAAATCTGACCCTAGAACATAGAAGAGCAAGCCTAAATCTGACCCTAGAACTTGTAAGAGCAAGCATAAATCTGACCCTAGAACATAGAAGAGCAAGCCTAAATCTGACCCTAGAACATGAAGAGCAAGCCTAAATCTGACCCTAGAACATAGAAGAGCAAGCCTAAATCTGACCCTAGAACATAGAAGAGCAAGGCTAAATCTGACCCTAGAACATAGAAGAGCAAGCCTAAATCTGACCCTAGAACATGGCAGAGCAAGCATAAATCTGACCCTAGAACATAGAAGAGCAAGCCTAAATCTGACCCTAGAAATTGGAAGAGCAAGCCTAAATCTGACCCTAGAACTAGGAAGAGCAAGCCTAAATCTGACCCTAGAACATAGAAGAGCAAGCCTAAATCTGACCCTAGAACATAGAAGAGCAAGCCTAAAACTAACCCTAGAACATGGCAGAGCAAGCCTAAATCTGACCCTAGAACTTGGAAGAGCAAGCCTAAATCTGACCCTAGAACATGGAAGAGCAAGCCTAAATCTGACCCTAGAACATAGAAGAGCAAGCCTAAATCTGACCCTAGAACATAGAAGAGCAAGCCTAAATCTGACCCTAGAACATGGAAGAGCAAGCCTAAATCTGACCCTAGAACATAGAAGAGCAAGCCTAAACCTGACCCTAGAACGTGGAAGATCAAGCCTAAATCTGATCCTAGAACATAGAAGAGCAAGCCTAAATCTGACCCTAGAACGTGGATGATCAAGCCTAAATCTGATCCTAGAACATGGAAGAGCAAGCCTAAATCTGACCCTAGAACATGGAACAGCAAGCCTAAATCTGACCCTAGAACACGGAAGAGCAAGCCTAAATCTGACCCTAGAACTTGGAAGAGCAAGCCTAAATCTGACCCTAGAACTTGAAAGAGCAAGCCTAAATCTGACCTTAGAACATGGAAGAGCAAGCCTAAATCTGACCCTAGAATGTGGAAGATCAAGCCTAAATCTGACCCTAGAACATGGAAGAGAAAACCTAAATCTGACCCTAGAACATGGAAGAGCAAGCCTAAATCTGACCCTAGAACATAGAAGAGCAAGCCTAAATCTGACCCTAGAACATAGAAGAGCAAGCCTAAAACTAACCCTAGAACTTGGAAGAGCAAGCCTAAATCTGACCCTAGAACATAGAAGAGCAAGCCTAAATCTGACCCTAGAACATGGCAGAGCAAGCCTAAATCTGACCCTAGAACTTGGAAGAGCAAGCCTAAATCTGACCCTAGAACATGGAAGAGCAAGCCTAAATCTGACCCTAGAACATAGAAGAGCAAGCCTAAATCTGACCCTAGAACATGGAAGAGCAAGCCTAATCTGACCCTAGAACATAGAAGAGCAAGCCTAAACCTGACCCTAGAACGTGGAAGATCAAGCCTAAATCTGATCCTAGAACATAGAGAGCAAGCCTAAATCTGACCCTAGAACGTGGAAGATCAAGCCTAAATCTGATCCTAGAACATGGAAGAGCAAGCCTAAATCTGACCCTAGAATATGGAACAGCAAACCTAAATCTGACCCTAGAACACAAAGAGCAAGCCTAAATCTGACCCTAGAACTTGAAGAGCAAGCCTAAATCTGACCCTAGAACTTGGAAGAGCAAGCCTAAATCTGACCTTAGAACATGGAAGAGCAAGCCTAAATCTGACCCTAGAATGTGGCAGAGCAAGCCTAATCTGACCCTAGAAATTGGAAGAGCAAGCCTAAATCTGACCCTAGAACATGGCAGAGCAAGCCTAAATCTGACCCTAGAATTGGAAGAGCAAGCCTAAATCTGACCCTAGAACATAGAAGAGCAAGCCTAAAACTAACCCTAGAACTTGGAAGAGCAAGCCTAAATCTGACCTTAGAACATGGAAGAGCAAGCCTAAATCTGACCCTAGAACTTGGAAGAGCAAGCCTAAATCTGACCCTAGAACATAGAAGAGCAAGCCTAAATCTGACCCTATAACATGGAAGAGCAAGCCTAATTCTGACCCTAGAACATAGAAGAGCAAGCCTAAATCTGACCCTATAACATGGAAGAGCAAGCCTAATTCCGACCCTAGAACATAGAAGAGCAAGCCTAAATCTGACCCTAGAACATGGAAGAGCAAGCCTAAATCTGACCCTAGAACTTTGAAGAGCAAGCCTAAATCTGACCCTAGAACATGGCAGAGCAAGCCTAAATCTGACCCTAGAACTTGGAAGAGCAAGCCTAAATCTGACCCTAGAACATAGAAGAGCAAGCCTAAATCTGACCCTAGAACATAGAAGAGCAAGCCTAAATCTGACCCTAGAACATAGAAGAGCAAGCCTAAATCTGACCATAGAACATAGAAGAGCAAGCCTAAATCTGACCCTAGAACATAGAAGAGCAAGCCTAAATCTGACCCTAGAACATGGAAGAGCAAGCCTAAATCTGACCCTAGAACATAGAAGAGCAAGCCTAAATCTGACCCTAGAACATAGAAGAGCAAGCCTAAATCTGACCTAGAACATAAAAGAGCAAGCCTAAATCTGACCCTAAAACATGGAAGAGCAAGCCTAAATCCGACCCTAGAAACATGGAAGAGCAAGCCTAAATCTGACCCTAAAACATGGAAGAGCAAGCCTAAATCTGACCCTAGAACATGGAAGAGCAAGCCTAAATCTGACCCTAGAACATAGAAGAGCAAGCCTAAATCTGACACTAGAACTTGTAAGAGCAAGCATAAATCTGACCCTAGAACATAGAAGAGCACGCCTAAATCTGAACCTAGAACATGGAAGAGCAAGCCTAAATCTGACCCTAGAACATAGAAGAGCAAGCCTAAATCTGACCCTAGAACATAGAAGAGCAAGGCTAAATCTGACCCTAGAACATAGAAGAGCAAGCCTAAATCTGACCCTAGAACATGGCAGAGCAAGCATAAATCTGACCCTAGAACATAGAAGAGCAAGCCTAAATCTGACCCTAGAAATTGGAAGAGCAGCCTAAATCTGACCCTAGAACTAGGAAGAGCAAGCCTAAATCTGACCCTAGAACATAGAAGAGCAAGCCTAAATCTGACCCTAGAACATAGAAGAGCAAGCCTAAACTAACCCTAGAACATGGCAGAGCAAGCCTAAATCTGACCCTAGAACTTGGAAGAGCAAGCCTAAATCTGACCCTAGAACATGGAAGAGCAAGCCTAAATCTGACCCTAGAACATAGAAGAGCAAGCCTAAATCTGACCCTAGAACATAGAAGAGCAAGCCTAAATCTGACCCTAGAACATAGAAGAGCAAGCCTAAATCTGACCCTAGAACATGGAAGAGCAAGCCTAAATCTGACCCTAGAACATAGAAGAGCAAGCCTAAACCTGACCCTAGAACTAGGAAGAGCAAGCCTAAATCTGATCCTAGAACATGGAAGAGCAAGCCTAAATCTGACCCTAGAACATGGAACAGCAAGCCTAAATCTGACCCTAGAACACGGAAGAGCAAGCCTAAATCTGACCCTAGAACTTGGAAGAGCAAGCCTAAATCTGACCCTAGAACTTGAAAGAGCAAGCCTAAATCTGACCTTAGAACATGGAAGAGAAAACCTAAATCTGACCCTAGAACATGGAAGAGCAAGCCTAAATCTGACCCTAGAACATAGAAGAGCAAGCCTAAATCTGACCCTAGAACATAGAAGAGCAAGCCTAAAACTAACCCTAGAACTTGGAAGAGCAAGCCTAAATCTGACCCTAGAACATAGAAGAGCAAGCCTAAACCTGACCCTAGAATGTGGAAGATCAAGCCTAAATCTGATCCTAGAACATAGAAGAGCAAGCCTAAATCTGACCCTAGAATGTGGAAGATCAAGCCTAAATCTGATCCTAGAACATGGAAGAGCAAGCCTAAATCTGACCCTAGAATATGGAACAGCAAACCTAAATCTGACCCTAGAACACGAAGAGCAAGCCTAAATCTGACCCTAGAACTTGGAAGAGCAAGCCTAAATCTGACCCTAGAACTTGGAAGAGCAAGCCTAAATCTGACCTTAGAACATAGAAGAGCAAGCCTAAAACTAACCCTAGAACTTGGAAGAGCAAGCCTAAATCTGACCATAGAACATGGAAGAGCAAGCCTAAATCTGACCCTAGAACATGGCAGAGCAAGCCTAAATCTGACCCTAGAACTGAAGAGCAATCCTAAATCTGACCCTAGAACATAGAAGAGCAAGCCTAAATCTGACCCCTAGAACATTGGAAGAGCAAGCCTAAATCTGACCCTAGAACATAGAAGAGCAAGCCTAAATCTGACCCTAGAACATGGAAGAGCAAGCCTAAATCTGACCTAGAACATAGAAGAGCAAGCCTAATCCTGACCCTAGAACGTGGAAGATCAAGCCTAAATCTGATCCTAGAACATAGAAGAGCAAGCCTAAATCTGACCCTAGAACGTGGAAGATCAAGCCTAAAGCTGATCCTAGAACATGGAAGAGCAAGCCTAAATCTGACCCTAGAACATGGAACAGCAAGCCTAAATCTGACCCTAGAACACGGAAGAGCAAGCCTAAATCTGACCCTAGAACTTGGAAGAGCAAGCCTAAATCTGACCCTAGAACTTGGAAGAGCAAGCCTAAATCTGATCCTAGAACATAGAGAGCACGCCTAAATCTGACCCTAGAACGTGGAAGATCAAGCCTAAATCTGATCCTAGAACATGGAAGAGCAAGCCTAAATCTGACCCGAGAATATGGAACAGCAAGCCTAAATCTGACCCTAGAACACGAAGAGCAAGCCTAAATCTGACCCTAGAACTTGGAAGAGCAAGCTTAAATCTGACCCTAGAACTTGGAAGAGCAAGCCTAAATCTGACCTTAGAACATGGAAGAGCAAGCCTAAATCTGACCCTAGAATGTGGCAGAGCAAGCCTAAATCTGACCCTAGAAATTGGAAGAGCAAGCCTAAATCTGACCCTAGAACATGGCAGAGCAAGCCTAAATCTGACCCTAGAAATTGGAAGAGCAAGCCTAAATCTGACCCTAGAACATAGAAGAGCAAGCCTAAAACTAACCCTAGAACTTGGAAGAGCAAGCCCAAATCTGACCTTAGAACATGGAAGAGCAAGCCTAAATCTGACCCCTAGAACATGGCAGAGCAAGCCTAAATCTGACCCTAGAACTTGGAAGAGCAATCCTAAATCTGACCCTAGAACTTGGAAGAGCAATCCTAAATCTGACCCTAGAACATAGAAGAGCAAGCCTAAATCTGACCCTAGAACATGGAAGAGCAAGCCTAAATCTGACCCTAGAACATAGAAGAGCAAGCCTAAATCTGACCCTAGAACATGGAAGAGCAAGCCTAAATCTGACCCTAGAACATAGAAGAGCGAGCCTAATCCTGACCCTAGAACGTGGAAGATCAAGCCTAAATCTGATCCTAGAACATAGAAGAGCAAGCCTAAATCTGACCCTAGAACGTGGAAGATCAAGCCTAAATCTGATCCTAGAACATGGAAGAGCAAGCCTAAATCTGACCCTAGAACATGGAACAGCAAGCCTAAATCTAAACCTAGAACACGGAAGAGCAAGCCTAAATCTGACCCTAGAACTTGGAAGAGCAAGCCTAAATCTGACCCTAGAACTTGGAAGAGCAAGCCTAAATCTGACCTTAGAACATAGAAGAGCAAGCCTAAATCTGACCCTAGAACATGGAAGAGCAAACCTAAATCTGACCCTAAAACATAGAAGAGCAAGCCTTAATCTGACCCTAGAACGTGGAAGAGCAAGCCTAAATCTGACCCTAGAACATAGAAGAGCAAGCCTAAATCTGACCCTAGAACATGGAAGAGCAAGCCTAAATCTGACCCTAGAACATAGAAGAGCAAGCCTAAACCTGACCCTAGAACGTGGAAGATCAAGCCTAAATCTGATCCTAGAACATAGAAGAGCAAGCCTAAATCTGACCCTAGAACGTGGAAGATCAAGCCTAAATCTGATCCTAGAACATGGAAGAGCAAGCCTAAATCTGACCCTAGAATATGGAACAGCAAACCTAAATCTGACCCTAGAACACAAAGAGCAAGCCTAAATCTGACCCTAGAACTTGGAAGAGCAAGCCTAAATCTGACCCTAGAACTTGGAAGAGCAAGCCTAAATCTGACCTTAGAACATGGAAGAGCAAGCCTAAATCTGACCCTAGAATGTGGCAGAGCAAGCCTAAATCTGACCCTAGAAATTGGAAGAGCAAGCCTAAATCTGACCCTAGAACATGGCAGAGCAAGCCTAAATCTGACCCTAGAAATTGGAAGAGCAAGCCTAAATCTGACCCTAGAACATAGAAGAGCAAGCCTAAAACTAACCCTAGAACTTGGAAGAGCAAGCCTAAATCTGACCTTAGAACATGGAAGAGCAAGCCTAAATCTGACCCTAGAACTTGGAAGAGCAAGCCTAAATCTGACCCTAGAACATAGAAGAGCAAGCCTAAATCTGACCCTATAACATGGAAGAGCAAGCCTAATTCTGACCCTAGAACATAGAAGAGCAAGCCTAAATCTGACCCTATAACATGGAAGAGCAAGCCTAATTCCGACCCTAGAACATAGAAGAGCAAGCCTAAATCTGACCCTAGAACATGGAAGAGCAAGCCTAAATCTGACCCTAGAACTTTGAAGAGCAAGCATAAATCTGACCCTAGAACATGGCAGAGCAAGCCTAAATCTGACCCTAGAACTTGGAAGAGCAAGCCTAAATCTGACCCTAGAACATAGAAGAGCAAGCCTAAATCTGACCCTAGAACATAGAAGAGCAAGCCTAAATCTGACCCTAGAACATAGAAGAGCAAGCCTAAATCTGACCCTAGAACATAGAAGAGCAAGCCTAAATCTGACCCTAGAACATAGAAGAGCAAGCCTAAATCTGACCCTAGAACATGGAAGAGCAAGCCTAAATCTGACCCTAGAACATAGAAGAGCAAGCCTAAATCTGACCCTAGAACATAGAAGAGCAAGCCTAAATCTGACCCTAGAACATAAAAGAGCAAGCCTAAATCTGACCCTAAAACATGGAAGAGCAAGCCTAAATCCGACCCTAGAACATGGAAGAGCAAGCCTAAATCTGACCCTAAAACATGGAAGAGCAAGCCTAAATCTGACCCTAGAACATGGAAGAGCAAGCCTAAATCTGACCCTAGAACATAGAAGAGCAAGCCTAAATCTGACACTAGAACTTGTAAGAGCAAGCATAAATCTGACCCTAGAACATAGAAGAGCAAGCCTAAATCTGAACCTAGAACATGGAAGAGCAAGCCTAAATCTGACCCTAGAACATAGAAGAGCAAGCCTAAATCTGACCCTAGAACATAGAAGAGCAAGGCTAAATCTGACCCTAGAACATAGAAGAGCAAGCCTAAATCTGACCCTAGAACATGGCAGAGCAAGCATAAATCTGACCCTAGAACATAGAAGAGCAAGCCTAAATCTGACCCTAGAAATTGGAAGAGCAAGCCTAAATCTGACCCTAGAACTAGGAAGAGCAAGCCTAAATCTGACCCTAGAACATAGAAGAGCAAGCCTAAATCTGACCCTAGAACATAGAAGAGCAAGCCTAAAACTAACCCTAGAACATGGCAGAGCAAGCCTAAATCTGACCCTAGAACTTGGAAGAGCAAGCCTAAATCTGACCCTAGAACATGGAAGAGCAAGCCTAAATCTGACCCTAGAACATAGAAGAGCAAGCCTAAATCTGACCCTAGAACATAGAAGAGCAAGCCTAAATCTGACCCTAGAACATAGAAGAGCAAGCCTAAATCTGACCCTAGAACATGGAAGAGCAAGCCTAAATCTGACCCTAGAACATAGAAGAGCAAGCCTAAACCTGACCCTAGAACGTGGAAGATCAAGCCTAAATCTGATCCTAGAACATAGAAGAGCAAGCCTAAATCTGACCCTAGAACGTGGAAGATCAAGCCTAAATCTGATCCTAGAACATGGAAGAGCAAGCCTAAATCTGACCCTAGAACATGGAACAGCAAGCCTAAATCTGACCCTAGAACACGGAAGAGCAAGCCTAAATCTGACCCTAGAACTTGGAAGAGCAAGCCTAAATCCGACCCTAGAACATAGAAGAGCAAGCCTAAATCTGACCCTAGAACGTGGAAGATCAAGCCTAAATCTGATCCTAGAACATGGAAGAGCAAGCCTAAATCTGACAATGGAACAGCAAGCCTAAATCTGACCCTAGAACACGGAAGAGCAAGCCTAAATCTGACCCTAGAACTTGGAAGAGCAAGCCTAAATCTGACCCTAGAACTTGGAAGAGCAAGCCTAAATCTGACCTTAGAACATGGAAGAGCAAGCCTAAATCTGACCCTAGAATGTGGCAGAGCAAGCCTAAATCTGACCCTAGAAATTGGAAGAGCAAGCCTAAATCTGACCCTAGAACATGGCAGAGCAAGCCTAAATCTGACCCTAGAAATTGGAAGAGCAAGCCTAAATCTGACCTTAGAACATGGAAGAGCAAGCCTAAATCTGACCCTAGAATGTGGCAGAGCAAGCCTAAATCTGACCCTAGAAATTGGAAGAGCAAGCCTAAATCTGACCCTAGAACATGGCAGAGCAAGCCTAAATCTGACCCTAGAAATTGGAAGAGCAAGCCTAAATCTGACCCTAGAACATAGAAGAGCAAGCCTAAAACTAACCCTAGAACTTGGAAGAGCAAGCCTAAATCTGACCTTAGAACATGGAAGAGCAAGCCTAAATCTGACCCTAGAACATGGCAGAGCAAGCCTAAATCTGACCCTAGAACTTGGAAGAGCAATCCTAAATCTGACCCTAGAACTTGGAAGAGCAATCCTAAATCTGACCCTAGAACATAGAAGACCAAGCCTAAATCTGACCCTAGAACATGGAAGAGCAAGCCTAAATCTGACCCTAGAACATAGAAGAGCAAGCCTAAATCTGACCCTAGAACATGGAAGAGCAAACCTAAATCTGACCCTAGAACATAGAAGAGCAAGCCTAAACCTGACCCTAGAATGTGGAAGATCAAGCCTAAATCTGATCCTAGAACATAGAAGAGCAAGCCTAAATCTGACCCTAGAACGTGGAAGATCAAGCCTAAATCTGATCCTAGAACATGGAAGAGCAAGCCTAAATCTGACCCTAGAACATGGAACAGCAAGCCTAAATCTGACCCTAGAACACGGAAGAGCAAGCCTAAATCTGACCCTAGAACTTGGAAGAGCAAGCCTAAATCTGACCCTAGAACTTGGAATAGCAAGCCTAAATCTGACCTTAGAACATAGAAGAGCAAGCCTAAATCTGACCCTAGAACATGGAAGAGCAAACCTAAATCTGACCCTAAAACATAGAAGAGCAAGCCTAAATCTGACCCTAGAACTTGGAAGAGCAAGCCTATATCTGACCCTAGAACATAGAAGAGCAAGCCTAAATCTGACGCTAGAACGTGGAAGAGCAAGCCTAAATCTGACCCTAAAACATGGAAGAGCAAGCCTAAATCTGACCCTAGAACTTGGAAGAGCAAGCTTAAATCTGACCCTAGAACATAGAAGAGCAAGCCTAAATCTGACCCTAGAACTTGGAAGAGCAAGCCTAAATCTGACCCTAAAACATTGAAGAGCAAGCCTAAATCTGACCCTAGAACATAGAAGAGCAAGCCTAAATCTGACCCTAGAACATAGAAGAGCAAGCCTAAATCTGACCCTAGAACTTAGAAGAGCAAGCCTAAATCTGACCCTAGAACTTGGAAGAGCAAGCCTAAATCTGACCCTAGAACATAGAAGAGCAAGCCTAAAACTAACCCTAGTACTTGGAAGAGCAAGCCTAAATCTGACCCTAGAACATGGAAGATCAAGCCTAAATCTGACCCTAGAACGTGGAAGATCAAGCCTAAATCTGATCCTAGAACATGGAAGAGCAAGCCTAAATCTGATCCTAGAACATGGAAGAGCAAGCCTAAATCTGACCCTAGAACATGGAACAGCAAGCCTAAATCTGACCCTAGAACACGGAAGAGCAAGCCTAAATCTGACCCTAGAATTTGGCAGAGCAAGCCTAAATCTGACCCTAGAAATTGGAAGAGCAAGCCTAAATCTGACCCTAGAACTTGGAAGAGCAAGCCTAAATCTGACCCTAGAACATGGAAGATCAAGCCTAAATCTGACCCTAGAACACGGAAGAGCAAGCCTAAATCTGACCCTAGAACTTGGAAGAGCAAGCCTAAATCTGACCCTAGAACTTGGAAGAGCAAGCCTAAATCTGACTTTAGAACATAGAAGAGCAAGCCTAAATCTGACCCTAGAACATGGAAGAGCAAACCTAAATCTGACCCTAAAACATAGAAGAGCAAGCCTAAATCTGACCCTAGAACGTGGAAGATCAAGCCTAAATCTGACCCTAGAACATGGAAGAGCAAGCCTAAATCTGACCCTAGAACATAGAAGAGCAAGCCTAAATCTGACGCTAGAACGTGGAAGAGCAAGCCTAAATCTGACCCTAAAACATGGAAGAGCAAGCCTAAATCTGACCCTAGAACTTGGAAGAGCAAGCCTAAATCTGACCCTAGAACATAGAAGAGCAAGCCTAAATCTGACCCTAGAACTTGGAAGAGCAAGCCTAAATCTGACCCTAAAACATGGAAGAGCAAGCCTAAATCTGACCCTAGAACATAGAAGAGCAAGCCTAAATCTGACCCTAGAACATAGAAGAGCAAGCCTAAATCTGACCCTAGAACATAGAAGAGCAAGCCTAAAACTAACCCTAGAACTTGGAAGAGCAAGCCTAAATCTGACCCTAGAACATGGAAGATCAAGCCTAAATCTGACCCTAGAACGTGGAAGATCAAGCCTAAACCTGATCCTAGAACATGGAAGAGCAAGCCTAAATCTGACCCTAGAACATGGAACAGCAAGCCTAAATCTGACCCTAGAACACGGAAGAGCAAGCCTAAATCTGACCTTAGAATTTGGCAGAGCAAGCCTAAATCTGACCCTTGAAATTGGAAGAGCAAGCCTAAATCTGACCCTAGAACTTGGAAGTGCAAGCCTAAATCTGACCCTAGAACATGGAAGAGCAAGCCTAAATCTGATCCTAGAACATGGAAGATCAAGCCTAACTCTGACCTTAAAACACGGAAGATGCCACCTAAATCTGACTCTAGAACATGGGAGATCCCACCTTAATCTGACCTTAGAACATGGAGGAACCAGCCTAAATCTGACCCTAGAACATAGAGTAACCAGCCTAAATCTGACCCTAGAACATGGAAGATCCCACCTAACTGGTGGCTCTGTTCCAGAATACCGTGTGGTAACAGAGAATAGTGTAATCAGGTGCTAAGTCCCTCCTGTAATGATGTCATGAGTGAAAGGATATATATATGCCAGGTGAGGAGGAGGAGCCCCAGGCAGATGGGGCGTGGCAGCAGATACTCCACCAGCATGCAGATGTAGCCAGCTAGAGAAGAGGCCTTGGACAGGGAAGAGGGGGACAGGGTGAGATTGTTCTTCACCCAGAAGAGCCGGCTATAGTCATCCTGTTTCTTATGGTTGGTGGAGACTATGCAGCAGCCCTGTCTCTGGAACGACATGCAGCAGTCCTGTCTCTGGAACGACATGCAGCAGTCCTGTCTCTGGAACGACATGCAGCAGTCCTGTCTCTGAAACGACATGCTGCAGTCCTGTCTCTGGAACAACTTGCAGCAGTCCTGTCTCTGAAACGACATGCAGCAGTCCTGTCTCTGAAACGACATGCTGCAGTCCTGTCTCTGGAACGACTTGCAGCAGTCCTGTCTCTGAAACGACATGCAGCAGTCCTGTCTCTGGAACGACATGCAGCAGTCCTGTCTCTGGAACGACATGCAGCAGTCCTGTCTCTGGAACGACATGCAGCAGTCCTGTCTCTGAAACGACATGCAGCAGTCCTGTCTCTGAAACGACATGCTGCAGTCCTGTCTCTGGAACGACATGCTGCAGTCCTGTCTCTGGAACGAGATGCAGCAGTCCTGTCTCTGGAAATGACATGCAGCAGTCCTGTCTCTGGAACGACATGCAGCAGTCCTGTCTCTGAAACGACATGCAGCATTCCTGTCTCTGGAATGACATGCAGCAGTCCTGTCTCTGGAACGACATGCAGCAGTCCTGTCTCTGGAACGACATGCAGCAGTCCTGTCTCTGAAACGACATGCAGCAGTCCTGTCTCTGAAACGACATGCTACAGTCCTGTCTCTGGAACGACATGCAGCAGTCCTGTCTCAGGAACGACATGCAGCAGTCCTGTCTCTGGAACGACATGCAGCAGTTCTGTCTCTGGAACGACATGCAGCAGTCCTGTCTCTGAAACGACATGCAGCAGTCCTGTCTCTGGAACGACATGCAGCAGTCCTGTCTCTGGAACGACATGCAGCAGTCCTGTCTCTGTAACGACATGCAGCAGTCCTGTCTCTGTAATGACATGCAGCAGTCCTGGATCTGTAACGACATGCAGCAGTCCTGTCTCTGTAACGAAATGCAGCAGTCCTGTCTCTGTAACGACATGCAGCAGTCCTGTCTCTGTAATGACATGCAGCAGTCCTGGATCTGTAACGACATGCAGCAGTCCTGTCTCTGTAACGACAAATCTGATCCTAGAACATGGAAGAGCAAGCCTAAATCTGACCCTAGAACATGGAACAGCAAGCCTAAATCTGACCCTAGAACACGGAAGAGCAAGCCTAAATCTGACCCTAGAACTTGGAAGAGCAAGCCTAAATCTGACCCTAGAACTTGGAAGAGCAAGCCTAAATCTGACCTTAGAACATAGAAGAGCAAGCCTAAATCTGACCCTAGAACATGGAAGAGCAAACCTAAATCTGACCCTAAAACATAGAAGAGCAAGCCTAAATCTGACCCTAGAACGTGGAAGATCAAGCCTAAATCTGACCCTAGAACTTGGAAGAGCAAGCCTAAATCTGACCCTAGAACATAGAAGAGCAAGCCTAAATCTGACGCTAGAACGTGGAAGAGCAAGCCTAAATCTGACCCTAAAACATGGAAGAGCAAGCCTAAATCTGACCCTAGAACTTGGAAGAGCAAGCCTAAATCTGACCCTAGAACATAGAAGAGCAAGCCTAAATCTGACCCTAGAACTTGGAAGAGCAAGCCTAAATCTGACCCTAAAACATTGAAGAGCAAGCCTAAATCTGACCCTAGAACATAGAAGAGCAAGCCTAAATCTGACCCTAGAACTTGGAAGAGCAAGCCTAAATCTGACCCTAGAACATAGAAGAGCAAGCCTAAATCTGACCCTAGAACTTGGAAGAGCAAGCCTAAATCTGACCCTAAAACATTGAAGAGCAAGCCTAAATCTGACCCTAGAACATGGAACAGCAAGCCTAAATCTGACCCTAGAACACGGAAGAGCAAGCCTAAATCTGACCCTAGAACTTGGAAGAGCAAGCCTAAATCTGACCCTAGAACTTGGAAGAGCAAGCCTAAATCTGACCTTAGAACATAGAAGAGCAAGCCTAAATCTGACCCTAGAACATGGAAGAGCAAACCTAAATCTGACCCTAAAACATAGAAGAGCAAGCCTAAATCTGACCCTAGAACGTGGAAGATCAAGCCTAAATCTGACCCTAGAACTTGGAAGAGCAAGCCTAAATCTGACCCTAGAACATAGAAGAGCAAGCCTAAATCTGACGCTAGAACGTGGAAGAGCAAGCCTAAATCTGACCCTAAAACATGGAAGAGCAAGCCTAAATCTGACCCTAGAACTTGGAAGAGCAAGCCTAAATCTGACCCTAGAACATAGAAGAGCAAGCCTAAATCTGACCCTAGAACTTGGAAGAGCAAGCCTAAATCTGACCCTAAAACATTGAAGAGCAAGCCTAAATCTGACCCTAGAACATAGAAGAGCAAGCCTAAATCTGACCCTAGAACTTAGAAGAGCAAGCCTAAATCTGACCCTAGAACTTGGAAGAGCAAGCCTAAATCTGACCCTAGAACATAGAAGAGCAAGCCTAAAACTAACCCTAGTACTTGGAAGAGCAAGCCTAAATCTGACCCTAGAACATGGAAGATCAAGCCTAAATCTGACCCTAGAACGTGGAAGATCACGCCTAAATCTGACCCTAGAACATGGAACAGCAAGCCTAAATCTGACCCTAGAACACGGAAGAGCAAGCCTAAATCTGACCCTAGAATTTGGCAGAGCAAGCCTAAATCTGACCCTAGAAATTGGAAGAGCAAGCCTAAATCTGACCCTAGAACTTGGAAGAGCAAGCCTAAATCTGACCCTAGAACATGGAAGATCAAGCCTAAATCTGACCCTAGAACACGGAAGAGCAAGCCTAAATCTGACCCTAGAACTTGGAAGAGCAAGCCTAAATCTGACCCTAGAACTTGGAAGAGCAAGCCTAAATCTGACTTTAGAACATAGAAGAGCAAGCCTAAATCTGACCCTAGAACATGGAAGAGCAAACCTAAATCTGACCCTAAAACATAGAAGAGCAAGCCTAAATCTGACCCTAGAACGTGGAAGATCAAGCCTAAATCTGACCCTAGAACATGGAAGAGCAAGCCTAAATCTGACCCTAGAACATAGAAGAGCAAGCCTAAATCTGACGCTAGAACGTGGAAGAGCAAGCCTAAATCTGACCCTAAAACATGGAAGAGCAAGCCTAAATCTGACCCTAGAACTTGGAAGAGCAAGCCTAAATCTGACCCTAGAACATAGAAGAGCAAGCCTAAATCTGACCCTAGAACTTGGAAGAGCAAGCCTAAATCTGACCCTAAAACATGGAAGAGCAAGCCTAAATCTGACCCTAGAACATAGAAGAGCAAGCCTAAATCTGACCCTAGAACATAGAAGAGCAAGCCTAAATCTGTCCCTAGAACATAGAAGAGCAAGCCTAAAACTAACCCTAGAACTTGGAAGAGCAAGCCTAAATCTGACCCTAGAACATGGAAGATCAAGCCTAAATCTGACCCTAGAACGTGGAAGATCAAGCCTAAACCTGATCCTAGAACATGGAAGAGCAAGCCTAAATCTGACCCTAGAACATGGAACAGCAAGCCTAAATCTGACCCTAGAACACGGAAGAGCAAGCCTAAATCTGACCCTAGAATTTGGCAGAGCAAGCCTAAATCTGACCCTAGAAATTGGAAGAGCAAGCCTAAATCTGACCCTAGAACTTGGAAGTGCAAGCCTAAATCTGACCCTAGAACATGGAAGAGCAAGCCTAAATCTGATCCTAGAACATGGAAGATCAAGCCTAACTCTGACCTTAAAACACGGAAGATGCCACCTAAATCTGACTCTAGAACATGGGAGATCCCACATTAATCTGACCTTAGAACATGGAGGAACCAGCCTAAATCTGACCCTAGAACATAGAGTAACCAGCCTAAATCTGACCCTAGAACATGGAAGATCCCACCTAACTTGTGGCTCTGTTCCAGAATACCGTGTGGTAACAGAGAATAGTGTAATCAGGTGCTAAGTCCCTCCTGTAATGATGTCATGAGTGAAAGGATATATATATGCCAGGTGAGGAGGAGGAGCCCCAGGCAGATGGGGCGTGGCAGCAGATACTCCACCAGCATGCAGATGTAGCCAGCTAGAGAAGAGGCCTTGGACAGGGAAGAGGGGGACAGGGTGAGATTGTTCTTCACCCAGAAGAGCCGGCTATAGTCATCCTATTTCTTATGGTTGGTGGAGACTATGCAGCAGTCCTGTCTCTGGAACGACATGCAGCAGTCCTGTCTCTGGAACGACATGCAGCAGTCCTGTCTCTGGAACGACATGCAGCAGTCCTGTCTCTGAAACGACATGCTGCAGTCCTGTCTCTGGAACAACTTGCAGCAGTCCTGTCTCTGAAACGACATGCAGCAGTCCTGTCTCTGAAACGACATGCTGCAGTCCTGTCTCTGGAACGACTTGCAGCAGTCCTGTCTCTGAAACGACATGCAGCAGTCCTGTCTCTGGAACGACATGCAGCAGTCCTGTCTCTGGAACGACATGCAGCAGTCCTGTCTCTGAAACGACATGCAGCAGTCCTGTCTCTGAAACGACATGCTGCAGTCCTGTCTCTGGAACGACATGCTGCAGTCCTGTCTCTGGAACGAGATGCAGCAGTCCTGTCTCTGGAACGACATGCAGCAGTCCTGTCTCTGGAACGACATGCAGCAGTCCAGTCTCTGAAACGACATGCAGCAGTCCTGTCTCTGGAACGACATGCAGCAGTCCTGTCTCTGGAACGACATGCAGCAGTCCTGTCTCTGGAACGACATGCAGCAGTCCTGTCTCTGAAACGACATGCAGCAGTCCTGTCTCTGAAACGACATGCTACAGTCCTGTCTCTGGAACGACATGCAGCAGTCCTGTCTCAGGAACGACATGCAGCAGTCCTGTCTCTGGAACGACATGCAGCAGTTTTGTCTCTGGAACGACATGCAGCAGTCCTGTCTCTGAAACGACATGCAGCAGTCCTGTCTCTGGAACGACATGCAGCAGTCCTGTCTCTGGAACGACATGCAGCAGTCCTGTCTCTGTAACGACATGCAGCAGTCCTGTCTCTGTAACGACATGCAGCAGTCCTGGATCTGTAACGACATGCAGCAGTCCTGTCTCTGTAACGAAATGCAGCAGTCCTGTCTCTGTAACGACATGCAGCAGTCCTGTCTCTGTAATGACATGCAGCAGTCCTGGATCTGTAACGACATGCAGCAGTCCTGTCTCTGTAACGACATGCAGCAGTCCTGTCTCTGAAACGACATGCAGCAGTCCTGTCTCTGGAACAACATGCAGCAGTCCTGTCTCTGGAACAACATGCAGCAGTCCTGTCTCTGGAACGACATGCAGCAGTCCTGTCTCTGGAACGACATATAGCAGTCCTGTCTCTGTAAAGACATGCAGCAGTCCTGTCTCTGGAACGACATGCAGCAGTCCTGTCTCTGTAAAGACATGCAGCAGTCCTGTCTCTGGAACGACATGCAGCAGTCCTGTCTCTGGAACGACATGCAGCAGTCCTGTCTCTGGAACGACATGCAACAGTCCTGGATCTGTAACGACATGCAGCAGTCCTGTCTCTGTAACGAAATGCAGCAGTCCTGTCTCTATAACGAAATGCAGCAGTCCTGTCTCTGTAACGACATGCAGCAGTCCTGTCTCTGGAACAACATGCAGCAGTCCTGTCTCTGAAACGACATGCTGCAGTCCTGTCTCTGGAACGACATGCAGCACGTCGTGAGCTGAGTGAAAAGTGTCTAATGGGCAAGTCTGAGCCCTCTAGTGAGTACTAATGACCCTGGGAAGGAAGGAGAGAGACTGTGCAAAGGGGTGATGTGCTGTGGGCTGCTTTCACATAATGACTGCTGCGGTATATCCACTATATGTGACTGGTAAAGTACTGTCAGGTGACCCCGGAAGTATGTCATGTGACTTGTACTGCCATCTTCTGAAGAGATATCAGTAAAGTGCCGGAACTGTACTACATGTCTGGACATTCCTTTTTTTGTAAATATAAAAATGAATGTCCAGGGATGTCTCTGGCATTGAGTTAAGCACAAGATGGCAGAAGTAGAGCCAACCATAAACCCCCCTAATCCTGGCATCTGAGGAGATTCCCTAATACCCCATACCTGGGGAGATCCCCCTAATCCTGGCATCTGAGAAGATTCCCTAAAACCCCATACCTGGGAAGATCCGCCTAATCTCGGCATCTGAGGAGATTCCCTAATACCCCATACCTGGGGAGATCCCCCTAATCCTGGCATGTGAGGAGATTCCCTAATACCCCATACCTGGGGAGATCCCCCTAATCCTGGCATCTGAGAAGATTCCCTAAAACCCCATACCTGGGGAGATCCCCCTAATCCTGGCATCTGAGGAGATTCCCTAATACCCCATACCTGGGAAGACCCCCCTAATCCTGGCATCTGAGGAGATTCCCTAATACCCCATACCTGGGGAGATCCCCCTAATCCTGGCATTTGAGAAGATTCTCTAAAACCCCATACCTGGGAAGATCCTCCTAATCTCGGCATCTGAGGAGATTCCCTAATACCCCATACCTGGGGAGATCCCCCTAATCCTGGCATCTGAGGAGATTTCCTAATACCCCATATCTGGGGAGATCCCCCTAATCCTGGCATCTGAGGAGATTCCCTAATACCCCATACCTGGGAAGATCCTCCTAATCTCGGCATCTGAGGAGATTCCCTAATACCCCATACCTGGGGAGATCCCCTTAATCCTGGCATCTGAGGAGATTCCCTAATACCCCATACCTGGGGAGATCCCCCTAATCCTGGCATCTGAGGAGATTTCCTAATACCCCATACCTGGGAAGATCCCCCTAATCCTGGCATCTGAGGAGATTTCCTAATACCCCATACCTGGGAAGATCCCCCTAATCCTGGCATCTGAGGAGATTCCCTAATACCCCATACCTGGGGAGATCCCCCTAATCTCGGCATCTGAGGAGATTCCCTAATACCCCATACCTGGGGAGATCCCCCTAATCCTGGCATCTGAGGAGATTTCCTAATACCCCATACCTGGGAAGATCCCCCTAATCCTGGCATCTGAGGAGATTTCCTAATACCCCATACCTGGGAAGATCCCCCTAATCCTGGCATCTGAGGAGATTCCCTAATACCCCATACCTGGGGAGATCCCCCTAATCTCGGCATCTGAGGAGATTCCCTAATACCCCATACCTGGGGAGATCCCCCTAATCCTGGCGTCTGAGGAGATTCCCTAATACCCCATCCTGGGAAGATTCCCCCTAATCTCGGCATCTGAGAAGATTACCTAAAACCCCATACCTGGGAAGATCCCCCTAATCCTGGCATCTGAGGAGATTCCCTAATACCCGATACCTGGGGAGATCCCCCTAATCCTGGCATCTGAGGAGATTCCCTAATACCCCATCCTGGGAAGATTCCCCCCTAATCCTGGCATCTGAGGAGATTCCCTAATACCCCATCCTGGGAAGATTCCCCCCTAATCCTGGCATCTGAGGAGATTTCCTAATACCCCATACCTGGGAAGATCCCCCTAATCCTGGCATCTGGGGAGATTCCCTAATACCCCATACCTGGGGAGATCCCCCTAATCCTGGCATCTGAGAAAATTCCCTAAAACCCCATTCCTGGGAAGATCCTCCTAATCTCGGCATCTGAGGAGATTCCCTAATACCCCGTACCTGGAGAGATCCCCCTAATCCTGGCATCTGAGGAGATTTCCTAATACCCCATCCTGGGAAGATTCCCCCCTAATCCTGGCATCTGAGGAGATTCCCTAATACCCCATACCTGGGGAGATCCCCCTAATCTCGGCATCTGAGGAGATTCCCTAATAGGCTTGTGCAATTCGTTTCGTAACGAATTGAAATTCGTCCGAATTTAGCAACTTTCGGACATTCGGAAGCATTCGAATTTCCGAACAAAGCAATTACGAATAAGACCGAATCCGAAATAAATTATACCGCAAATAGCGAATGCCCGAATGTCTTCGGCATAATTCGTTATGAAAAAGTTACGAATGTACGAATCCATACGAAGCACAATAACACTCACTCTGCTCTGCTCTCTGCTTCTCCCACACCGTGCTGGACTCCCTCTCAAAATGGTGTACAGGGGCGGAGGTTATAGCCGCATGTAAAAAACTAAAGTAAAATACGAGACTTCGAATCCATTCGAAGCACAATAACACTCTGCTCTGCTCTCTGCTTCTCCCTCACCGTGCTGAACCCTCTCAAAATGGTGTACAGGGGCAGAGGCTATAGCCGCATGTAAAAAACGAAAGTAAAATACGAGATTTCGAATCGTTACAAATAACCGCAATGTATTTAGAAAAGTACAAATCCATTCGAAGCACATTAGGCATAATAGGCAGCGTCGTTGTGAGAGAGACACGGAAAATTACGAATCAACGAACCCAAAAAAAGTTACGAAAGTAGGAGTTGTGTCCAGAATCAACGAAAAACAACGTACTCTACCGAAAGTACGAACCCAAAAAAAGTTACGAAAGTAGGAGTTGTGTCCAGAATCAACGAAAAACAACGTACTCTACCGAAAGTACGAATTATAAAGCAACAAAAAATTCAACGAAAAATGTCGCTTGCAAAAATACGAATGAGTCCGAACACGAAAAATCCCGTCTAGCAAAATTACGAATGATTACGAATCAACAGGACCGGAAAGAAACGAACCGAAACGGAACGAATTTTTCCGTTGTGCACAAGTCTATTCCCTAATACCCCATACCTGGGGAGATCCCCCTAATCCTGGCATCTGAGGAGATTCCCTAATACCCCATTCCTGGGAAGATTCCCCCTAATCTCGGCATCTGAGAAGATTCCCTAAAACCCCAGACCTGGGAAGATCCCCCTAATCCTGGCATCTGAGGAGATTCCCTAATACCCCATACCTGGGGAGATCCCCCTAATCCTGGCATCTGAGGAGATTCCCTAATACCCCATCCTGGGAAGATTCCCCCCTAATCCTGGCATCTGAGGAGATTCCCTAATACCCCATCCTGGGAAGATTCCCCTAATCCTGGCATCTGAGGAGATTCCCTAATACCCCATACCTGGGGAGATCCCCCTAATCCTGACATCTGAGAAGATTCCCTAAAACCCCATACCTGGGAAGATCCTCCTAATCTCGGCATCTGAGGAGATTCCCTAATACCCCATACCTGGGGAGATCCCCCTAATCCTGGCATCTGAGGAGATTCCCTAATACCCCATACCTGGGGAGATCCCCCTAATCCTGGCATCTGAGGAGATTTCCTAATACCCCATCCTGGGAAGATTCCCCCCTAATCCTGGCATCTGAGGAGATTCCCTAATACCCCATACCTGGGGAGATCCCCCTAATCTCGGCATCTGAGGAGATTCCCTAATACCCCATACCTGGGGAGATCCCCCTAATCCTGGCATCTGAGGAGATTCCCTAATACCCCATTCCTGGGAAGATTCCCCCTAATCTCGGCATTTGAGAAGATTCCCTAAAACCCCATACCTGGGAAGATCCCCCTAATCCTGGCATCTGAGGAGATTCCCTAATACCCCATACCTGGGGAGATCCCCCTAATCCTGGCATCTGAGGAGATTCCCTAATACCCCATCCTGGGAAGATTCCCCTAATCCTGGCATCTGAGGAGATTCCCTAATACCCCATACCTGGGGAGATCCCCCTAATCCTGACATCTGAGAAGATTCCCTAAAACCCCATACCTGGGAAGATCCTCCTAATCTCGGCATCTGAGGAGATTCCCTAATACCCCATACCTGGGGAGATCCCCCTAATCCTGGCATCTGAGGAGATTCCCTAATACCCCATACCTGGGGAGATCCCCCTAATCCTGGCATCTGAGGAGATTTCCTAATACCCCATACCTGGGAAGATCCCCCTAATCCTGGCATCTGAGGAGATTCCCTAATACCCCATCCTGGGAAGATTCCCCCCTAATCCTGGCATCTGAGGAGATTCCCTAATACCCCATACCTGGGGAGATCCCCCTAATCCTGGCATCTGAGGAGATTTCCTAATACCCCATACCTGGGGAGATCCCCCTAATCCTGGCATCTGAGGAGATTCCCTAATACCCCATACCTGGGGAGATCCCCCTAATCCTGGCATCTGAGGAGATTTCCTAATACCCCATACCTGGGGAGATCCTCCTAATCCTGGCATCTGAGGATATTCCCTAATACCCCATCCTGGGAAGATTCCCCCCTAATCCTGGCATCTGAGGAGATTTCCTAATACCCCATACCTGGGGAGATCCCCCTAATCCTGGCATCTGAGGAGATTTCCTAATACCCCATACCTGGGGAGATCCCCCTAATCCTGGCATCTGAGGAGATTCCCTAATACCCCATACCTGGGGAGATCCCCCTAATCCTGGCATCTGAGGAGATTCCCTAATACCTCATACCTGGGGAGATCCCCCTAATCCTGGCATCTGAGGAGATTCCCTAATACCCCATACCTGGGAAGATTCCCCCTAATCTTGGCATCTGAGGAGATTCCCTAATACCCTATACCTGGGAAGATCCTCCTAATCTCGGCATCTGAGGAGATTCCCTAATACCCCATACCTGGGGAGATCCCCCTAATCCTGGCATCTGAGGAGATTCCCTAATACCCCATACCTGGGGAGATCCCCCTAATCCTGGCATCTGAGGAGATTTCCTAATACCCCATACCTGGGAAGATCCCCCTAATCCTGGCATCTGAGGAGATTCCCTAATACCCCATCCTGGGAAGATTCCGCCCTAATCCTGGCATCTGAGGAGATTCCCTAATACCCCATCCTGGGAAGATTCCCCCCTAATCCCGGCATCTGAGGAGATTCCCTAATACACCATACCTGGGGAGATCCCCCTAATCCTGGCATCTGAGGAGATTTCCTAATACCCCATACCTGGGGAGATCCCCCTAATCCTGGCATCTGAGGAGATTCCCTAATACCCCATACCTGGGGAGATACCCCTAATCCTGGCATCTGAGAAGATTCCCTAAAACCCCATTCCTGGGAAGATTATTTTTCTTTTCCATTCTTATATATTACTCCTCT
This sequence comes from Rana muscosa, assembly GCA_029206835.1. Classification (NCBI taxonomy): domain Eukaryota; kingdom Metazoa; phylum Chordata; class Amphibia; order Anura; family Ranidae; genus Rana; species Rana muscosa. The sequence continues at coordinate 26,265 of JARGYO010001167.1, forward strand.
ATTCCTTTTTATTATTGTTTATCTCCAGCCCTCTTATTTCGTCCTAGCCTTCCCGATCACATGACCTTCCCATCCCCTTCGTCATTGGACACCAGTACTATTCAGCTCCGCCCCATTCAGTGCATTCGCTCCCATATTAAGCGTCCTTTCACTTCCGCCCTCATGTCTTGCTGAAGAAGGAGCGCGACTTGCCAGGACATCGCAAGTCTGCGCTCACGAAACGCGTCCACTGCTGATGACGTCACTTCTTGCAGTCTCAACACATGTGCGCTCCTAGCCTCGTTTTGAAACAACTCATCACAGGATCGTTGTCCCCGGAAGTCGGCCGCTCCATCCTAGAGACACTCCTGCCACCTTTTGCAGAAGCTGAGTAGCCCTTGTGACCTGTGACCTGCTGCTAATGACTGTCATCCTGACATGTTCTAAACGCCTACATTGTCCATCTAAATGTGAGTGTATTTTTCTCTACCATTAAAAACTTTTTTAGCACTATTGCACTTAGAGGCGCCTCTCTCCTTGTCTTCCTGGGAAGATTCCCCCCTAATTCTGGCATCTGAGGAGATTCCCTAATACCCCATACCTGGGGAGATCCCCCTAATCCTGGCATCTGAGGAGATTCCCTAATACCCCATACCTGGGGAGATCCCCCTAATCCCGGCATCTGAGGAGATTCCCTAATACCCCATCCTGGGAAGAACTCCTCTAATCTTGGCATCTGAGGAGATTCCCTAATACCCCATCCTGGGAAGATTCCCTCCTAATCCTGGCATCTGAGGAGATTCCCTAATACCCCATACCTGGGAAGAATTCCTCTAATCCTGGCATCTGAGGAGATTCCCTAATACCCCATACCTGGGGAGATCCCCCTAATCCCGGCATCTGAGGAGATTCCCTAATACCCCATCCTGGGAAGATTCCCTCCTAATCCTGGCATCTGAGGAGATTCCCTAATATCCCATACCTGGGGAGATCCCCCTAATCCTGGCATCTGAGGAGATTCCCTAATACCCCATCCTGGGAAGATTCCCCCCTAATCTTGGCATCTGAGGAGATTCCCTAATACCCCATACCTGGGGAGATCCCCCTAATCCTGGCATCTGAGGAGATTCCCTAATACCCCATACCTGGGGAGATCTCCCTAATCCTGGCATCTGAGGAGATTCCCTAATACCCCATCCTGGGAAGATTCCCCCCTAATCCTGGCATCTGAGGAGATTCCCTAATACCCCATCCTGGGAAGATTCCCCCCTAATCCTGTTATCTGAGGAGATTTCCTAATACCCCATACCTGGGAAGATCCCCCTAATCCTGGCATCTGGGGAGATTCCCTAATACCCCATACCTGGGGAGATCCCCCTAATCCTGGCATCTGAGGAGATTTCCTAATACCCCATCCTGGGAAGATTCCCCCCTAATCCTGGCATCTGAGGAGATTCCCTAATACCCCATACCTGGGGAGATCCCCCCTAATCCTGGCATCTGGGGAGATTCCCTAATACCCCATACCTGGGGCGATCCCCCTAATCCTGGCATCTGAGGAGATTCCCTAATACCCCATACCTGGGGAGATCCCCCTAATCCTGGCATCTGAGAAAATTCCCTAAAACCCCATACCTGGGAAGATCCTCCTAATCTCGGCATCTGAGGAGATTCCCTAATACCCCGTACCTGGGGAGATCCCCCTAATCCTGGCATCTGAGGAGATTTCCTAATGCCCCATACCTGGGAAGATCCCCCTAATCCTGGCATCTGAGGAGATTTCCTAATACCCCATCCTGGGAAGATTCCCCCCTAATCCTGGCATCTGAGGAGATTCCCTAATACCCCATACCTGGGGAGATCCCCCTAATCTCGGCATCTGAGGAGATTCCCTAATACCCCATACCTGGGGAGATCCCCCTAATCCTGGCATCTGAGGAGATTCCCTAATACCCCATTCCTGGGAAGATTCCCCCTAATCTCGGCATCTGAGAAGATTCCCTAAAACCCCAGACCTGGGAAGATCCCCCTAATCCTGGCATCTGAGAAGATTCCCTAATACCCCATACCTGGGGAGATCCCCCTAATCCTGGCATCTGAGGAGATTCCCTAATACCCCATCCTGGGAAGATTCCCCCCTAATCCTGGCATCTGAGGAGATTCCCTAATACCCCATCCTGGGAAGATTCCCCTAATCCTGGCATCTGAGGAGATTCCCTAATACCCCATACCTGGGGAGATCCCCCTAATCCTGACATCTGAGAAGATTCCCTAAAACCCCATACCTGGGAAGATCCTCCTAATCTCGGCATCTGAGGAGATTCCCTAATACCCCATACCTGGGGAGATCCCCCTAATCCTGGCATCTGAGGAGATTCCCTAATACCCCATACCTGGGGAGATCCCCCTAATCCTGGCATCTGAGGAGATTTCCTAATACCCCATCCTGGGAAGATTCCCCCCTAATCCTGGCATCTGAGGAGATTCCCTAATACCCCATACCTGGGGAGATCCCCCTAATCTCGGCATCTGAGGAGATTCCCTAATACCCCATACCTGGGGAGATCCCCCTAATCCTGGCATCTGAGGAGATTCCCTAATACCCCATTCCTGGGAAGATTCCCCCTAATCTCGGCATCTGAGAAGATTCCCTAAAACCCCATACCTGGGAAGATCCCCCTAATCCTGGCATCTGAGGAGATTCCCTAATACCCCATACCTGGGGAGATCCCCCTAATCCTGGCATCTGAGGAGATTCCCTAATACCCCATCCTGGGAAGATTCCCCTAATCCTGGCATCTGAGGAGATTCCCTAATACCCCATACCTGGGGAGATCCCCCTAATCCTGACATCTGAGAAGATTCCCTAAAACCCCATACCTGGGAAGATCCTCCTAATCTCGGCATCTGAGGAGATTCCCTAATACCCCATACCTGGGGAGATCCCCCTAATCCTGGCATCTGAGGAGATTCCCTAATACCCCATACCTGGGGAGATCCCCCTAATCCTGGCATCTGAGGAGATTTCCTAATACCCCATACCTGGGAAGATCCCCCTAATCCTGGCATCTGAGGAGATTCCCTAATACCCCATCCTGGGAAGATTCCCCCCTAATCCTGGCATCTGAGGAGATTCCCTAATACCCCATACCTGGGGAGATCCCCCTAATCCTGGCATCTGAGGAGATTTCCTAATACCCCATACCTGGGGAGATCCCCCTAATCCTGGCATCTGAGGAGATTCCCTAATACCCCATACCTGGGGAGATCCCCCTAATCCTGGCATCTGAGGAGATTTCCTAATACCCCATACCTGGGGAGATCCTCCTAATCCTGGCATCTAAGGATATTCCCTAATACCCCATCCTGGGAAGATTCCCCCCTAATCCTGGCATCTGAGGAGATTTCCTAATACCCCATACCTGGGGAGATCCCCCTAATCCTGGCATCTGAGGAGATTTCCTAATACCCCATACCTGGGGAGATCCCCCTAATCCTGGCACCTGAGGAGATTCCCTAATACCCCATACCTGGGGAGATCCCCCTAATCCTGGCATCTGAGGAGATTCCCTAATACCTCATACCTGGGGAGATCCCCCTAATCCTGGCATCTGAGGAGATTCCCTAATACCCCATACCTGGGAAGATTCCCCCTAATCTTGGCATCTGAGGAGATTCCCTAATACCCTATACCTGGGAAGATCCTCCTAATCTCGGCATCTGAGGAGATTCCCTAATACCCCATACCTGGGGAGATCCCCCTAATCCTGGCATCTGAGGAGATTCCCTAATACCCCATACCTGGGGAGATCCCCTAATCCTGGCATCTGAGGAGATTTCCTAATACCCCATACCTGGGAAGATCCCCCTAATCCTGGCATCTGAGGAGATTCCCTAATACCCCATCCTGGGAAGATTCCGCCCTAATCCTGGCATCTGAGGAGATTCCCTAATACCCCATCCTGGGAAGATTCCCCCCTAATCCCGGCATCTGAGGAGATTCCCTAATACACCATACCTGGGGAGATCCCCCTAATCCTGGCATCTGAGGAGATTTCCTAATACCCCATACCTGGGGAGATCCCCCTAATCCTGGCATCTGAGGAGATTCCCTAATACCCCATACCTGGGGAGATACCCCTAATCCTGGCATCTGAGAAGATTCCCTAAAACCCCATTCCTGGGAAGATTCTTTTTCTTTTCCATTCTTATATATTACTCCTCTATTCCTTTTTATTATTGTTTATCTCCAGCCCTCTTATTTCGTCCTAGCCTTCCCAATCACATGACCTTCCCATCCCCTTCGTCATTGGACACCAGTACTATTCAGCTCCGCCCCATTCAGTGCATTCGCTCCCATATTAAGCGTCCTTTCACTTCCGCCCTCATGTCTTGCTGAAGAAGGAGCGCGACTTGCCAGGACATCGCAAGTCTGCGCTCACGAAACGCGTCCACTGCTGATGACGTCACTTCTTGCAGTCTCAACACATGTGCGCTCCTAGCCTCGTTTTGAAACAACTCATCACAGGATCGTTGTCCCCGGAAGTCGGCCGCTCCATCCTAGAGACACTCCTGCCACCTTTTGCAGAAGCTGAGTAGCCCTTGTGACCTGTGACCTGCTGCTAATGACTGTCATCCTGACATGTTCTAAACGCCTACATTGTCCATCTAAATGTGAGTGTATTTTTCTCTACCATTAAAAACTTTTTTAGCACTATTGCACTTAGAGGCGCCTCTCTCCTTGTCTTCCTGGGAAGATTCCCCCCTAATTCTGGCATCTGAGGAGATTCCCTAATACCCCATACCTGGGGAGATCCCCCTAATCCTGGCATCTGAGGAGATTCCCTAATACCCCATACCTGGGGAGATCCCCCTAATCCCGGCATCTGAGGAGATTCCCTAATACCCCATCCTGGGAAGAACTCCTCTAATCTTGGCATCTGAGGAAATTCCCTAATACCCCATCCTGGGAAGATTCCCTCCTAATCCTGGCATCTGAGGAGATTCCCTAATACCCCATACCTGGGAAGAATTCCTCTAATCCTGGCATCTGAGGAGATTCCCTAATACCCCATACCTGGGGAGATCCCCCTAATCCCGGCATCTGAGGAGATTCCCTAATACCCCATCCTTGGAAGAACTCCTCTAATCTTGGCATCTGAGGAGATTCCCTAATACCCCATCCTGGGAAGATTCCCTCCTAATCCTGGCATCTGAGGAGATTCCCTAATACCCCATACCTGGGAAGAATTCCTCTAATCCTGGCATCTAAGGAGATTCCCTAATACCCCATACCTGGGGAGATCCCCTTAATCCCGGCATCTGAGGAGATTCCCTAATACCCCATCCTGGGAAGATTCCCCCCTAATCCTGGCATCTGAGGAGATTCCCTAATATCCCATACCTGGGGAGATCCCCCTAATCCTGGCATCTGAGGAGATTCCCTAATACCCCATCCTGGGAAGATTCCCCCCTAATCTTGGCATCTGAGGAGATTCCCTAATACCCCATACCTGGGGAGATCCCCCTAATCCTGGCATCTGAGGAGATTCCCTAATACCCCATACCTGGGGAGATCCCCCTAATCCTGGCATCTGAGAAGATTCCCTAAAACCCCATTCCTGGGAAGATTCCCCCCTAATCCTGGCATCTGAGGAGATTCCCTAATACCCCATACCTGGGGAGATTCCCCCTAATCTTGGCATCTGAGGAGATTCCCTAATATCCCATACCTGGGGAGGTCCCCCTAATCCTGGCATCTGAGGAGATTCCCTAATACCACATCCTGGGAAGATTCCCCCCTAATCCTGGCATCTGAGGAGATTCCCTAATACCCCATACCTGGGGAGATCCCCCTAATTCTGGCATCTGAGAAGATTCCCTAATACCCTATACCTGGGGAGATCCCCCTAATCCCGGCATCTGAGGAGATTCCCTAATACCTCATACCTGGGGAGATCCCCCTTATCCTGGTATCTGAGGAGATTCCCTAATACCCCATACCTGGGGAGATCCCCCCTAATCCTGGCATCTGAGGAGATTTCCTAATACCCCATACCTGGGAAGATCCCCCTAATCCTGGCATCTGAGACTAATCCTGGTATCTGGAGAGATCTTCCCTAATCCTGGTATCTGGAGAGATCCTCCCTAATCCTTGTATCTGGAGAGATCTACCCTAACACGGATATCTGGAGAGATCCTCCCTAATCCTGGTATCTGGAGAGATCCACTCTAACACTGGTATCTGGAGAGATCCACCCTAATCCTGATATCTGGAGAGATCCTCCCTAATCCTGGTATCTGGAGAGATCCTCCCTAATCCTGGTATCTGGAGAGATCCACCCTAATCCTGGTATCTAGAGAGATCCTCCCTAATCCTGGTATCTGGAGAGATCCTCCCTAATCCTGGCATCTGGAGAGATCCACCCTTACACTGGTATCTGGAGAGATCCTCCCTAATCCTGGTATCTGGAGAGATCCTCCCTAATCCTGGTATATGGAGAGATCCTCCCTAATCCTGGTATCTGGAGGGATCCACCCTAACACTGGTATCTGGAGAGATCCACCCTAATCCTGATATCTGGAGAGATCCTCCCTAATCCTGGTATCTGGAGAGCTCCTCCCTAATCCTGGTATCTGGAGAGATCCACCCCAATCCTGGTATCTGGAGAGATCTTCCCTAATCCTGGTATCTGGAGAGATCTACCCTAACACTGATATCTGGAGAGATCCACCCTAATCCTGGTATCTGGAGAGATCCTACCTAATCCTGGTATCTGGAGAGATCCTCCCTAATCCTGGTATCTGGAGAGATCCACCCTAACACTGGTATCCGGAGAGATCCACCCTAATCCTGATATCTGGAGAGATCCTCCCTAATCCTGGTATCTGGAGAGATCCACCCCAATCCAGGTATCTGGAGAGATCTTCCCTAATCCTGGTATCTGGAGAGATCCACCCTAACACTGATATCTGGAGAGATCCTCCCTAATCCTGGTATCTGGAGAGATCCTCCCTAATCCTGGTATCTGGAGAGATCCTCCCTAATCCTGGTATCTGGAGAGATCCACCCTAACACTGGTATCTGGAGAGATCCACCCTAATCCTGATATCTGGAGAGATCCTCCCTAATCCTGGTATCTGGAGACATCCTCCCTAATCCTGGTATCTGGAGAGATCCACCCCAATCCTGGTATCTGGAGAGATCTTCCCTAATCCTGGTATCTGGAGAGATCCACCCTAACACTGGTATCTGGAGAGATCCTCCCTAATCCTGGTATCTGGAGAGATCCTCCCTAATCCTGGTATCTGGAGAGATCCTCCCTAATCCTGGTATCTGGAGAGATCCTCCCTAATCCTGGTATCTGGAGAGATCCTCCCCAATCCTGGTATCTGGAGAGATCCTCCCTAACACTGATATCTGGAGAGATCCTCCCTAATCCTGGTATCTGGAGAGATCCACCCTAATCCTGATATCTGGAGAGATCCTCCCTAATCCTGGTATCTGGAGAGATCCTCCCTAATCCTGGTATCTGGAGAGATCCACCCTAACACTGGTATCTGGAGAGATCCACCCTAATCCTGATATCTGGAGAGATCCTCCCTAATCCTTGTATCTGGAGAGATCCTCCCTAATCCTGGTATCTGGAGAGATCCTCCCTAATCCTTGTATCTGGAGAGATCCACCCTAATCCTGGTATCTGGAGAGATCCTCCCTAATCCTTGTATCTGGAGAGATCCACCCTAATCTTGGTATCTGGAGAGATCCTCCCTAATCCTGGTATCTGGAGATATCCACCCTAATCCTGATATCTGGAGAGATCCTCCCTAATCCTGGTATCTGGAGAGATCCTCCCTAATCCTGGTATCTGGAGAGATCCTCCCTAATCCTGGTATCTGGAGAGATCTACCATAATCCTGGTATCTGGAGAGATCCTCCCTAATCCTGGTATCTGGAGAGATCTACCATAATCCTGGTATCTGGAGAGATCCTCCCTAATCCTGGTATCTGGAGAGATCCTCCCTAATCCTGATATCTGGAATGATCCACCCTAATCCTGATATCTGGAGAGATCCTCCCTAATCCTGGTATCTGGAGAGATCCTCCCTAATCCTGGTATCTGGAGAGATCCTCCCTAATCCTGGTATCTGGAGAGATCCACCCTAAACCTGATATCTGGAGAGATCCTCCCTAATCCTGGTATCTGGAGAGATCCTCCCTAATCCTGGTATCTGGAGAGATCCTCCCTAATCCTGGTATCTGGAGAGATCCACCCTAATCCTGATATCTGGAGAGATCCTCCCTAATCCTGGTATCTGGAGAGATCCTCCCTAATCCTGGTATCTGGAGAGATCATCCCTAATCCTGGTATTTGGAGAGATCCACCCTAATCCTGATATCTGGAGAGATCCTCCCTAATCCTGGTATCTGGAGAGATCCTCCCTAATCCTGGTATCTGGAGAGATCCTCCCTAATCCTGGTATCTGGAGAGATCCTCCCTAATCCTGGTATCTGGAGAGATCCACCCTAATCCTGATATCTGGAGAGATCCTCCCTAATCCTGGTATCTGGAGAGATCCTCCCTAATCCTGGTATCTGGAGAGATCCTCCCTAATCCTGGTATCTGGAGAGATCCACCCTAACACTGATATCTGGAGAGATCCACCCCAATCCTGGTATCTGGAGAGATCTACTCTAGCCTAGAATCTGGTGGAAAGCAGCCACATGTGACCCCTTGAATGGTATTTCGTGTTTGGACAGATGTGGAGGATGTGTAAGGCTGGATTCATTCCTATTGGTTGAAACACAAATAAACTTTCAGCACTTTGAATGGAAATAAATGTGGGAAGTTGGGGTGTCGTTCCGTTTCTCCTGGAATATTTGTCTCTGTGGATGAGAGCATTTCTCAGATCAATCAGAATTCAATACCTGAATCAGAATGACTGAAGTACGGCCAATTATTGGATTTTAGGGGTGTACCCCTAGAGGTATCCCCAATTTCAGATCATTTCCTCACCCTCCCCCATCTTCTGCCTGTTGCAGAACGCTCACAGCCAGCGTATGTTCAGTGTCCCCAATTCCAGGATAACCCAACAATTACCTTAAATTTCATGGAGCTGAGTTTGTACAAGATGTCCCCGAGCTGTTCCCGGATTATTGACCAGGTTATTTTATTTTCTGCCTGAGCCGTGGCTTCCACCGCATGTCGCGCCATGTCATAGAAGGCGATCATGTTCTGCAGCATACCCACCGTCTTGTAAAAGGGACAGAATCTGTGAGAGAATGGAAGAGATTTTTGTGGGGGTCCCATGTATTGGGTGATGATGTCTATAGAATAGACCCCTTTATCTTTTATTGGGGGGGTGAAGCCAAGGGCTGGTCAGACACCAATTCTAACACAATATAACCCAAAACTGGGCTCATGTCATATTCATAGTATCCCATAATAACCCAATCAGGTGTTTGCTTTAAAAGGTGATAATGGATTGGTTGCTACAGGCAACAGCCTAACTTTTACTACAGTTTTCATGTAATATTCACTGTGTATATAGATGGCCAGTCACCCACAACCTCGCTTTTCTTCTATATCAGATACAGAGCCTCTATTCATGTTGTGTTTCTACTGAACAGGGAAAGGAAGTTTAATTGATCTTTAGGCTATATTGGATGAAAAACGTACACCCCAATGAAGGCCACAATATCCATTGTTTGAATTCAGAGTGCCCCTTATCCCCCTTATCCCCCTAACCTTAGCTTAAAAAGTTTGCTGATACCTGTCATAGGCAGAGTAGCCATTCTGCTGGAGGAAATCGTCCTTTATCAGTTTAGCAACTTCCAAGGTGATCTTATCCGCTTCTGCTAGTGAGGCCTACAAGACAAAGACATTAAGTTTCCCAGATCCCCCATACACCTCCCATATCCCCCAGGGACCTCACATGTCCCCCATAGACCTCCCATATCCCCCAGAGACCTCACATGTCCCCCATAGACCTCCCATATCCCCCAGAGACCTCCCATATCCCCCAGAGACCTCACATGTCCCCCATAGACCTCCCATATCCCCCAGAGACCTCCCATATCCCCCAGAGACCTCACATGTCCCCCATAGACCTCCCATATCCCCCAGAGACCTCACATGTCCCCCATACACCTCACATGCCCACCATAGACCTCACATGTCCCCCATAGACCTCCCATATCCCCCAGAGACCTCACATGTCCCCCATACACCTCACATGCCCCCCATAGACCTCCCATATCCCCCAGAGACCTCACATGTCCCCCATAGACCTCCCATATCCCCCAGAAACCTCACATGTCCCCCATAGACCTCCCATATCCCCCAGAGACCTCACATGTCCCCCATACACCTCACATGCCCCCCCATAGACCTCCCATATCCCCCAGAGACCTCACATGTCCCCCATAGACCTCCCATATCCCCCAGAGACCTCACATGTCCCCCATAGACCTCCCATATCCCCCAGAGACCTCACATGTCCCCCATACACCTCACATGCCCCCCATAGACCTCCCATATCCCCCAGAGACCTCACATGTCCCCCATAGACCTCCCATATCCCCCAGAAACCTCACATGTCCCCCATAGACCTCCCATATACCCCAGAGACCTCACATGTCCCCCATAGACCTCCCATATCCCCCAGAGACCTCCCATATCCCCCAGAAACCTCACATGTCCCCCATAGACCTCCCATATCCCCCAGAGACCTCACATGTCCCCCATACACCTCACATGCCCACCATAGACCTCACATGTCCCCCATAGACCTCCCATATCCCCCAGAGACCTCACATGTCCCCCATACACCTCACATGCCCCCCATAGACCTCCCATATCCCCCAGAGACCTCACATGTCCCCCATAGACCTCCCATATCCCCCAGAAACCTCACATGTCCCCCATAGACCTCCCATATCCCCCAGAGACCTCACATGTCCCCCATACACCTCACATGCCCTCCCATAGACCTCCCATATCCCCCAGAGACCTCACATGTCCCCCATAGACCTCCCATATCCCCCAGAGACCTCACATGTCCCCCATAGACCTCCCATATCCCCCAGAGACCTCACATGTCCCCCATACACCTCACATGCCCCCCATAGACCTCCCATATCCCCCAGAGACCTCACATGTCCCCCATAGACCTCCCATATCCCCCAGAAACCTCACATGTCCCCCATAGACCTCCCATATACCCCAGAGACCTCACATGTCCCCCATACACCTCACATGTCCCCCATAGACCTCCCATATCCCCCAGAAACCTCACATGTCCCCCATAGACCTCCCATATACCCCAGAGACCTCACATGTCCCCCATACACCTCACATGCCCCCCATAGACCTCCCATATCCCCCAGAGACCTCACATGTCCCCCATAGACCTCCCATATCCCCCAGAGACCTCACATGTCCCCCAGAGACCTCACATGTCCCCCATACACCTCACATGTCCCCCATACACCTCACATGTCCCCCATAGACCTCCCATATCCCCCAGGGACCTCACATGTCCCCCATAGACCTCCCATATCCCCCAGAGACCTCACAAGTCCCCCATAGACCTCCCATATCCCACAGAGACCTCCCATATCCCCCAGAGACCTCACATGTCCCCCAGAGACCTCACATGTCCCCCATACACCTCCCATATCCCCAGAGACCTCACATGTCCCCCATACACCTCACATGTCCCCCATAGACCTCACATGTCCTCCATACACCTCACATGTCCCCCATACACCTCACATGTCCCCCATAGACCTCCCATATCCCCCAGGGACCTCACATGTCCCCCATAGACCTCCCATATCCCCCAGAGACCTCACATGTCCCCCATAGACCTCCCATATCCCACAGAGACCTCCCATATCCCCCAGAGACCTCACATGTCCCCCAGAGACCTCACATGTCCCCCATACACCTCCCATATCCCCCAGAGACCTCACATGTCCCCCATACACCTCACATGTCCCCCATAGACCTCACATGTCCCCCATACACCTCACATGTCCCCCATAGACCTCCCATATCCCCCAGGGACCTCACATGTCCCCCATAGACCTCCCATATCCCCCAGAGACCTCACATGTCCCCCATAGACCCCCCCATATCCCCCAGAGACCTCACATGTCCCCCATAGACCTCCCATATCCCCCAGAGACCTCACATGTCCCCCATAGACCTCCCATATCCCACAGAGACCTCCCATATCCCACAGAGACCTCACATGTCCCCCAGAGACCTCACATGTCCCCCATACACCTCCCATATCCCCCAGAGACCTCACATGTCCCCCATAGACCTCCCATATCCCCCAGAGAACTCACATGTCCCCCATACACCTCACATGTCCCCCATAGACCTCCCATATCCCCCAGAGACTTCGCATGTCCCCCATAGACCTCCGATATCCTCCAGAGACCTCACATGTCCCCCACAGACCTCCCATATCCCCCAGAGACCTCACATGTCCCCCATAGACCTCCCATATCCCCCAGAGACCTCACATGTCCCCCATAGACCTCCCATATCCCCCATAGACCTCCAATATCCCCCAGGGACCTCACATGTCCCCCATACACCTCACATGTCCCCCAAAGACCCCACATGTCCCCCATACACCTCACATGCCCCCCATAGACCTCCCATATCCCCCAGAGACCTCACATGTCCCCCATAGACCTCCCATATCCCCCAGAGACCTCACATGTCCCCCAGAGACCTCACATGTCCCCCATACACCTCACATGTCCCCCATACACCTCACATGTCCCCCATAGACCTCCCATATCCCCCAGGGACCTCACATGTCCCCCATAGACCTCCCATATCCCCCAGGGACCTCACATGTCCCCCATAGACCTCCCATATCCCCCAGAGACCTCACATGTCCCCCATAGACCTCCCATATCCCACAGAGACCTCCCATATCCCCCAGAGACCTCACATGTCCCCCAGAGACCTCACATGTCCCCCATACACCTCCCATATCCCCCAGACACCTCACATGTCCCCCATACACCTCACATGTCCCCCATAGACCTCACATGTCCCCCATACACCTCACATGTCCCCCATAGACCTCCCATATCCCCCAGGGACCTCACATGTCCCCCATAGACCTCCCATATCCCCCAGAGACCTCACATGTCCCCCATAGACCCCCCATATCCCCCAGAGACCTCACATGTCCCCCATAGACCTCCCATATCCCCCAGAGACCTCACATGTCCCCCATAGACCTCCCATATCCCACAGAGACCTCCCATATCCCACAGAGACCTCACATGTCCCCGAGAGACCTCACATGTCCCCCATACACCTCCCATATCCCCCAGAGACCTCACATGTCCCCCATAGACCTCCCATATCCCCCAGAGACCTCACATGTCCCCCATACACCTCACATGTCCCCCATAGACCTCCCATATCCCCCAGAGACTTCACATGTCCCCCATAGACCTCCGATATCCTCCAGAGACCTCACATGTCCCCCACAGACCTCCCATATCCCCCAGAGACCTCACATGTTCCCCATAGACCTCCCATATCCCCCAGAGACCTCACATGTCCCCCATAGACCTCCCATATCCCCCATAGACCTCCAATATCCCCCAGAGACCTCACATGTCCCCCATACACCTCACATGTCCCCCAAAGACCTCACATGTTCCCCAGAGACCTCACATGTCCCCCAGAGACCTCACATGTCCCCCATACACCTCACATGTCCCCCATAGACCTCCCATATCCCCCAGAGACCTCACATGTCCCCCATAGACCTCACATGTCCCCCATAGACCTCACATGTCCTCCACAAACCTCACATATTCCCCATAGACCTGACGTGTCCTCCACAGACCTCACATATCCCCCATAGACCTGGCATGTCCTCCACAGACCTCAAATGTCCCCCATAGACCTCACATATCCTTCACAAACCTCACATATCCCCCAAATACCTTGCATACAGTATCTGCCACAGACCTCGCATGTCCCCATAGACTTTGTGTATCCTCCACAGACCTCACATATCTCCCATATACCTTGCGTGTCCTCCACAGACCTCTCATGTCCTCCATAGACCTTGTGTGTCCTCCACAGACCTTGCATATCCCCCATAAATCTTGTATGTCCTCCACAGACCTCACATATCTCCTATAGACCTTGTGTGTCCTGCACAGACCTCACATGTCCCCCATAGACCTCACATATCCCTCATAGACCTTGCATGTTCTCCACAGACCTCACATATCCCCCATTAGACCTTGTATGTCCTCCACAGACCTCACATGTCCCCCATTTACCTTGTGTGTCCTCTACAGACCTCGATTTGCCCCCACAGATCTCACATGTCCTCCACAGACCTCACATATCCCCCATAGACCTCACATGTTCCCCCGAAACCTCACTTAGCCCCCATAAACCTTGTGTGTTCTCCATATACCTCACATGTCATCCACAGACATCACATAGCCCCCATAGACCTAACATATCACTCATTTACCTTGCGTGTCCTCCACATACCTCACATATCCATCATAGACCTCCCATATCCCCCATAGACCTTGTGTGCCCCCAACAGACCTCACATATCCCCAGAGACCTTGCATGTTCTCCACAGACCTCACATGTCCCCCACAGAGCTCACATATCCCCCATAGACCTCACATGTCCTACACAGACCTCACCTTTCCCCCATAGACCTTGCGTGTTCTCCACAGACCTCACATATCCCCCATATACCTTACATATAGTATCTGCCACAGACCTCACGTATCCCCAACAAACCTTATGTGTCCTCCACAGAACTTGCATGTCCCCCATAGACCTTGCGTATCATCCACAGACCTCACATATCTCCCATATAACTTGCTTGTCCTCCACAGACCTCACATATCTCCCAAAGATCTTGTGTGTCCTCTACAGACCTCGCTTAGCCCCCATAGACCTTGCGTGTCCTCCACAGACCTCACTTTTCCCCCATAGGCCTTGCGTGCCCCCCACAGACCTCATATATCCCCATAGACCTTGCGTGTCCTCTACAGACCTCACATATCCACCATAGCCCTCCCATATCCCCCATAGACCTTGCATGCCCCTGATATACCTCACATATCCCCAGAGACCTTGTGAGTCCTCCACAGACCTCACCTTTCCCCATAGACCTTGTGTGTCCTCCACAGACCTCACATGTCCCCCATTGACCTCACATAACCACCATATACCTTGCGCGTCCTCCACAAACCTCACATGTCCCCCATAGACCTTACATATCCCCCATTAGACCTTGCATGTCCTCCACAGACCTCACATGTCCCCCATAGACCTCACATGTCCCCCATTTACCTTGTGTGTCCTCTACAGACCTTGCTTAGCCCCCATAGACCTTGCGTGTCCTCCACAGACCTCATATGTTCCCTATATACCTCACATGTTTTCCACAGACCTCACATGTCTCCCATATACCTCACATGTCCTCCACAGACCTCACATATCTCCCATAGACCTTGCATGTCCTCCACAGATCTCACATGTCCCCCATAGACCTCACATTTCCCCCATAGACCTCACATTTCCCCCATAGACCTTGCATGTTCTCCACAGACCTCACATATCCCCCATAGACCTCACATGTCCTCCACCGACCTCACATATCCCCCATTTACCTTACATGTCCTCCACAGACATTACATGTGCCCCATAGACCTTGAGTGTCCTCCACAGACCTCACATAACCCTCATAGAACTCACATAGCAACCATAGAATTCACATATCCCCCATATACTTTTCATTACCTCCACAGACCACACATAACCACCATAGACCTTGTGTGTCCTCCACAGAGCTCACGTATCCCCCATAGACCTTGAGTGTCCTCCACAGACCTCACATATACCCCATAGACATTGCATGTCCTCCACAGACCTCACATATATCCCATAGACATTGCATGTTCTCCACAGACCTCACATATACTTTATAGACATTGCATGTCCTCCACAGACCTCACATATACCCCATAGACATTGCATGCCCTCCACAGACCTCACCTATACCCCATAGACATTGCATGTCCTCCACAGACCTCACATATACCCCAAAGACATTGCATGTCCTCCACAGACCTCACATAGCCCCCATAGACCTTGTGTGTCCTCCACAGGCCTCACATATCCCTCATAGACCTCGCATGTCCTCCACAGACATCACATATTACCCATAGACTTCAGATGTCCTCCACAGACCTCATATGTCCCCAGACCTCACTTATTCCTAATTTACCTCACATGTCCCCTATAGACTACACAGAAAAGATGTTTGTGCTTTGAGATGGCAGTGCATGCCAGGACACATCTCATGTATAATGTCCTCCTGGCCCCACCTTTCCCACCAGCTGGACAATCTCTGCTAGGTCTTCCTCCTCCTGAAGGATCTCTTTGGCTTTGGTTCGAAGTGGTACCAATTCAGCAAAGTTTTTCTCATAATATTCATCCAGTGCCCTCATGTACTTGCTGTAACTGATGAGCCAGTTCACAGATGGAAAATGTTTCCTTTGGGCCAATTTCTTGTCTAGTCCCCAGAACACCTATCAGGGGGCAAAAGAGAGGATTCAGCTTTACATATCGCTCCGGTAGCATACACACATTTTACATTGTACACAGTGCTGGACAACGCCCAGACAAACAAGCCAGTATGATAAATGACATCTAACCCTAACCCACTAGCAATAACCCTACCTCTAACCCTAACCCACTAGCTATAACCCTACCTCTAACTAGGGATGAGCTTCGTGTTCGAGTCGAACCCATGTTCGACTCGAACATCGGCTGTTCGGCTGTTCGCCAAATTGCGAACATTATGTTTGCGACAAATTTGAGTGGCGCGTCACGGCCCATAATTCACTGCGGCATCGCAGTGCATTGCTGGCTGATGATTGGCCAAGCATGTACTATGACCCGCATGCTTTGGCCAATCAGAGCGCAGAAAAAACGGAGAGCCGTAATTGGCCATCAATGAGTATCTGTTGCAATATGGCACCAGGACAGGGTCAGGGGAGCTTGGATTTTTTTTTCCACGCCAGTGGGCCATGATCAGGGATGCATGCACTGTCCTGGTACCATTTAAAGAGGCCACGAGGATGGTGAGCAGTGACAGTGCATGCATCAGTGACACTGTCCCTCTTGTCCACTTGTTGGAGCACACGCTGCATGGATAATGGACAGGGCACTTGAGGCAGAACAGAGGCAGGAAGAGGAGGACTTCCTTACCTCTCAAGGCCCCCTTTATCCAGACAGTGTTCCTGCTGGCCCGGCTATCACACAGGAAGAGGAGGAGGAGGAGGAGGAGGATTATTGTGCCAGCATGGAGGTGGAGCCTAGCACTTAGCATCAGCAGCAGACTTCAAGGGATCAATTACAGTCCCAAGACACCCATGGACTTGTACGTGGCTGGGAGGAGGTGACTGCGGATCATGTCGTCCTCAGTGACCAAGAGGACTCCGCACCGAATGCCTCAGCAAACCTATGCTGCATTGCCTCCCTGATCCTGCAAAGCCTGTGGAAGGATCCTCATATTCGTGCGATCAAGGAGAGGGATCATTACTGGGTGGCAACCCTCCTTGAGCCACGTTACAAGGCTAAGGTTGCGGACCTTATCTTGCCGTCGCAGCGGGAGCAGAGGATGAAGCATCTTCGGGAGGCCTTGCAGAAAGGTCTGTGCAACGCCTTCACAGAGACTGGGAGGTTACAAATTCCTGGTCCTGGACAACGTGTTGCTGAGGCTCTGGTCAGTCAAAAAAGGAGCGGTGGAGAAGGTGGCTGTCTGACCGATGCGTTCAGACAATTTTTTAGTACGCAGCCCCAAGGTATGATCGCTTCCAGCAACCATCACCAGCGTCTGGTTTACATGGTGCAGGAATACCTAGGGGCAAGGTCAGACTTGGACACCTTCCCCACCGAAAATCCTCTGGGTTACTGGGTCTTGAGGATGGATCACTGGCCAGAGATTGCACAGTATGCAATTGAGGTACTGGCCTGTCCTGCATCCAGGGTTCTTTCGGAACGCACATTCAGTGCTGCTGGAGGCTTTATAACCGACCACAGGGTGCGCCTGTCCACTGACTCGGTCGATCGACTGACCTTCATAAAAATGAATCAGTCTTGGATCACCACCAGCTACCAAGCACCTGATGCTGATGTAACCGAATTATTTTTTGGGAAATGTCAGATCTCTTCAAGACTGCCTATGCTGATGCTGAGTGACTATCCTGTTATGCTGAGTGACTATCCTCTTCCTCCTCAATAATCATGCTGATAGCTTGAAAGAACATTTTTGGTTCTGGGCACCGCCACCAGTGGCTAAGGCCCAATTTTTCAGCCCCTGTTTAACAGGGGCGTGTATTTAAAATTTTTGATGCAATGCTTTGCAGCAGGACTCATTGCTGTGCTCCAACTACAGTATCTGTGAGGTGTTGCAGTGTTGTGGCACCAGCACCAGTGCCTAAGGCCCAATTTCTCTGCCCCTGTTTAACAGTGACGTGTAATTACATTTTTTGATGCAATACTTTGCAACAGGGCTCATTGCTGTGCTCCAACTACAGTATCAGTGAGGGGTTGCAATGTTGTGGCACCAGTGCCTAAGGCACAATTTTTCTGCCCCTGTTCTACAGGGGCATGTAATTACAATTCTTGATCTAATAATTCACAGCAGGGCCCATTCCTGCGCCCACCAAGAGTAACTGTGAGGCCTTACAGTGTTGTGTCAACACCACCACCACCACCACCAAAGGCCCAATTTTTCCTACCACTGTTCAACAATGTCATGTAATTACAATTCTTGATCTAATATTTCACACAGCTGGGCCCATTCCTGCACCCACCAAGAGTAACTGTGAGGACTTACAGTGTTGTGGCTCCAGCACCACCACCAAAGGCCCAATTTTTCCTACCACTGTTCAACAATGGCATGTAATTACAATTCTTGATATAATAGTTCACAGCAGGGCGTTCCAGCGCCCACCAAGAGTAACTGTGAGGGCTTACAGTGTTGTGGCAACACCAACACCTAAGGGCCAAATTTCAGCAGAGTATATACGGCAGGCCCCTACTTTCAAAGATCCAACTTACAAACGACTCACTACTTGCAAACGGAGGGAGACAATAGGAAGTGAGAGGAAATCTACCCCTAGGAAGGGAAATTCTCTCCTGTAAGAGTTAATATGGGAAAAAGGTGTCTCCTCTCTAGGGATGAGCTTCGAGTTCGAGTCGAACTCATGTTCGACTCGAACATTGCCTGTTCGCCCGTTCGCCGAACAGCGAACAAATTGGGGTGTTCGTGGCAAATTCGAATAATCTATGGGAGAAATCTAAAGTGCTAATTATAAAGGCTTATATGCAAGTTATTGTCCTAAAAAGTGTTTGGGGACCGGGGTCCTGCCCCAGGGGACATGTATCAATGCAAAAATAAGTTTTAAAAACGGCTGTTTTTTCGGGAGCAGTGATTTTAATAATGCTTAAAATGAAAAAATAAAAGTGAAATATTCCTTTAAATTTCGTACCTGGGGGGTGTGTATGATATGCATGTAAAGTGGCGCATGTTTCCCGTGCTTAGAACTGTCCCTGCAAAAAATGTCATTTTTGAAAGAAAAAAAGTCTTTTAAAACTGACTCGCGGCTATTAATGAATTGTCAGCTCCCGGCAATACATACAAAAGTCATTGATAAAAAAAAAAAAAAAAAGCGTGGGGGTTCCCCAGAATTCAATTACCAGGCCCTTCAGGTCTGGAATGGATATTAAGGGGAACCCCGCCGCAAATTTAAAAAAAAATTGACGTGGGGTTCCCCCAAATATCCATTCCAGGCCCTTCAGATCTGGCATGGATTTTAAGGGGAACTCCACCCCAAATTTTAAAAAAATGGCGTGGAGTCCCCCTAAAAATCCATACCAGACCCCTTATCCGAGCACGCAACCTGGCCGGCCGCAGGGGAAAAGGGGGGGACGAGAGAGCGGCCCCCCTCCCTCCTGAACCGTACCAAGCCACATGCCCTCAACATGGGGAGGATGTCCCCATGTTGATGGGGACAAGGGCCTCATCCCCACAACCCTTGCCCGGTGGTTGTGGGGGTCTGCGGGCGGGGGGCTTATCGGAATCTGGAAGACCCCTTTAACAAAGGGGACCCCCAGATCCCGGCCCCCCCTATGTGAATTGGTAAGGGGTACATTGTACCCCTACCATTTCACGAAGAAAGCGTAAAAAAATGTTTAAAAAAAACACAAACACCTTGAAAAAGTCCTTTATTTAAAATAATAATAACAAAAAAAAAACATTCCAGCGCTGAAATCCAGTGTCCCGCGGCGATCCCGATGTCCAGCGCTGTCCTTCATTGGTTGTGCCTGAGCGGACCTGATGGGGAACTCCCTCTCAGTATTTTAAATGTATAGACCCGCCCCTTCTAAAGTTCCCCATCAGGTCCGCTCCCTCGGTATGTCGGACCCGCCTACGTCATTGGCTTGAGCGGGGAACTTCCTTCACTGTGTAATTTAAATTTACATAGTGAAGGAAGTTCCCCGCTCAAGCCAATGACGTAGGCGGGTCCGACATACCGAGGGGGCGGACCTGATGGGGAACTGCTCTCACTTTGGCAATACATGTATAGACCCGCCCCTTCTCATGTTCCGCATCTGGTCCGCTGAGCGGACCTGATGGGGAACTTTAGAAGGGGCGGGTCTATACATTTACAATACTGAGAGGGAGTTCTCCATCAGGTCCGCTCAGGCACAACCAATGAAGGACAGCGCTGGACATCGGGATCGCCGCGGGACACTGGATTTCAGCGCTGGAATGTTTTTTTTTTTTTTATTATTTTAAATGAAGGACTTTTTCAAGGTGTTTGTGTGTTTTTTTTAAACATTTTTTTTACGCTTTCTTCGTGAAATGGTAGGGGTACAATGTACCCCTTACCAATTCACATAGGGGGGGGGCCGGGATCTGGGGGTCCCCTTTGTTAAAGGGGTCTTCCAGATTCCGATAAGCCCCCCGCCCGCAGACCCCCACAACCACCGGGCAAGGGTTGTGGGGATGAGGCCCTTGTCCCCATCAACATGGGGACATCCTCCCCATGTTGAGGGCATGTGGCTTGGTACGGTTCAGGAGGGAGGGGGGGCCGCTCTCTCGTCCCCCCCTTTTCCCCTGCGGCCGGCCAGGTTGCGTGCTCGGATAAGGGGTCTGGTATGGATTTTTAGGGGGACTCCACGCCATTTTTTAAAAATTTGGGGTGGAGTTCCCCTTAAAATCCATGCCAGATCTGAAGGGCCTTGAATGGATATTTGGGGGAACCCCACGTCAAATTTTTTTTTCATTTGCGGCGGGGTTCCCCTTAATATCCATTCCAGACCTGAAGGGCCTGGTAATTGAATTCTGGGGAACCCCCACGCTATTTTTTTTTTTTATCAATGACTTTTGAATGTATTGCCGGGAGCCGACAATTCATTAATAGCCGCGAGTCAGTTTTAAAAGACTTTTTTTCTTTCAAAAATGACATTTTTTGCAGGGACAGTTCTAAGCACGGGAAACATGCGCCACTTCACATGCATATCATACACACCCCCCAGGTACGAAATTTAAAGGAATATTTCACTTTTATTTTTTCATTTTAAGCATTATTAAAATCACTGCTCCCGAAAAAACGGCCGTTTTTAAAACTTTTTTTTGCATTGATACATGTCCCCTGGGGCAGGACCCGGGTCCCCAAACACTTTTTAGGACAATAACTTGCATATCAGCCTTTATAATTAACACTTTAGATTTCGAACCATTGTATTTAATAGGGTTCTAAAGTTTACACGAACATTTTGTCTGTTCGCAGGTTCTGGTGTGAACCGAACAGGGGGGTGTTCGGCTCATCCCTGCTCCTCTCCACTGATGCTTTATCACCAATCCTTGTTTCAATAAAAAAAACAAATTTTCAAAAAACAATTGTCAATGGGACGGAAAGTGAGGTGAAATGTTCTGAACAGGGGCACAGACAGCAAAACAAATGTTACAGGGGTGATAACCCTTCCCTATGTTCTCCAAAAAGCTTAAAAATAGATTTTTTGGCTGGAGCTACACTTAAAAAATTTACCTGTTCCAAATTACAAACAGATTCTACTTAAGAACAAACCTATAGTCCCTGTCTTGTTTGCACCGCCTGTATACGGCTGTTCAGAGGATATAGGGCCTTTTTTTAATTTGGGTGCGGGGTTCCCCTTAATATCCATACAAGACCCAAAGGGGCTGCTAATGGGCTGGGGTAGGGGTAGGGGGATGGGGTAGCCATGCCCTTTTTCTCAATGATTTTCATCCATATTGCCGGGACCAGACATTACATTAAAGCCGCGAGTAGTTTTAAATGACTTTTTTTCCTTTAGAAATTTCATTTTGTGCAGGGACAGTTCTAAACACGGGAAACATGCACCACTTCACAGGCATACTATACACCCCCCCCCCCCCCCCAGGTACGATATTTAAAGGAATATTTCACTTTTATTGTTTCACTTTATGCATCATTAAAATCACTGCTCCCGAAAAAACGGCCGTTTTTAAAACTTCTTTTTGCATTGATACATGTCCCCTGGGGCAGGACCCGGGTCCCCAAACCCTTTTTAGGACAATAACTTGCATATTAGCCATTATAATTAGCACTTTTGATTTTAAACGTTCGCGTCCATTGTATTTAATAGGGTTCTAAAGTTCGCGTGAACTTTCGGTCCGTTCGCAGGTTCTGGTGCGAACCGAACCGGGGGGTGTTCGGCTCATCCCTACCTCTAACCCTAACCCACTAGCTATAACCCTACCTCTAACCCTAACCCACTAGCTATAATCCTACCTCTAACCCTAACCCACTAGCTATAATCCTACCTCTAACCCTAACCCACTAGCTATAACCCTACCCCTAACCCTAACCCACTAGCTATAATCCTACATCTAACCCTAACCCACTAGCTATAATCCTACCTCTAACCCTAACCCACTAGCTATAACCCTAACCTAACCCATAACCCAACCCCATAACCCTGATTCAAATCCTAACTATAACCCTAACCCTATACTCCAATAGGGATGAGCTTCGAGTTCGAGTCGAAATGTTGCCTGTTTGCCCGTTCGCCGAACAGCGAACAATTTGGGGTGTTCACGGCAAATTCGAAAAGTCTATGGGAGAAATCTAAAGTGCTAATTTTAAAGGCTTATATGCAAGTTATTGTCCTAAAAAGTGTTTGGGGACCCGGGTCCTGCCCCAGGTGACATGTATCAATGCAAAAAAAACGTTTTAAAAACTGCAGTTTTTTTGGGAGCAGTGATTTTAATAATGCTTAAAGTGAAACAATAAAAGTGAAATATTCCTTTAAATTTCGTACCTGGGGGGTGTGTATAGTATGCCTGTAAAGTCGCGCTTGTTTCCCGTGCTTAGAACTGTCCCTGCACAAAGTGTCATTTCTCAAGGCCCTTCAGGTCTGGTGTGGATTTTAAGGGGAACTCCACCCCAAATTTGAAAAAAAATATGGCGTGGAGTTCCCCCAAAAATCCATACCAGACCCTTATCCGAGCACGCAACCTGGCAGGCCGCAGGAAAAGAGGGGGGGACGAGAGAGCGCCCCCCCTCCTGAACCGTACCAGGCCACATGCCCTCAACATGGGGAGGATGTCCCCATGTTGATGGGGACAAGGGCCTCATCCCCACAACCCTTCCCCGGTGGTTGTGGGGGTCTGCGGACGGGGGGATTATCGGAATCTGGAAGACCCCTTTAACAAAGGGGACCCCCAGATCCCTGCCCCCCTATGTGAATTGGTAATGGGGTACATTGTACCCATACCATTTCACAAAGAAAGTGTAACAAATTGTAAAAAAAACACAGACACCTTGGAAAAGTCCTTTATTAAAAATAAATAAATAAATAAAATAAAAAATATTCCATCATTGAAATCCAGTGTCCCGCGGTGATCCGATGTCCAGCGCTGTCCACACGAAACGTCATTGTCTGAGCCTGAGCGGACCTGATGGGGAACTTCCTCCGCAGTGTAATACATGAATAGACCCGCCCCTTCTAAAGTTCCCCATCAGGTCCGCTCAGCCAATGGCTACGTCATTGGCTGAGCGGACCTGATGGGGAACTGCCTCCGCAGTGTAATAAATGAATAGACCCGCCCCTTCTCACGTTCCGCATCTGGTCCGCTTAGCCTTACACCTACGTCATTGGCTGAGCGGACCTGATGGGGAACTTTAGAAGGGGCGGGTCTATTCATTTATTACACTGCGGAGGAAGTTCCCCATCAGATCTGCCCAGGCTCAGCCAATGACGTTTCGCGTGGACAGCGCTGGACATCGGATCACCGCGGGACACTGGATTTCATCGTTGGAATGTTTTTTTTTAGTTTTTTATTTTTTATTTTTAATAAAAGGACTTTCCCAACGGTGTCTGTGTTTTTTTTTACAATTTGTTACACTTTATTTGTGAAATGGTAGGAGTACAATGTACCCCATTACCAATTCACATAAGGGGAGGCCGGGATCTGGGGGTCCCCTTTGTTAAAGGGGTCTTCTAGATTCTGATAAGCCCCCCGCCCGCAGACCCCCACAACCACCGGGCAAGGGTCGTGGAAATTAGGCCCTTGTCCCCATCAACATGGGGACATCCTCCCCATGTTGAGGGCATGTGGCCTGGTACGATTCAGGAGGGGGGGTCGCTCTCTCGTCCCCCCCCTCTTTTCCTGTGGCCTGCCAGGTTGCGTGCTCGGATAAAGGTCTGGTATGGATTTTTGGGGGAACTCCACGCCATTTTTTTTTAAATTTGCGGCAGGGTTCCCCTTAATATCCATACCAGACCTGAAGGGCCTGGTAATTGGATTTAAGGGGACCCCACACATTTTTTTTTTTTTTACTAATGACTTTTCTATGTATTGCCGGGAGCCGACATTACATTAAAGCCGCAAGTAGTTTTAAATGACTTTTTTTTCCTTCAGAAATGACACTTTGTGCAGGGACAGTTCTAAGCACGGGAAATATGCGCCACTTTACATGCATATCATACACACCCCCCAGGTACGAAATTTAAAGGAATATTTCTCTTTTATTGTTTCACTTTAAGCATTATTAAAATCACTGCTCCCGAAAAAACGGCAGTTTTTAAAACTTTTTTTTGCATTGATACATGTCCCCTGGGGCAGGACCCGGGTCCCCAAACACTCCCCTGGGGCAGGACCCGGGTCCCCAAACACTCCCCTGGGACAGGACCCGGGTCCCCAAACACTTTATAGGACAATAACTTGCATATAAGCCTTTATAATTAGCACTTTAGATTTCGAACGTTCGAGTCCATTGTATTTAATAGGGTTCTAAAGTTTGCGCGAACATTCTGGCTGTTCGCAGGTTCTGGTGCGAACCGAACAGGGGGGTGTTCGGCTCATCCCTATCCTCCAACACTAACTTTTAACCATGACCCCTATCTCTAACCCAAACTTCTAACTATAACACTAGCTTTAACCTTAAATCTGACCTCTAACCCTTAACCCCGGGGGAAATAATGACATAGACTAAGCATTGGCCCCATATGTAGGTAAGGGAAATTGTCCTTCTGCAGACAGCCAGTTCTCCTGCTCATTGTTCAGTGGGATTGGTTCCTCCTTCGATGCATGCCATGCAATAGATGCCTACCTGCACAATACCCAGAGTGGCTGATGTGACCGGATCGGAGAAGTCACCACCAGGTGGGGACACGCTGTGAAGAGAAATTATTATAATTGAGACTTATTAGTAATGTAAACAAAGCAAAGACCCCAAACTATTAGGGAGTTACTCCACCCCATTCCATATAATGGAACTCCACAAGCTCTGTAGCTGCAGAACCTCCTCCCAATAATGGTTGGTCATAAATGTATAGTTATACAAAATTGTCTGAGCTATTCCTTCCATGAAACTGCATATAGATTTGTTCTGTGCAAATAGGGGCACATTTAAATGCTATTAGGCTATTGTCTCTCCAGGTAGAAGGTTATTCATTCACACAGAACAGAGTAAATCAGGAAAATATCACATTATGGCCACTAGATGGCGCTGTTGATTATAGGAAACAAATATTTTTTTACTATATTCAGCAGCTCTATCTAGAGGCCATAATGCAGTATTTTCTTGATTCAAGCTATTCCACATGAATGAATAACATTTGACTTAGAGAGAAAATAGCCTGGTAGCACATGATTTCCTCCACTCACATAGAATAAATGTACATGCAGCTTCATAGGACTAATAGCTCTACAAATGCTCTATAAATCGACTCCATACTGTATACAACTAGCACTTCATTATCTGATTGGGCATTATGGCAGGGCCGGCCCTACCATGGGACCCGATGGTACCATTGTACCAGGCGGCACTTTCAGGGGGGCAGCAAATTGCCGCCCGCCCGCCATCTCGTTCCGCCCGCTCCATTTCCCCTGCAATGTAAGGCAAATTGCCGCCCGCCCACCATCTCGTTCCGCCCTCTCCATTCCCCCTGCAATGTGAGGCAAATTGCCGCCCGCCAGCCCGTTCCGCCCGCTCCATTCCCTGCTGCACTGTGAGGCAAATTGTCCCCAAACCGTTCCACCCGCTCCGCGCTCCACTGTGAGGCAAATTGACGCCTGCCAGCCAGCCAGCCCTCTCCGCTCCCCGCACGCTCCATTCACCTGGGCATTGGGCCCAGGTGAATGGATCGTGGGCAGAACAGGGGGACAGTCAGCGGGCGGGACAGTCAGCAGGTGAGCGGGCTTGCTGGCCAATCAGCGGGTGGGGGAGAAAAGAGATGACATCATCTCTCACTGCCCGCCCTGCATCACTGCAGTTCCGCCCCCACTGTGCGGGCAGCAGAGAGATTACATTATCTCTCTGCTGCCTGCCTTTACTCTGGGACACAGCAAGTGACAACCTGTTACGTGTGGCAGGTGACGTGACAAGTGACAATCTGCAGCGTGTGGCAGGTGGCGTTGTGACAAGTGACAATCCGCTACGTGTGACAGGTGAAGTGACAAGTGACAATCCGCTAGGTGTGACAGGTGACGTGACAAGTGACAACCTGTTACGTGTGGCAGGTGACGTGGCAAGTTACAATCTGCAACGTGTGGCAGGTGGCGTTGTGACAAGTGACAATCTGCTACGTGTGACAGGTGACTTGACAAGTGACAATCCGTTACGTGTAGCAGGTGACGTGGCAAGTGACAATCTGCAACGTGTGGCAGGTGGCGTCGTGACAAGTGACAATCCGCTACGTGTGACAGGTGACATCGTGGCAAGTGACAATCTGCAATGTGTGGCAGGTGGCGTCGTGGCAAGTGACAATCCGCTATGTGTGACAGGTGACGTGACAAGTGACAATCCGCTACATGTGGCAGGTGACATCGTGGCAAGTGACAATCTGCAATGTGTGGCAGGTGGCGTCGTGGCAAGTGCCAATCCGCTACATGTGACAGGTGACGTGACAAGTGACAATCTGTTACGTGTGGCAGGTGACGTGGCAAGTGATAATCTGCAACGTGTGGCAGGTGGCGTTGTGACAAGTGACAATCCGCTACGTGTGACAGGTGACGTGACAAGTGACAATCCGCTACGTGTAGCAGGTGACGTAGAAAGTGACAATCTGCAAAGTGTGGCAGGTGGCATCATGGCAAGTGACAATCCGCTACGTGTGACAGGTGACGTGACAAGTGACAATCCGCTACGTGTGGCAGGTGACATCGTGGCAAGTGACAATCTGCAATGTGTGGCAGGTGGCAAGTGACAATCCGCAATGTGTGACAGGTGGTGTTGTGGCAAGTGACAATCTGTAACGTATGGTAGGTGACATCGTGGCAAGTGACAATCCGCAATGTGTGACAGGTGACGTGACAAGTGACAATCCGCAATGTGTGACAGGTGACGTGACAACTGACAATCCGCTACGTGTGGCAGGTGACATCGTGGCAAGTGACAATCCGCAATGTGTGGCAGGTGACATCGTGGCAAGTGGCAATCCGCTACGTGTGGCAGGTGACATCGTGGCAAGTGACAATTCTGTTTACATTGACAGATCCACGTTCTGGCTCTCTGTGGAGCGATCGCGGGTGGCCGGTTGACATTGCGGCCGCCAGCCATGACAGGTCCTTTTATACTCCTACATACATGTTTAGAGCCATGACAGGTCCTCTTTATACTCCTATATACATGTATAGAGCCATGACAGGTCCTTTTATACTCCTACATACATGTTTAGAGCCATGACAGGTCCTCTTTATACTCCTATATACATGTATAGAGCCATGACAGGTCCTCTTTATACTTCTATACATGTATAGAGCCATGACAGGTCCTCTTTATACTCCTATATACATGTATAGAGACATGACAGGTCCTCTTTATACTTCTATATACATGTATAGAGACATGACAGGTCCTCTTTATACTCCTATATACATGTATAGAGACATGACAGGTCCTCTTTATACTTCTATATACATGTATAGAGCCATGACAGGTCCTCTTTATACTTCTATACATGTATATAGACATGACAGGTCTTCTTTATACTCCTATATACATGTATAGAGCCATGACAGGTCCTCTTTATACTTCTATATACATGTATAGAGCCATGACAGGTCCTCTTTATACTCCTATATACATGTATAGAGACATGACAGGTCCTCTGTATACTTCTATATACATGTATAGAGCCATAACAGGTCCTCTTTATACTTCTATACATGTATAGAGACATGACAGGTCTTCTTTATACTTCTATATACATGTATAGAACATGACAGGTCCTCTTTATACTTCTATATACATGTATAGAGCCATGACAGGTCCTCTTTATATTCCTATATACATGTATAGAGACATGACAGGTCCTCTTTATACTTCTATATACATGTATAGCGCCATGACAGGTCCTCTTTATACTCCTATATACATGTATAGAGACATGACAGGTCCTCTTTATACTCCTAAATACATGTATAGAGCATGACAGGTCCTCTTTATACTTCTATATACATGTAAAGAGCCATGACAGGTCCTCTTTATACTCCTATATACATGTATAGAGCCAAGACAGGTCCTCTTTATACTTCTATATACATGTATTGACATGACAGGTCCTCTTTATACTCCTATATACACGTATAGAGACATGACAGGTCCTCTTTATACTCCTATATACATGTATAGAGACATGACAGGTCCTCTTTATATTCCTATATACATGTATAGAGACATGACAGGTCCTCTTTATACTTCTATACATGTATAGAGCCATGACAGGTCCTCTTTATACTTCTATACATGTATAGAGCCATGACAGGTCTTCTTTATACTTCTATATACATGTTGTGACAGCAGGAAGGTAAAGTCACCTGGTTGCATCCAGGGGGGTAGATATATTTCGCCCAGATTCAGGCTTATACAACTAGGTGGAGAGTTGTATAAGGCTAGTGGGCTCATGGATGACTCATACCTCTAGGGAGAGGGCTGGGCGTCGTGCAGACAGGGAGTTGATGAGACCAGCTGAAGCTTGTCAGCTCATTTAGGCCTCTATAAGAACTCCCAGCTTCATTAGATGTTAGCTCATGCCTGGAACCAGACCTGTGTGGACTGTCTAGGGAGAGTGAACCCCTGTGCGGTGAGACAAAGCCTGTGTGGCTATTTGCTTGGACATTTAAAACCAGGGACTTAGGGACTAGGACAGCACTAGGCTGATCCCAGTTGTTAGTTAGGAAACCTGTATGTTTAGTCAGAGGTCAACTTGACCAGGATTTATTTTGGTTATGTTTCTTTTGCTTTGCTGTGTTTTGTCACTGTAAATAGAAAATAAACCGCACCTTTTTGATTTTGAAAACCACAACCTCCGTTTGCTGGGCCTGTTTTGTGTGGGGAGCCCATCCCGGGGGTCACACACACCCGCTGCCGAGCTAACCCCCTCACAGTTGGTGGAGAACCAGTGGCAGTTTTTTTTAAGCCAGCATGGAGGAGATACTGAAGCAGCTGGCTCTAGCAAATGCCAATCAACAGCAGACAAATGCAGGTTTGCAAAAGAGCCTTGCAGCTCAACAACAGAACTTCGCAGCCCAGCAGCAAGCTCATCAACAGAGCCTTGCAGCCCAGCAGCAGACAAACGCAACTTTGCAACAGAGTCTGGAGGCTCAGCAACGAGCCCAGCAGCAATCTGAGGCCCGCTTCATAGACCTGTTGCAGAAGCAAGAGCAGAGACTACAACAACAGATGGAAGCAGTAATGCAGCAACGTCCGCAGACCAGTGAGGAAAGCCGTCCCACTAATACCGCGTCCTTTGGGGTGAGTCGTTTATTGACAAAAATGACTGGAGAGGATGATCCAGAGGTATTTTTGACCACATTTGAAAGGACCGCTGAAAGAGAAAAGTGGCCTGAGGAGCAGTGGGCTGGACTGGTGGCTCCTCTGTTAACTGGTGAATCGCAGAAAGCTTACTATGACCTAGAGCCTAACCAAGCAAAAGACTATGTGATGCTAAAAGCTGAAATATTGGCAAGGCTGGGTGTCACCCAGGCTGTCCGGGCTCAGCGTGTGCATAACTGGACTTTCCAGCTTGGAAAACCCCCCAGGTCTCAAATGTATGATCTCATTCACCTGAGCAGAAAGTGGCTACAGCCAGAGACTTTGTCCGCACCAAAGATTGTGGAACGTGTTGTAATGGATCGGTTTTTGAGAGCTCTTCCTACTGCCATCCAAAAGTGGGTAAGCCATGGAGACCCAGAGACGGCCGATGGTCTTGTGGATCGTGTGGAGAAATACTTGGCTACAGAGAACCTGACGGCCTCTTCCAGAGACACTCGGACTTTCCACCCTAAGACCAGACCATCCCCAGGGGCGGATAAGAGGATTCCAAGGGGTGAGGGTGGAGAGAGTGAGAGGGTGGGAGCTCTACCCCAAGTTTGGCGAGAACAGCCTGGGAAATCAGCGGCTCAAGAGGCGGCAAGAAGGATCGTTTGCTACCGCTGCCGGCAAGCGGGACATATTGCAGCCAATTGCCCGGTTGTGGAGGAACCCATGCAGTGTGACTTTCTGACGGGCAGACGTCAGTCGCTGTGTGCGACAGTCGCATGCACTGCCATTCGAGGAACTGAGAAACATTTATGCAAAATGTGTGTTAATGGTAGAAATGTTGTGGTATTGCTGGATTCAGGTAGCCTTGTGACCCTGATAAAGGCTGAGTTAGTTAAAACAGAGGTCTCTGGGAATAGCAAGGTAGCTGTTATTTGTGTGCATGGGGACACCCGAGAGTATCCAGTGACTACAGTGTGTTTCGAGACCCCCAAAGGTACCCTCTCTCATCCAGTGGGCTTAGTATCTCAGTTACCGCATGACGCCATTGTGGGAAGGGATTTTCCGAAGTTCTGGGAACTGTGGGATGATCCTGAGCCCCTCACTGGTGCCCCTATGTACCAGGAATGTGATAGCCAGAACTCCCCTGAGAGTGGTGAGGACTCTCCGGAATTTCCCTTATCAGTATTGGCAGGGGAGACTCAAGAAACTGGAGAGGAGCCCACCTCCTCAGACGAAAACCTACCGTCTGTGGAGTTTTCTGATCTTGAGGTTCACAGGGAAAACTTTGCCACAGAACAGTTGAAAGACCCCGCCCTAATAAAGGCACGGGAAAACGTAGTGAAAATAGATGGCGAGTTAGTGAACCCAGATAATACCTGCACTTACCCATACTTCAGCGTAGAGAAGGACCTACTGTATCGGGTGGCAAAAAGGGCAGAAGAAACCGTTGAGCAGCTTGTGGTGCCCAAACCTTACAGGAAGTTGGTGTTGGAGTTGGCCCATGGGCACATTCTTGGAGGTCATCTGGGGACAGAGAAAACCCGAGAGAGGGTATTACAGAGATTCTATTGGCCGGGGGTGATGAAGGACGTAGAAAATTATTGTTCCTCCTGCCCTGTGTGTCAGAGGTTGGCCCCGATGCCACATTTCCGTAGCCCGCTGGTCCCTCTACCCATCATTGAGGTCCCGTTTGAGAGGATCGCCATGGATTTGGTAGGTCCTATAATCAAGTCCGCTAGGGGGCACCAGTACATATTAGTTATAATGGACTATGCCACCCGTTATCCAGAAGCGATCCCTCTCCGAAATACCTCGGCCAAAACCATAGCCAAAGAGCTATCTCTTGTTTTTAGCCGGGTGGGTATTTGTAAAGAACTGCTTACTGACCAAGGTACACCCTTTATGTCCCGGGTTATGAAAGAGCTGTGTAAATTGTTCAAAGTGACGCAATTGCGTACGTCTGTGTATCACCCCCAAACCGATGGGCTGGTTGAAAGATTCAACAAAACCCTAAAACAAATGTTGAAGAAAGTGGTGGATAGAGATGGAAAGGATTGGGACTGTTTACTTCCTTATTTGATGTTTGCTATTAGGGAGGTGCCCCAATCCTCTACGGGATTCTCCCCCTTTGAGTTACTGTATGGGAGACACCCAAGAGGGCTGTTGGATATTGCCAAGGAAACTTGGGAAAGTGAGAGTTCTCCCCACAGGAGTGTGATTGAGCATGTCGCCCTGATGCAAGATCGAATTGCACAGGTAATGCCCATCGTGAAGGAACATTTGGCCCAAGCGCAGTTGGCACAGCAGAGAGTGTACAACCGTGGAGCCAAGACCCGTACCTTTTCCCCGGGGGATAGGATATTGGTACTTGTCCCTACGGTTGAAAGTAAATTCCTTGCCAAATGGCAAGGCCCCTACGAGATAATGGAAAAAGTGAGCGAAGTGAATTACAAAGTCAGACAACCAGGAAGGCGAAAGCCCGAACAGATCTATCACGTTAATCTGTTGAAAGCCTGGAGGGATAGAGAGTCCCTAGTCGCAGACACTTGGTCACCAGCTCAAACTGGTTGCGTGATTCCTGAGGTTGGAATAGCAGCCACCTTGTCACAACCCCAACAACAGGAGGTTAAGGAGTTTGTGCTTCGCAACAAGGAGGTATTCTCTGAGCTGCCGGGACAAACATCTGGGGTAGAGCATGACATCATTACCCCGCCCGGTGAAAGGGTGAAGTTAAAACCCTATCGGATCCCAGAGGCTCGACGGGAGGCAATACGGGAGGAAGTACAGAAAATGCTGAACTTAGGGGTGATAGAGGAGTCCCAAAGTGATTGGTCTAGTCCCATCGTGTTGGTGCCTAAACCGGATGGGAGCTGGCGATTTTGTAACGATTTTCGTCAGTTGAACAAAGTTACAAAATTTGACACCTACCCCATGCCACGTATAGATGAGTTGATCGACCGGCTGGGAACAGCCCGATACATGACGACTCTTGACCTCACAAAAGGGTATTGGCAAATCCCCCTGGCCAAGTCGGCCAAAGAGAAAACCGCATTTGTAACCCCAGACGGGGCGTTCCAATATAAAAGAATGCCGTTCGGGTTACAGAATGCGCCGGCCACATTCCAGCGGAAAATGGACCAGATGCTGAGGCCCCATCGGAAGTATGCTGCGGCTTACCTGGATGACGTAATTGTCCATAGCACACATTGGGCCTCACATCTGCCAAAAGTGCAAGCAGTCCTGGACTCTGTTCGGGAAGCGGGGTTTACGGCTAACCCCAAGAAGTGTACCATTGGGCAGGAGGAGGCCAAATATCTTGGGTACACCATTGGGAGGGGAGTAATAAAACCCCAACTCAACAAAGTCGAGGCCATCCAGAGTTGGCCACGTCCCAACAGCAAGAAGCAGGTACGAGCCTTTCTGGGAATCGCTGGGTATTATCGGCGATTCATTCCCCACTTTGCTTCTAAGGCTGTGCCCCTAACCAACCTGACGAAGGGGAAAGGGTCGGTCATGATTAAATGGACCCCCGAGGCTGAGGCAGCATTCCAATTCTTGAAACAAGCCTTATGTAGCCAGCCAGTGTTGTACTCACCCGACTTCTCTAAAGACTTTGTCGTACAAAGTGATGCGTCAGATGTGGGGTTAGGAGCAGTATTGTCCCAGGTCTGGAACGGGGAAGAGCACCCAGTCATTTACCTCAGCAGGAAGTTGAAGTCCCATGAGGTAAATTACGCCACGGTTGAAAAGGAGTGTTTAGCGGTGAAGTGGGCTCTAGATTCCCTTCGGTACTATCTGCTAGGTAGGCACTTTGACATGGTTACGGATCACGCTCCGTTAAAGTGGATGGCTCAAAACAAGGAAACAAATAGAAGAGTGAATAGGTGGTTCCTGGCCCTCCAGGAATTCAACTTCACAGTAAAGCATCGCCCTGGCGTTCAAATGGGGAATGTGGATGCTTTGTCTCGAGTACATGAATGCCTGATTGCTGGTGTTCCAACCCCGAGGTTAAAACAAGAGGGGGGGGGGTATGTGACAGCAGGAAGGTAAAGTCACCTGGTTGCATCCAGGGGGGTAGATATATTTCGCCCAGATTCAGGCTTTACGCCGACTTATACAACTAGGTGGAGAGTTGTATAAGGCTAGTGGGCTCATGGATGACTCATACCTCTAGGGAGAGGGCTGGGCGTCGTGCAGACAGGGAGTTGATGAGACCAGCTGAAGCTTGTCAGCTCATTTAGGCCTCTATAAGAACTCCCAGCTTCATTAGATGTTAGCTCATGCCTGGAACCAGACCTGTGTGGACTGTCTAGGGAGAGTGAACCCCTGTGCGGTGAGACAAAGCCTGTGTGGCTATTTGCTTGGCCATTTAAAACCAGGGACTTAGGGACTAGGACAGCACTAGGCTGATCCCAGTTGTTAGTTAGGAAACCTGTATGTTTAGTCAGAGGTCAACTTGACCAGGATTTATTTTGGTTATGTTTCTTTTGCTTTGCTGTGTTTTGTCACTGTAAATAGAAAATAAACCGCACCTTTTTGATTTTGAAAACCACAACCTCTGTTTGCTGGGCCTGTTTTGTGTGGGGAGCCCATCCCGGGGGTCACACACACCCGCTGCCGAGCTAACCCCCTCACAATGTATAGAGACATGACAGGTCCTCTATATACTCCTATATACATGTATAGAGACATGACAGGTCCTCTTTAATCTTCTATATACATGTATAGAGACATGACAGGTCCTCTTTATACTCCTATATACATGTATAGAGACATGACAGGTCCTCTTTATACTCCTATATACATGTATAGAGACATGACAGGTCCTCTTTATACTTCTATATACATGTATAGAGCCATGACAGGTCCTCTTCATACTTCTATATACATGTATAGAGCCATGACAGGTCCTCTTTATACTCCTATATACATGTATAGAGCCATGACAGGTCCTCTTTATACTCCTATATACATGTATAGAGACATGACAGGTCCTCTTTATACTTCTATATACATGTATAGAGCCATGACAGGTCCTCTTTATACTTCTATATACATGTATAGAGCCATGACAGGTCCTCTTTATACTTCTATATACATGTATAGAGCCATGACAGGTCCTCTTTATACTTCTATATACATGTATAGAGCCATGACAGGTCCTCTTTATACTTCTATAAACATGTATAGAGACATGACAGGTCCTCTTCATACTTATATATACATGTATAGAGCCATGACAGGTCCTCTTTATACTTCTATATACATGTATAGAGCCATGACAGGTCCTCTTTATACTTCTATATACATGTATAGAGCATGACAGGTCCTCTTTATACTCCTATATACATGTATAGAGACATGACAGGTCCTCTTTATACTTCTATATACATGTATAGAGACATGACAGGTCCTCTTCATACTTCTATATACATGTATAGAGCCATGACAGGTCCTCTTTATACTCCTATATACATGTATAGAGCCATGACAGGTCCTCTTTATACTTCTATATATATGTGTATAGAGACATGACAGGTCCTCTATATACTCCTATTTACATGTATAGAGCATGACAGGTCCTCTTTATACTTCTATATACATGTATAGAGACATGACAGGTCCTCTTTATACTTCTATATACATGTATAGAGCCATGACAGGTCCTCTTTATACTTCTATACATGTATAGAGCCATGACAGGTCCTCTATATACTCCTATATACATGTATAGAGCCATGACAGGTCCTCTTTATACTCCTATATACATGTATAGAGCCATGACAGGTCCTCTTTATATTCCTATATACATGTATAGAGCCATGACAGGTCCTCTTTATACTTCTATATACATGTATAGAGACATGACAGGTCCTCTTTATACTCCCATATACATGTATAGAGCCATGACAGGTCCTCTTTATACTTCTATATACATGTATAGAGACATGACAGGTCCTCTTTATACTTCTATATACATGTATAGAGACATGACAGGTCCTCTTTATATTCCTATATACATGTATAGAGACATGACAGGTCCTCTTTATACTTCTATATACATGAATAGAGACATGACAGGTCCTCTTTATATTCCTATATACATGTATAGAGACATGACAGGTCCTCTTTATACTTCTATATACATGTAAAGAGCCATGACAGGTCCTCTTTATACTTCTATATACATGTATAGAGACATGAGAGGTCCTCTTTATACTTCTATATACATGTAAAGAGCCATGACAGGTCCTCTTTATACTTCTATACATGTATAGAGACATGAGAGGTCCTCTTTATACTTCTATATACATGTATAGAAACATGACAGGTCCTCTTTTTACTTCTATATACATGTATAGAGACATGACAGGTCCTCTTTATACTTCTATGTACATGTAAAGAGCCATGGCAGGTCCTCTATATACTCCTATATACATGTATAGAAACATGACAGGTCCTCTTTATACTTCTATACATGTATAGAGACATGACAGGTCCTCTGTATACTTCTATATACATGTAAAGAGACATGACAGGTCCTCTTTATACTTCTATACATGTATAGAGACATGAGAGGTCCTCTTTATATTCCTATATACATGTATAGAGACACGACAGGTCCTCTTTATACTTCTATATACATGTATAGAGACATGACAGGTCCTCTTTATACTTCTATATACATGTATAGAGCCATGACAGGTCCTCTTTATACTCCTATATACATGTATTGACATGACAGGTCCTCTTTATACTCCTATATACATGTATAGAGACATGACAGGTCCTCTTTATACTCCTATATACATGTATAGAGCCATGACAGGTCCTCTTTATATTCCTATATACATGAATAAAGCCATGACAGGTCCTCTTTATACTCCTATATACATGTATAGAACATGACAGGTCCTCTTTATACTTCTATATACATGTATAGAACATGACAGGTCCTCTTTATACTCCTATATACATGTATAGAGACATTACAGGTCCTCTTTATACTCCTATATACATGTATAGAACATGACAGGTCCTTTTTATATTCCTATATACATGTATAGAGACATGACAGGTCCTCTTTATACTCCTATATACATTTATAGAACATGACAGGTCCTCTTTATACTTCTATATACATGTATAGAACATGACAGGTCCTCTTTATACTTCTATATACATGTATAGAACATGACAGGTCCTCTTTATACTTCTATATACATGTATAGAGACATGACAGGTCCTCTTTATATTCCTATATACATGTATAGAGACATGACAGGTCCTCTTTATACTTCTATATACATGTATAGAGACATGACAGGTCCTCTTTATACTTCTATATACATGTATAGAGCCATGACAGGTCCTCTTTATACTCCTATATACATGTATAGAACATGACAGGTCCTCTTTATACTTCTATATACATGTATAGAACATGACAGGTCCTCTTTATACTTCTATATACATGTATAGAACATGACAGGTCCTCTTTATACTTCTATATACATGTATAGAGACATGACAGGTCCTCTTTATACTCCTATATACATGTTTAGAGCCATGACAGGTCCTCTTTATATTCCTATATACATGTATAGAGACATGACAGGTCCTCTTTATACTTCTATATACATGTTTAGAGCCATGACAGGTCCTCTTTATATTCCTATATACATGTATAGAGACATGACAGGTCCTCTTTATACTTCTATATACATGTATAGAGACATGACAGGTCCTCTTTATACTCCTATATACATGTTTAGAGCCATGACAGGTCCTCTTTATTTTCCTATATACATGTATAGAGACATGACAGGTCCTCTTTATACTCCTATATACATGTATAGAGCCATGACAGGTCCTCTTTATACTCCTATATACATGTTTAGAGCCATGACAGGTCCTCTTTATATTCCTATATACATGTTTAGAGCCATGACAGGTCCTCTTTATATTCCTATATACATGTATAGAGACATGACAGGTCCTCTTTATACTTCTATATACATGTATAGAGCCATGACAGGTCCTCTTTATACTTCTATATACATGTATAGAACATGACAGGTCCTCTTTATACTTCTATATACATGCATAGAGCCATGACAGGTCCTCTTTATACTTCTATATACATGTATAGAGACATGACAGGTCCTCTTTATACTCCTATATACATGTATAGAGCCATGACAGGTCCTCTTTATATTCCTATATACATGTATAGAGACATGACAGGTCCTCTTTACATTCCTATATACATGTATAGAGCCATGACAGGTCCTCTTTATACTTCTATATACATGTATAGAACATGACAGGACCTCTTTATACTTCTATATACATGCATAGAGCCATGACAGGTCCTCTTTATACTTCTATATACATGTATAGAGACATGACAGGTCCTCTTTATACTTCTATATACATGTTTAGAGCCATGACAGGTCCTCTTTATACTCCTATATACATGTATAGAGACATGACAGGTCCTCTTTATATTCCTATATACATGTATAGAGACATGACAGGTCCTCTTTATATTCCTATATACATGTATAGAGACATGACAGGTCCTCTTTATACTCCTATATACATGTATAGAGCCATGAAAGGTCCTCTTTATATTCCTATATACATGTATAGAGACATGACAGGTCCCCTTTATACTTCTATATACATGTATAGAACATGACAGGTCCTCTTTATACTCCTATATACATGTATAGAACATGACAGGTCCTCTTTATACTTCTATATACATGTATAGAACATGACAGGTCCTCTTTATACTTCTATATACATGTATAGAGAAATGACAGGTCCTCTTTATATTCCTATATACATGTTTAGAGCCATGACAGGTCCTCTTTATATTCCTATATACATGTATAGAGACATGACAGGTCCTCTTTATACTTCTATATACATGTATAGAGACATGACAGGTCCTCTTTATACTCCTATATACATGTTTAGAGCCATGACAGGTCCTCTTTATTTTCCTATATACATGTATAGAGACATGACAGGTCCTCTTTATACTCCTATATACATGTATAGAGCCATGACAGGTCCTCTTTATACTCCTATATACATGTATAGAGCCATGACAGGTCCTCTTTATATTCCTATATACATGTATAGAGACATGACAGGTCCTCTTTATATTCCTATATACATGTATAGAGACATGACAGGTCCTCTTTATACTTCTATATACATGTATAGAGCCATGACAGGTCCTCTTTATACTTCTATATACATGTATAGAACATGACAGGTCCTCTTTATACTTCTATATACATGCATAGAGCCATGACAGGTCCTCTTTATACTTCTATATACATGTATAGAGACATGACAGGTCCTCTTTATACTTCTATATACATGTATAGAGCCATGACAGGTCCTCTTTATATTCCTATATACATGTATAGAGACATGACAGGTCCTCTTTATATTCCTATATACATGTATAGAGACATGACAGGTCCTCTTTATACTTCTATATACATGTATAGAGCCATGACAGGTCCTCTTTATACTTCTATATACATGTATAGAACATGACAGGACCTCTTTATACTTCTATATGCATGCATAGAGCCATGACAGGTCCTCTTTATACTTCTATATACATGTATAGAGACATGACAGGTCCTCTTTATACTTCTATATACATGTTTAGAGCCATGACAGGTCCTCTTTATACTCCTATATACATGTATAGAGACATGACAGGTCCTCTTTATATTCCTATATACATGTATAGAGACATGACAGGTCCTCTTTATATTCCTATATACATGTATAGAGACATGACAGGTCCTCTTTATACTTCTATATACATGTATAGAGCCATGACAGGTCCTCTTTATACTTCTATATACATGTATAGAAACATGACAGGTCCTCTTTATACTTCTATATACATGTATAGAGCCATGACAGGTCCTCTTTATACTCCTATATACATGTATAGAGACATGACAGGTCCTCTTTATACTTCTATATACATGTATAGAGACATGACAGGTCCTCTATATACTCCTATATACATGTATAGAGACATGACAGGTCCTCTTTATACTCCTATATACATGTATAGAGACATGACAGGTCCTCTTTATACTTCTATATAAATGTATAGAACATGACAGGTCCTCTTTATACTCCTATATACATGTATAGAGACATGACAGGTCCTCTTTATATTCCTATATACATGTATTGACATGACAGGTCCTCTTTATACTCCTATATTCATGTTTAGAGCCATGACAGGTCCTCTTTATATTCCTATATACATGTATACAGACATGACAGGTCCTCTTTATACTTCTATATACATGTATAGAGACATGACAGGTCCTCTTTATACTCCTATATACATGTATAGAGACATGACAGGTCCTCTTTATACTCCTATATACATGTATAGAGACATGACAGGTCCTCTTTATACTTCTATATAAATGTATAGAACATGACAGGTCCTCTTTATACTCCTATATACATGTATAGAGACATGACAGGTCCTCTTTATATTCCTATATACATGTATTGACATGACAGGTCCTCTTTATACTCCTATATACATGTTTAGAGCCATGACAGGTCCTCTTTATATTCCTATATACATGTATACAGACATGACAGGTCCTCTTTATACTTCTATATACATGTATAGAGACATGACAGGTCCTCTTTATACTCCTATATACATGTATAGAGCCATGACAGGTCCTCTTTATACTCCTATATACATGTATAGAGCCATGACAGGTCCTCTTTATATTCCTATATACATGTATAGAGACATGACAGGTCCTCTTTATATTCCTATATACATGTATAGAGACATGACAGGTCCTCTTTATACTTCTATATACATGTATAGAGCCATGACAGGTCCTCTTTATACTCCTATATACATGTATTGACATGACAGGTCCTCTTTATACTCCTATATACATGTATAGAGACATGACAGGTCCTCTTTATACTCCTATATACATGTATAGAGCCATGACAGGTCCTCTTTATACTCCTATATACATGTATAGAGCCATGACAGGTCCTCTTTATACTCCTATATACATGTATAGACATGACAGGTCCTCTTTATACTTCTATATACATGTATAGAGACA
Organism: Rana muscosa; assembly: GCA_029206835.1. NCBI lineage: Eukaryota > Metazoa > Chordata > Amphibia > Anura > Ranidae > Rana > Rana muscosa. The sequence goes on from JARGYO010001167.1 coordinate 67,788, forward strand.
TGACAGGTCCTCTTTATACACCTATATACATGTATAGAGACATGACAGGTCCTCTTTATACTTCTATATACATGTATAGAGACATGACAGGTCCTCTTTATACTCCTATATACATGTATAGAGCCATGACAGGTCCTCTTTATACTCCTATATACATGTATAGAGACATGACAGGTCCTCTTTATACTTATATATAAATGTATAGAACATGACAGGTCCTCTTTATATTCCTATATACATGTATAGATACATGACAGGTCCTCTTTATATTCCTATATACATGTATAGAGACATGACAGGTCCTCTTTATACTCCTATATACATGTATAGAGCCATGACAGGTCCTCTTTATACTTCTATATAAATGTATAGAGACATGACAGGTCCTCTTTATATTCCTATATACATGTATAGAGACATGACAGGTCCTCTTTATACTTCTATATACATGTATAGAGACATGAGAGGTCCTCTTTATACTCCTATATACATGTATAGAGACATGACAGGTCCTCTTTATACTCCTATATACATGTATCGAGACATGACAGGTCCTCTTTATACTCCTATATACATGTATAGAGCCATGACAGGTCCTCTTTATACTTCTCTATACATGTATAGAGACATAACAGGTCCTCTTTATACTCCTATATACATGTATAGAGACATGACAGGTCCTCTTTATACTCCTATATACATGTATAGAGACATGACAGGTCCTCTTTATACTCCTATATACATGTATAGAGACATGACAGGTCCTCTTTATACTTCTATATACATGTATAGAGCCATGACAGGTCCTCTTTATACTCCTATATACATGTATTGACATGACAGGTCCTCTTTATACTCCTATATACATGTATAGAGACATGACAGGTCCTCTTTATACTCCTATATACATGTATAGAGCCATGACAGGTCCTCTTTATACTCCTATATACATGTATAGAGCCATGACAGGTCCTCTTTATACTCCTATATACATGTATAGACATGACAGGTCCTCTTTATACTTCTATATACATGTATAGAGACATGACAGGTCCTCTTTATACACCTATATACATGTATAGAGACATGACAGGTCCTCTTTATACTTCTATATACATGTATAGAGACATGACAGGTCCTCTTTATACTCCTATATACATGTATAGAGCCATGACAGGTCCTCTTTATACTCCTATATACATGTATAGAGACATGACAGGTCCTCTTTATACTTATATATAAATGTATAGAACATGACAGGTCCTCTTTATATTCCTATATACATGTATAGATACATGACAGGTCCTCTTTATATTCCTATATACATGTATAGAGACATGACAGGTCCTCTTTATACTCCTATATACATGTATAGAGCCATGACAGGTCCTCTTTATACTTCTATATAAATGTATAGAGACATGACAGGTCCTCTTTATATTCCTATATACATGTATAGAGACATGACAGGTCCTCTTTATACTTCTATATACATGTATAGAGACATGAGAGGTCCTCTTTATACTCCTATATACATGTATAGAGACATGACAGGTCCTCTTTATACTCCTATATACATGTATCGAGACATGACAGGTCCTCTTTATACTCCTATATACATGTATAGAGCCATGACAGGTCCTCTTTATACTTCTCTATACATGTATAGAGACATAACAGGTCCTCTTTATACTCCTATATACATGTATAGAGACATGACAGGTCCTCTTTATACTTCTATATACATGTATAGAGACATGACAGGTCCTCTTTATACTCCTATATACATGTATAGAGCCATGACAGGTCCTCTTTATACTTCTATATACATGTATAGAGCCATGACAGGTCCTCTTTATACTTCTATATACATGTATAGAGACATGACAGGTCCTCTTTATACTCCTATATACATGTATAGAGACATGACAGGTCCTCTTTATACTTCTATATACATGTAAAGAGCCATGACAGGTCCTCTTTATATTCCTATATACATGTATAGAGACATGACAGGTCCTCTTTATACTCCTATATACATGTATAGAGACATGACAGGTCCTCTTTATACTTCTATATACATGTATAGAGATATGACAGGTCCTCTTCATACTTATATATACATGTATAGAGACATGACAGGTCCTCTTTATACTCCTATATACATGTATAGAGACATGACAGGTCCTCTTTATACTCCTATATACATGTATAGAGACATGACAGGTCCTCTTTATACTCCTATATACATGTATAGAGACATGACAGGTCCTCCTTATACTCCTATATACATGTATAGAGACATGACAGGTCCTCTTTATACTTCTATATACATGTATAGAGACATGAGAGGTCCTCTTTATACTCCTATATACATGTATAGAGACATGACAGGTCCTCTTTATACTCCTATATACATGTATCAAGACATGACAGGTCCTCTTTATACTCCTATATACATGTATAGAGCCATGACAGGTCCTCTTTATACTTCTCTATACATGTATAGAGACATGACAGGTCCTCTTTATACTCCTATATACATGTATAGAGACATGACAGGTCCTCTTTATACTTCTATATACATGTATAGAGACATGACAGGTCCTCTTTATACTCCTATATACATGTATAGAGCCATGACAGGTCCTCTTTATACTTCTATATACATGTATAGAGACATGACAGGTCCTCTTTATACTCCTATATACATGTATAGAGACATGACAGGTCCTCTTTATACTTCTATATACATGTATAGAGACATGACAGGTCCTCTTTATACTCCTATATACATGTATAGAGACATGACAGGTCCTCTTTATACTTCTATATACATGTATAGAGACATGACAGGTCCTCTTTATACTCCTATATACATGTATAGAGCCATGACAGGTCCTCTTTATACTTCTATATACATGTATAGAGACATGACAGGTCCTCTTTATACTCCTATATACATGTATAGAGACATGACAGGTCCTCTTTATACTCCTATATACATGTATAGAGACATGACAGGTCCTCTTTATATTCCTATATACATGTATAGAGACATGACAGGTCCTCTTTATACTCCTATATACATGTATAGAGCCATGACAGGTCCTCTTTATACTTCTATATACATGTATAGAGACATGACAGGTCCTCTTTATACTTCTATATACATGTATAGAGACATGACAGGTCCTCTTTATACTCCTATATACATGTATAGAGCCATGACAGGTCCTCTTTATACTTCTATATACATGTATAGAGACATGACAGGTCCTCTTTATACTCCTATATACATGTATAGAGACGTGACAGGTCCTCTTTATACTCCTATATACATGTATAGAGACATGACAGGTCCTCTTTATATTCCTATATACATGTATAGAGACATGACAGGTCCTCTTTATACTTCTATATACATGTATAGAGATATGACAGGTCCTCTTCATACTTATATATACATGTATAGAGACATGACAGGTCCTCTTTATAGTCCTATATACATGTATAGAGACATGACAGGTCCTCCTTATACTCCTATATACATGTATAGAGACATGACAGGTCCTCTTTATACTTCTATATACATGTATAGAGCCATGACAGGTCCTCTTTATACTTCTATATACATGTATAGAAACATGACAGGTCCTCTTTATACTTCTATATACATGTATAGAGACATGACAGGTCCTCTTTATACTCCTATATACATGTATAGAGCCATGACAGGTCCTCTTTATACTCCTATATACATGTATAGAACATGACAGGTCCTCTTTATACTTCTATATACATGTATAGAGACATGACAGGTCCTCTTTATACTCCTATATACATGTATAGAGCCATGACAGGTCCTCTTTATACTTCTATATACATGTATAGAACATGACAGGTCCTCTTTATACTCCTATATACATGTATAGAGACATGACAGGTCCTCTTTATACTTCTATATACATGTATAGAGACATGACAGGTCCTCTTTATACTCCTATATACATGTATAGAGACATGACAGGTCCTCTTTATACTCCTATATACATGTATAGAGACATGACAGGTCCTCTTTATACTTCTATATACATGTATAGAGACATGACAGGTCCTCTTTATACTCCTATATACATGTATAGAGACATGGCAGGTCCTCTTTATACTTCTATATACATGTATAGAGACATGACAGGTCCTCTTTATACTTCTATATACATGTATAGAGACATGACAGGTCCTCTTTATACTTCTATATACATGTAGAGAGACATGACAGGTCCTCTTTATACTCCTATATACATGTATAGAGACATGACAGGTCCTCTTTATACTCCTATATACATGTATAGAGACATGACAGGTCCTCTTTATACGCCTATATACATGTATAGAGCCATGACAGGTCCACTTTAGTTATCATGCTATAAAATAATGGATGAGGGGGCATTTTGGTGGGCGTGATTTTTTTTTTTTTGGGGCGGGGGGGCAGCATTTCATTCTTGGTACCAGGCAGCACAATGTCTTGGTCCGGCACTGCATTATGGACCTCCGATTCTGGCATGAGATGGAGGGATGGAGGTTTGCTTTAAAGCTAATTTTCTGCTTGTTAGGAAGGTCATTCTTGGGTAGCCTGGATCAGGGATGGACAAACATGGCCGTTGCTACGCAGATTGGTCCACTCACGCTCCAACAATGCTGACGCTGCCTTCTCTCTGAGGACTTCCCAGACACCGGACTCTTCCTGCCCGCTCATAGAAGGAGGCCAATCGGGCGCCGAGGTACGCTGGGTAACCGCTATCTGTAACCCAAATCATTTCACACATGAGAAGGAAGCCAACTGGGTCATCTTATGCTGGCACTGGACATCTAATACAGTGACTGCCACCCTACCGTCCCCAACACTCAACAAATGGCTGCCCCCTACCATCCCCGACACCCAACAAATGGCGGCCTCCCTACAGCCCCTGACACCCAACAAATGGCTGGCCCTCTACTGTCCCCGATACTCAACAAATGGCTGCCCCCTACTGTCCCTGAGAACCAATAAATGGTTGCCCCTACCGGCCCCAACACCCAACAAATGGCTGCCGCCTACCGTCCCCGACACCCAACAAATGGCTGCCCCTACTGTCCCTGAGACCCAACCAAGGGCTGCCCCCCTACCGTCCCCGACACTCAACAAATGGCGGCCTCCCTACCGCCCCTGACACCCAACAAATGGCTGGCCCCCTACTGTCCCCGATACTCAACAAATGGCGGCCTCCCTACTGTCCCTAAAACCCAATAAATGGCTGCCCCTACCGTCCCCAAAACCCAACAAATGGCTGCCCCCTACCGTCCCCGACACCCAATAAATGGCTGCCCCTACCGTCCCCAACACCCAACAAATGGCGGCCTCCCTACCGTCCCTGACACCCAACAAATGGCTGCCCCCTACTGTCCCCCACACCCAACAAATCGCTGCCCCCTACTGTCCCTGAGACCCAACCAAGGGCTACCCACCTACCATCCCCAACACCCAACAAATGGCTGCCCCCTACCGTCCCCAACACCCAACAAATGACGGCCTCTCTACCGTCCCTGACACTCAACAAATGCCTTCCCCCTATCGTCCCTGACACCCAACAAATGGCTGCCTCCTACTGTCCCCAACACCCAACAAATGGTTGCCCCCCTACTGTCTCTGAGACCCAAGCAATGGCTGCCCCCCTACCGTCCCCGACACCCAACAAATGGCTGCCCCCTACCATCCCCGACACCCAACAAATGGCTGCCTCTACCCTCCCCAACACCCAACAAATGGCAGCCTCCCTATCGCCCCCGACACCCAACAAATGGCTGCCCCCCTACCGTCTCCGACACACAACAAATGGCTGCCACCTACTGTCCCTGAGACCCAACCAATGACTGCCCCCCTACCGTCCCCGACACCCAATAAATGGCTGCCCCTACCGTCCCCAACACCCAACAAATGGCGGCCTCCCTACCTTCCCCGACACCCAACAAATGGCTGCCCCCTACTGTCCCCCACACCCAACAAATCGCTGCCCCCTACTGTCCCTGAGACCCAACCAAGGGCTGCCCACCTACCATCCCCAACACCCAACAAATGGCTGCCCCTACCGTCCCCAACACCCAACAACAACAACACCCAACAAATGACGGCCTCTCTACCGTCCCTGACACTCAACAAATGCCTGCCCCCTATCGTCCCTGACACCCAACAAATGGCTGCCTCCTACTGTCCCCGACACCCAACAAATGGTTGCCCCCCTACTGTGTCTGAGACCCAAGCAATGGCTGCCCCCCTACCGTCCCCGACACCCAACAAATGGCTGCCCCCTACCATCCCCGACACCCAACAAATGGCTGCCTCTACCCTCCCCAACACCCAACAAACGGCAGCCTCCCTATCGCCCCCGACACCCAACAAATGGCTGCCCCCCTACCGTCCCCGACACACAACAAATGGCTGCCACCTACTGTCCCTGAGACCCAACCAATGACTGCCCCCCTACCGTCCCCGACACCCAACAAATGGCTGCCCCTACCCTCCCCGACACCCAACAAATGGCTGCCCCCTATCGTCCCTGACACCCAACACGTGGCTGCCCCCTACTGTCCCTGAGACACAACCAATGACTGCCCCCCTACTATCATAGACACCCAACAAATGGCTGCCCCCCAACTGTACCTGCCACCCAACAAATGGCTTCCCCCTATCATCCCTGACACCCAACAAATGGCTTCCCCCTACTGTCCCTGAGACACAACCAATGGCTGCCCCCCTACCGTCCCTGACACCCAACAAATAGCTGCCCCCAACCATCCCTGACACCCAACAAATGGCTGCCCCCTTACCGTCCCCGACACACAACCAATGACTGCCCCCCTACCGTCCCCGACACCCAACAAATGGCTGCCCCTACCCTCCCCGACACCAAAACAAATGGCTGCCACCTATCGTCCCTGACACCCAACACGTGGCTTCCCCCTACTGTCCCTGAGACACAACCAATGGCTGCCCCCCTACCGTCCCTGACACCCAACAAATAGCTGCCCCCAACCATCCCTGACACCCAACAAATGGCTGCCCTCTTACCGTCCCCGACACACAACCAATGGCTGCCCCCCTACTATCCCCGACACCCAACAAATGGCTGCCCCCTATTAACCCTGACACCCAAAAAATGTCTGCCCCTACTGTCCCGAACCCAACAAATGGCTGCCCCCTATCATCCCAGACACCCAACAAATGGCTGCTCCCCCTACCGCCCCCGATACCCAACAAATGGCTGCCCCCTACTGTCCCTGAGGCCCAACCAATAATTAACCCCCTGATGTCCCTGACACCCAATAAATGTCTGCCCCCCTACTGTCCCCCACACCCAACAAATGGCTTCCCCTATCATCTCTGACACCCAACAAATATTGCTGCCTCCTACTGTCCCTGACACCCAACAAATGGCTGCGCCCCTACCGTCCCCGACACTCAACAAATACTGTACCTGGCACCCAACAAATGGCTTACCCCTATCATCCCTGACACCCAACAAATGGCTGCCCCCTACTGTCCCTGAGACACAACCAATGGCTGCCCCCCAACCATCCCTGACACCCAACAAATGGCTGCCCCCTTACCGTCCCCGACACACAACCAATGGCTGCCCCCCTTTTGTCCCCGATACCCAACAAATGGTTGCCCCCTATCATCCCTGACACCCAAAAAATGTCTGCCCCTACTGTCCTGAACCCAACAAATGGCTGCCCCCTATCGTCCCAGACACCCAACAAATGGCTGCCCCCTACCGTCCCCGATACCCAACAAATGGCTGCCTCCTACTGTCCCTGAGGCCCAACCAATGATTGCCCCCCTGATGTCCCTGACACCCAACAAATGGCTGCCCCCCTCCCATTCCCGACACTCAACAAATGGCTGCCCTCTTCTGTCCCTGAGACCCAACCAATGGCTGCCCCCTACCGTCCCCGACACCCAACAAATGGCTGCCCCCTACCATCCCCGACACCCAACAAATGGCTTCCCCCTATCGTCTCTGACACCCAACAAATGGCTGCCCCTTACTGTCCCTGAGATGCAACAAATGGCTGCCCCCCTACTGTCCCCAACACCCAACAAATGGCTGCCCCCCTACTGTCCCCGACACCCAACAAATGGCTGCCCCCCTACTGTCCCCGACACCCAACAAATGGCTGCCCCCTATCATCCCTGATACCCAACAAATGGCTGCCCCCTACTGTCCCTGAGACACAACCAACTATTGTAGTAATTTTGCCCAATTTCCTTCACTATTAGAGATAGAAAACTCATGGAATGGAGTAAGATAAATGATTCTTACCAGCTGGCATTTCTGCTAAACGACCAGAGATTTCTCTCAGCGCCTCGGCCCATCGTGAAGTGGAGTCTGCCATCATACTGACGTTGTAACCCATATCTCGGAAATATTCAGACAAGGTGATTCCTTTTTGAGAAGAGAACATTCTTCAGTCTCATTTAATATATTTAAGGTCAAGGTTCAAGCTGAGATGGGGGGGCATTGGCTCAATGTTGTAGTCATTTATTATCAATAGTCCATCTAGCTTAAGTTGACCAGTTTTTTAAAATGAAATCGGGGACATATTTTTTGTTTTTACTAGTAATGGCGGCAATCAGTGACTCTCTGCCCGTCGCTGCCGCCGCCAGCCTCACAGCCTGTCAAGTCTCACTCTCTGGGCCCCGGCTACCAGGGAAGGCAAGGAGATAAGCAGGCAGGCGGCTGGCTGAGACTTGAGCCAAGGCTGAAGAAACTGAAAAAATATTGCCTCCGCTCCAACCAGCACATGATCATCAGAAAGGGGCACAGAAAACTAGAAAAAAATACCCCCCCTCAGAATTTTTTTTTTATTCTGCACTGACTGTCTTTGAAATTGCCCCACCCCCTGTTCAAATCCAAAACCGGGACAAAACCGGGGACAGACTTGGCCCGCTGACAGTGTCCTCAATCCAGGGACTGTCCCCGGAAACCGGGGATGTCTGGTCACCCTAATCTAGCTGGCTCATGACACAAGGCTTAGATAATGTTGAGTATGACACCAGACACTGCAAATTTTTTGATTTGGGCCAAAAGTAGCCTCACTCATGTTTAAGAATGGTAAATGGGTAATTTTTTGGAGACTGGAGGGCCATCAATACAGCGACTACCACAGCACACACTTATCTAACAAGACCCAGAGAAGACCAATGGAATGAATATTTACTAAAGACATACATATATATCAGACATGGGCAAACCTGTGTAGATTGAGGCCTCTCTAGCTGCCACTGGCATGTTGGATGTGTTTGCCACCAGAGTTGTCCTTTTCATGATTGTCTCAGTTTTCCCATTAACCTCCATGGTAAGCTGATTAATAATGAATTCTTGGGATGAGTACACAATATCAGCCAAAGGGATTTATGGTGAGTTGTCTGAGAAATGTCTTACCTCTGGGAAGTCTCTCAGCACCTCTGACATCTCGTTACCTCTTTCTCCACAGCCCACGTATACAATGATATCACTATTGGAAAACTTGGACAAAGCCTGAGAGATCACAGTCTTCCCACAGCCGAAGGCACCAGGGATTGCTGTGGTTCCACCTTGGACACATCTGAGAAAGAAAACATGTACATCTGTTGGGACACATAATCTCTCCATTGGTCTTCAAGGTCAAACATTGAGCAATGTCTATTGGAAGATTGGCCTGCTGAGATGGAAGATGAAGTTCTACAAAGGCCGGATCACCACCTGTATGGAGCTTTACAGGCTGATTGTCCATTAAACCATCAATGGTGGGAATTATACCAAACCTCCCATATCTGTCGTATTTTTGCCAACAATGGGAGTCTCTAGACAGCTGATCTGTCTGGACATGAACCCAGCCATATGTAAGTTCTATGCTGTCAGAATCAGATTCAAACGTGCCCTTGCAAATTTACAAATGAAGAACAAGTCTGCATCTGATTGGAGGCTTTGGGGGTTTGTGGACCTATGGCCAAACAGAAATGAGGCTTAGTAAGCCTTGAAATCCAGTAGATGACATTACGGGAAAAGGGCATCCAAGACTCTCTGTCCAGTCAGCAGTGGGTAGTTGGCTGGAAGCTTCTCAGTGGTTGGTCGAATCTGCCGTACTGGCCACACCTGTACCATAGTCAGCTTTTCTTTGATGCCTTCGAAGTCCAATTCTAGAACCACATCCTAGAGAAGACAAAGTAATAATTGGAATAAAATCTTAGGAACCAAAAACACGGAGGAAAAATGAGTATGCTTTAGGAGCATATTAAATAAGAGCATAAGCCAGTGCATCCCAATGGGAAATACATTTAAAAGAGCTAATAAAAGTCCTGGGTGGCTTAACTCCAACGTAAAAATGCATATAAAAGCAAAGGAGAAGGCCTTCAAAAAGGGATCATCATCAGCATTCCAACGTTACAAAGAATGCAACAAGAAATGTAAGGGTGTAATCAGGGCAACTAAGATAGAACACGAAAGGCACATAGTGGAGGAGAGTAAAAAAAATCCCACGAAATTCTTTAAGTACATAAATAGTAATAAAGGCATACCTCCCAACAGGCAGGGATCCTGCGGGTTTTTCCCGCATCGCAACCTCCTTCCCGCATTCCCGCGAGAGGTGATGAATTCCCGCACAGCAGGAAGTGGAGGAACAATGAGCGAAGCTGTGATGGAAGCAGGTAAGCCCCCCGCCCCCCCCTGTCATTAGCGAAAATTCTTCTGCCAACCCCCCCCCCCGTGCGATCGGCGGCAGCAACGAAAAATGCGAAGCCCCCCCCCGCCCCCTGCTCAACAACTTTCGTCGATCTACATTATTAAGGAGATATTTGCAGAAAACACTGCACGAGGTCTACGGCGCAGGCGCAGTGAGCGTGCCGGTTTTCTAAATGGGAGAATGCCGGCCCCATGCGCATGCGTGTGACATCATTGCCGCTCCGGCCAATCACAGAGCGGCGATACCCGGAAGACGGTCGGAGGGGACATGGCGGCGGTGGCAGAGGGGAACGAGGAGCGCTTCGGAGGCTTCAATCTGAGGTAAGTGCCACATAATGAGCTAGTATGCATAGTATACTAGCACATTATGCCTTTTTATTGCAGGGTTTTTTTTTTCAGCAACATTTTTTCAGGTTTACTTCCTCTTTAAGGTATCTGAACTTCCCCTAACCCTCTATCCCTCTACTGCTGCAAGTTCCTTTAATAAAGCAAATTAAGAAAAAGACTGAAGTGACCGGCAATCACATCTATTCCAAACTATCTAACATAGACTTTTAGCTCCGGGACGGTGAAATGTGAGGTAACGGCGGGACCCACATTGAATCCAGCAGCCCTCTAGGGGGTATCGCTACATAACTATATAATACTCTGTAAAAAACAAAATGAAACTGCCTGCCTCCAAATATGAAGGAAATTCTCCTTTGACCTCCAGTGTGGAGGAGGCCACAAGGACGTGGCAGAGGGATGGGATAACCTGCAGGTAGAGGGCAGTATAGAGGAAAGACTCACTGAAATGTCATAGTTCCCAGGGGGGGCCACGTAGGTGACAGTTCCACGGCTTCGGGGGGGCACCATGATTTTGTGTTTGATGAGAGAATTCTCCTGGACACTCCCGTAGATATCCCCTCCAGTCAAATGACTCCCTGCCTGGGGAAGAAGAATCATTTACAGGTCACATTCACTTTTACTCAACCCATCGATCCAATCCTCAAACATTCCCAGACATAAGACTGATCCTAACCCTGTCTTCATGATTTCCAGATGTTCCCGAACTACTAAGAGACAGCCCGGGCCTGCAATGTATGGAGAGCTAAGAGACAGCCCCGGCCTGCAATCTATGGAGAGCTAAGAGACAGCCCTGGTCTGTAATCTATAAAGAACTAAGAGACAGCCCGAGCCTGCAATCTATGGAGAACTAAGAGACAGCCCGGGCCTGCAATCTATGGAGAGCTAAGAGACAGCCCGGGCCTGCAATGTATGGAGAGCTAAGAGACAGCCTGGGCCTGCAATGTATGGAGAGCTAAGAGACAGCCCTGGTCTGTAATCTATGGAGAGCTAAGAGACAGCCCGGGCCTGCAATCTATGGAGAGCTAAGAGACAGCCCTGGTCTGTAATCTATGGAGAGCTAAGAGACAGCCCAGGCCTGCAATCTATGGAGAACTAAGAGACAGCCCGGGCCTGCAATGTATGGAGAGCAAAGAGACAGCCCTGGTCTGCAATCTATGGAGAGCTAAGAGACAGCCCGGGCCTGCAATCTATGGAGTACTAAGAGACAGCCCGGGCCTGCAATCTATGGAGAACTAAGAGACAGTCCGGGCCTGCAATGTATGGAGAGCTAAGAGACAGCTCGGGCCTGCAATGTATGGAGTACTAAGAGACAGCCCGGGCCTGCAATCTATGGAGAGCTAAGAGACAGCCCTGGTCTGTAATCTATGGAGAGCTAAGAGACAGCCCAGGCCTGCAATCTATGGAGAACTAAGAGACAGCCCGGGCGTGCAATGTATGGAGAGCTAAGAGACAGCCCGGGCCTGCAATGTATGGAGAGCTAAGAGACAGCCCTGGTCTGTAATCTATGGAGAGCTAAGAGACAGCCCAGGCCTGCAATCTATGGAGAACTAAGAGACAGCCCGGGCCTGTAATGTATAGAGAGCTAAGAGACAGCCCGGGCCTGCAATCTATGGAGTACTAAGAGACAGCCCGGGCCTGCAATCTATGGAGAACTAAGAGACAGCCCGGGCCTGCAATGTATGGAGAGCTAAGAGACAGCCCGGGCCTGCAATGTATGGAGTACTAAGAGACAGCCCGGGCCTGCAATCTATGGAGAGCTAAGAGACAGCCCAGGCCTGTAATGTATGGAGAGCTAAGAGACAGCCCGGGCCTGCAATCTATGGAGAGCTAAGAGACAGCCCTGGTCTGTAATCTATGGAGAACTAAGAGACAGCCCGAGCCTGCAATCTATGGAGAACTAAGAGACAGCCCGGGCCTGCAATCTATGGAGAACTAAGAGACAGCCCAAGCCTGCAATGTATGGAGAACTAAGAGACAGCCCGGGCCTGCAATGTATGAAGAACTAGGAGAAAGCCTGGGCCTGCAATCTATGGAGAGCTAAGAGACAGCCCTGGTCTGTAATCTATGGAGAACTAAGAGACAGCCCGGGCCTGCAATCTATGGAGAACTAAGAGACAGCCCGGGCCTGCAATCTATGGAGAACTAAGAGACAGCCCGGGGCTGCAATCTATGGAGAGCTAAGAGACAGCCCGGGCCTGTAATGTATGGAGAGCTAAGAGACAGCCCGGGCCTGCAATCTATGGAGAGCTAAGAGACAGCCCTGGTCTGTAATCTATGGAGAACTAAGAGACAGCCCGGGCCTGCAATGTATGGAGAGCTTAGAGACAGCCCTGGTCTGTAATCTATGGAGAACTAAGAGACAGCTCGGGCCTGCAATGTATGGAGAGCTAAGAGACAGCCCGGGTCTGTAATCTATGGAGAACTAAGAGACAGCCCGGGCCTGCAATCTATGGAGAGCTAAGAGACAGTCCGGGCCTGCAATCTATGGAGAGCTAAGAGACAGCCCGACCCTGCAATCTATGGAGTACTAAGAGACAGCCCTGGCCTGCAATCTATTGAGAGCTAAGAGACAGCCCGGGCCTGCAATCTATGGAGAGCAAAGAGACAGCCCTGGCCTACAATCTATGGAGAGCTAAGAGACAGCCCGGGCCTGCAATGTATGGAGAACTAAGAGACAGCCCTGGCCTACAATCTATGGAGAGCTAAGAGACAGCCCTGACCTGCAATCTATGGAGAACTAAGAGACAGCCCGGGCCTGTAATGTATGGAGAGCTAAGAGACAGCCCGGGCCTGTAATCTATGGAGAACTAAGAGACAGCCCGGGCCTGCAATCTATGGAGAACTAAGAGACAGCCCTGGTCTGCAATTTATGGAGAGCTAAGAGACAGCCCGGGCCTGCAATGTATGGAGAGCTAAGAGACAGCCCGGGCCTGTAATCTATGGAGAACTAAGAGACAGCCCGGGCCTGCAATCTATGGAGTACTAAGAGACAGCCCGGGCCTGCAATGTATGGAGAGCTAAGAGACAGCCCGGGCCTACAATCTATGGAGAGCTAAGAGACAGCCCTGACCTGCAATCTATGGAGAACTAAGAGACAGCCCGGGCCTGTAATGTATGGAGAGCTAAGAGACAGCCCGGGCCTGTAATCTATGGAGAACTAAGAGACAGCCCGGGCCTGCAATCTATGGAGAACTAAGAGACAGCCCTGGTCTGCAATTTATGGAGAGCTAAGAGACAGCCCGGGCCTGCAATGTATGGAGAGCTAAGAGACAGCCCGGGCCTGTAATCTATGGAGAACTAAGAGACAGCCCGGACCTGCAATCTATGGAGTACTAAGAGACAGCCCGGGCCTGCAATGTATGGAGAGCTAAGAGACAGCCCGGGCCTGCAATCTATGGAGAGCTAAGAGACAGCCCTGGCCTGCAATCTATGGAGAGCTAAGAGACAGCCCGGGCCTGCAATGTATGGAGAGCTAAGAGACAGCCCGGGCCTGCAATCTTTGGAGATCTAAGAGACAGCCCGGACCTGCAATCTATGGAGTACTAAGAGACAGCCCGGGCCTGCAATGTATGGAGAGCTAAGAGACAGCCCGGGCCTGCAATCTATGGAGAGCTAAGAGCCAGCCCGGGCCTGCAATGTATGGAGAGCTAAGAGACAGCCCTGGCCTGCAATGTATGGAGAGCTAAGAGACAGCCGGGCCTGCAATCTATGGAGAGCTAAGAGACAGCCCGGGCCTGCAATGTATGGAGAGCTAAGAGACAGCCCGGGCCTGCAATGTATGGAGAGCTAAGAGACAGCCCGGGCCTGCAATCTATGGAGTACTAAGAGACAGCCCGGGCCTGCAATCTATGGAGAGCTAAGAGACAGCCCGACCTGTAATCTATGGAAAGATAAGAGACAGCCCGGGTCTGCAATCTATGGAGAACTAAAAGACAGCCCTGGCCTACAATCTATGGAGAACTAAGAGACAGCCCGGGCCTGCAATCTATGGAGAACTAAGAGACAGCTCTGGATAACAATCTATGGAGAACTAAGAGACAGCCCTGGCCTGCAATCTATGGAGAGCTAAGAGACAGCCCGGGCCTGCAATCTATGGAGAACTAAGAGACAGCCCTGGCCTGCAATCTATGGAGAACTAAGAGACAGCCCGGGCCTGCAATCTATGGAGAACTAAAGACAGCCCTGGCCTACAATCTATGGAGAGCTAAGAGACAGCCCTGGCCTGCAATCTATGGAGAGCTAAGAGACAGCCCTGGCCTGCAATCTATGGAGAGCTAAGAGACAGCCCGGGCCTGCAATCTATGGAGAGCTAAGAGACAGCCCGGGCCTGCAATCTATGGAGAACTAAGAGACAGCCCTGACCTACAATGTATGGAGAGCTAAGAGACAGCCCTGGCCTGCAATGTATGGAGAGCTAAGAGGCAGCCCGGGCCTGCAATCTAAGGAGAGCTAAGAGACAGCCCTGGCCTGCAATGTATGGAGAGCTAAGAGACAGCCCGGGCCTGCAATGTATGGAGAGCTAAGAGACAGCCCGGGCCTATAATCTATGGAGAACTAAGAGACAGCCCGGGCCTGCAATCTATGGAGTACTAAGACACAGCCCGGGCCTGCAATGTATGGAGAGCTAAGAGACAGCCCAGGCCTGCAATCTATGGAGAGCTAAGAGACAGCCCTGGTCTGCAATTTATGGAGAGCTAAGAGACAGCCCGGGCCTGCAATGTATGGAGTACTAAGAGACAGCCCGGGCCTGCAATCTATGGAGTACTAAGAGACAGCCCGGGCCTGCAATGTATGGAGAGCTAAGAGACAGCCCGGGCCTGCAATCTATGGAGAGCTAAGAGACAGCCCTGGCCTGCAATCTATGGAGAGCTAAGAGACAGCCCGGGCCTGCAATGTATGGAGAGCTAAGAGACAGCCCGGGCCTGTAATCTATGGAGAACTAAGAGACAGCCCGGGCCTGCAATCTATGGAGTACTAAGAGACAGCCCGGGCCTGCAATCTATGGAGAGCTAAGAGACAGCCCTGACCTGCAATCTATGGAGAGCTAAGAGACAGCCCTGGCCTGCAATCTATGGAGAGCTAAGAGACAGCCCGGGCCTGCAATCTATGGAGTACTAAGAGACAGCCCGGACCTGCAATGTATGGAGAGCTAAGAGACAGCCCGGGCCTGCAATCTATGGAGAGCTAAGAGACAGCCTGGGCCTGCAATGTATGGAGAGCTAAGAGACAGCCCTGGCCTGCAATTTATGGAGAGCTAAGAGACAGCCCGGGTCTGCAATCTATGGAAATCTAAGAGACAGCCCTGGCCTACAATCTATGAAGAGCTAAAAGACAGCCCTGGCCTGCAATCTATGGAGAACTAAAAGACAGCCCTGGCCTGCAATCTATGGAGAACTAAGAGACAGCCCTGGTCTGCAATCTATAGAGAGCTAATAGACAGCCCGGGCCTGCAATCTATGGAGAGCTAAGAGACAGCCCTGGTCTGTAATCTATGGAGAACTTAGAGACAGACCGGGCCTGCAATCTATGGAGTACTAAGAGACAGCCCGGGCCTGCAATGTATGGAGAGCTAAGAGACAGCCTGGGCCTGCAATCTATGGAGAGCTAAGAGACAGCCCTGGCCTGCAATCTATGGAGAGCTAAGAGACAGCCCTGGCCTGCAATCTATGGAGAGCTAAGAGACAGCCCGGGCCTGTAATCTATGGAGAACTTAGAGACAGCCCGGGCCTGCAATCTATGGAGTACTAAGAGACAGCCCGGGCCTGCAATGTAAGGAGAGCTAAGAGACAGCCTGGGCCTGCAATCTATGGAGAGCTAAGAGACAGCCCTGGCCTGCAATCTATGGAGAGCTAAGAGACAGCCCTGGCCTGCAATCTATGGAGAGCTAAGAGACAGCCCGGGCCTGCAATCTATGGAGATCTAAGAGACAGCCCGGGCCTGCAATCTATGGAGTACTAAGAGACAGCCCGGGCCTGCAATGTATGGAGAGCTAAGAGACAGCCCGGGCCTGCAATGTATGGAGAGCTAAGAGACAGCCCGGGCCTGCAATGTATGGAGAGCTAAGAGACAGCCCTGGCCTGCAATGTATGGAGAGCTAAGAGACAGCCCGGGCCTGCAATCTATGGAGAGCTAAGAGACAGCCCTGGCCTACAATCTATGGAGAGCTAAGAGACAGCCCGGGTCTGCAATCTATGAAGATCTAAGAGACAGCCCTGGCCTACAATCTATGGAGAGCTAAGAGACAGCCCTGGCCTGCAATCTATGGAGAACTAAGAGACAGCCCGGGCCTGTAATGTATGGAGAGCTAAGAGACAGCTCGGGCCTGTAATCTATGGAGAAATAAGAGACAGCCCGGGCCTGCAATCTATGGAGTACTAAGAGACAGCCCGGACCTGCAATGTATGGAGAGCTAAGAGACAGCCCGGGCCTGCAATCTATGGAGAGCTAAGAGACAGCCCTGGCCTGCAATCTATGGAGAGCTAAGAGACAGCCCTGGCCTGCAATCTATGGAGAGCTAAGAGACAGCCCGGGCCTGCAATCTATGGAGATCTAAGAGACAGCCCGGGCCTGCAATCTATGGAGTACTAAGAGACAGCCCGGGCCTGCAATGTATGGAGAGCTAAGAGACAGCCCGGGCCTGCAATCTATGGAGAGCTAAGAGACAGCCCGGGCCTGCAATGTATGGAGAGCTAAGAGACAGCCCTGGCCTGCAATGTATGGAGAGCTAAGAGACAGCCGGGCCTGCAATCTATGGAGAGCTAAGAGACAGCCCGGGCCTGCAATGTATGGAGAGCTAAGAGACAGCCCGGGCCTGCAATGTATGGAGAGCTAAGAGACAGCCCGGGCCTGCAATCTATGGAGTACTAAGAGACAGCCCGGGCCTGCAATCTATGGAGAGCTAAGAGACAGCCTGGCCTGTAATCTATGGAAAGATAAGAGACAGCCCGGGTCTGCAATCTATGGAGAACTAAAAGACAGCCCTGGCCTACAATCTATGGAGAGATAAGAGACAGCCCTGGCCTACAATCTATGGAGAACTAAGAGACAGCCCGGGCCTGCAATCTATGGAGAACTAAGAGACAGCTCTGGATAACAATCTATGGAGAACTAAGAGACAGCCCTGGCCTGCAATCTATGGAGAGCTAAGAGACAGCCCGGGCCTGCAATCTATGGACTACTAAGAGACAGCCCGGGCCTGCAATCTATGGAGAACTAAGAGACAGCCCTGGCCTGCAATCTATGGAGAACTAAGAGACAGCCCGGGCCTGCAATGTATGGAGAACTAAGAGACAGCCCGGGCCTGCAATGTATGGAGAGCTAAGAGACAGCCCGGGCCTGCAATCTATGGAGAGCTAAGAGACAGCCCTGGCCTGCAATCTATGGAGAGCTAAGAGACAGCCCTGGCCTGCAATCTATGGAGAGCTAAGAGACAGCCCGGGCCTGCAATCTATGGAGATCTAAGAGACAGCCCGGGCCTGCAATGTATGGAGAGCTAAGAGACAGCCTGGGCCTGCAATGTATGGAGAGCTAAGAGACAGCCCGGGCCTGCAATGTATGGAGAGCTAAGAGACAGCCCGGGCCTGCAATGTATGGAGAGCTAAGAGATAGCCCTGGCCTGCAATGTATGGAGAGCTAAGAGACAGCCCGGGCCTGCAATCTATGGAGAGCTAAGAGACAGCCCTGGCCTACAATCTATGGAGAGCTAAGAGACAGCCCGGGTCTGCAATCTATGGAGATCTAAGAGACAGCCCGGGCCTGCAATGTATGGAGAGCTAAGAGACAGCCCGGGCCTGCAATCTATGGAGAGCTAAGAGACAGCCCTGGCCTGCAATCTATGGAGAGCTAAGAGACAGCCCTGGCCTGCAATCTATGGAGAGCTAAGAGACAGCCCGGGCCTGCAATCTATGGAGTACTAAGAGACAGCCCAGGCCTGCAATGTATGGAGAGCTAAGAGACAGCCTGGGCCTGCAATGTATGGAGAGCTAAGAGACAGCCCGGGCCTGCAATGTATGGAGAGCTAAGAGACAGCCCGGGCCTGCAATGTATGGAGAGCTAAGAGATAGCCCTGGCCTGCAATGTATGGAGAGCTAAGAGACAGCCCGGGCCTGCAATCTATGGAGAGCTAAGAGACAGCCCTGGCCTACAATCTATGGAGAGCTAAGAGACAGCCCGGGTCTGCAATCTATGGAGATCTAAGAGACAGCCCTGGCCTACAATCTATGGAGAGCTAAGAGACAGCCCTGGCCTGCAATCTATGGAGAACTAAGAGACAGCCCGGGCCTGTAATGTATGGAGAGCTAAGAGACAGCTCGGGCCTGTAATCTATGGAGAAATAAGAGACAGCCCGGGCCTGCAATCTATGGAGAACTAAGAGACAGCCCTGGTCTGCAATCTATGGAGAGCTAAGAGACAGCCCGGGCCTGCAATGTATGGAGAACTAAGAGACAGCCCGGGCCTGTAATCTATGGAGAACTAAGAGACAGCCCTGGCCTGCAATCTATGGAGAGCTAAGAGACAGCCCTGGCCTGCAATCTATGGAGAGCTAAGAGACAGCCCGGGCCTGCAATCTATGGAGATCTAAGAGACAGCCCGGGCCTGCAATGTATGGAGAGCTAAGAGACAGCCTGGGCCTGCAATGTATGGAGAGCTAAGAGACAGCCCGGGCCTGCAATGTATGGAGAGCTAAGAGACAGCCCGGGCCTGCAATGTATGGAGAGCTAAGAGATAGCCCTGGCCTGCAATGTATGGAGAGCTAAGAGACAGCCCGGGCCTGCAATCTATGGAGAGCTAAGAGACAGCCCTGGCCTGCAATCTATGGAGAGCTAAGAGACAGCCCTGGCCTGCAATCTATGGAGAGCTAAGAGACAGCCCGGGCCTGCAATCTATGGAGTACTAAGAGACAGCCCAGGCCTGCAATGTATGGAGAGCTAAGAGACAGCCTGGGCCTGCAATGTATGGAGAGCTAAGAGACAGCCCGGGCCTGCAATGTATGGAGAGCTAAGAGACAGCCCGGGCCTGCAATGTATGGAGAGCTAAGAGATAGCCCTGGCCTGCAATGTATGGAGAGCTAAGAGACAGCCCGGGCCTGCAATCTATGGAGAGCTAAGAGACAGCCCTGGCCTACAATCTATGGAGAGCTAAGAGACAGCCCGGGTCTGCAATCTATGGAGATCTAAGAGACAGCCCTGGCCTACAATCTATGGAGAGCTAAGAGACAGCCCTGGCCTGCAATCTATGGAGAACTAAGAGACAGCCCGGGCCTGTAATGTATGGAGAGCTAAGAGACAGCTCGGGCCTGTAATCTATGGAGAAATAAGAGACAGCCCGGGCCTGCAATCTATGGAGAACTAAGAGACAGCCCTGGTCTGCAATCTATGGAGAGCTAAGAGACAGCCCGGGCCTGCAATGTATGGAGAGCTAAGAGACAGCCCGGGCCTGTAATCTATGGAGAACTAAGAGACAGCCCGGGCCTGCAATCTCTGGAGTACTAAGAGACAGCCCGGACCTGCAATGTATGGAGAGCTAAGAGACAGCCCGGGCCTGCAATCTATGGAGAGCTAAGAGACAGCCCTGGCCTGCAATCTATGGAGAGCTAAGAGACAGCCCTGGCCTGCAATCTATGGAGAGCTAAGAGACAGCCCGGGCCTGCAATCTATGGAGATCTAAGAGACAGCCCGGGCCTGCAATCTATGGAGTACTAAGAGACAGCCCGGGCCTGCAATGTATGGAGAGCTAAGAGACAGCCCGGGCCTGCAATCTATGGAGAGCTAAGAGACAGCCCGGCCCTCAATGTATGGAGAGCTAAGAGACAGCCCTGGCCTGCAATGTATGGAGAGCTAAGAGACAGCCGGGCCTGCAATCTATGGAGAGCTAAGAGACAGCCCGGGCCTGCAATGTATGGAGAGCTAAGAGACAGCCCGGGCCTGCAATCTATGGAGTACTAAGGGACAGCCCGGGCCTGCAATCTATGGAGAGCTAAGAGACAGCCTGGCCTGTAATCTATGGAAAGATAAGAGACAGCCCGGGTCTGCAATCTATGGAGAACTAAAAGACAGCCCTGGCCTACAATCTATGGAGAGCTAAGAGACAGCCCTGGCCTACAATCTATGGAGAACTAAGAGACAGCCCGGCCCTGCAATCTATGGAGAACTAAGAGACAGCTCTGGATAACAATCTATGGAGAACTAAGAGACAGCCCTGGCCTGCAATCTATGGAGAGCTAAGAGACAGCCCGGGCCTGCAATCTATGGACTACTAAGAGACAGCCCGGGCCTGCAATCTATGGAGAACTAAGAGACAGCCCTGGCCTGCAATCTATGGAGAACTAAGAGACAGCCCGGGCCTGCAATCTATGGAGAACTAAGAGACAGCCCGGGCCTGCAATGTATGGAGAACTAAGAGACAGCCCGGGCCTGCAATGTATGGAGAGCTAAGAGACAGCCCTGGCCTGCAATCCATGGAGAACTAAGAGACAGCCCTTGCCTGCAATCTATGGAGAGCTAAGAGACAGGCCTGGCCTGCAATCTATGGAGAACTAAGAGACAGCCCTGGCCTAAAATCTATGGAGAGCTAAGAGACAGCCCTGGCATGCAATCTATGGAGAACTAAGAGACAGCCCTGGCCTGCAATGTATGGAGAACTAAGAGACAGCCCTGGCCTGCAATGTATGGAGAACTAAGAGACAGTCCTGGCCTGCAATCTATGGAGAACTAAAAGACAGCCCTGGCCTGCAATGTATGGAGAGCTAAGAGACAGCCCGGGCCTGCAATCTATGGAGATCTAAGAGACAGCCCGGGCCTGCAATCTATGGAGAGCTAAGAGACAGCCTGGCCTGTAATCTATGGAGAACTAAGAGACAGCCCGAGCCTGTAATCTACGTAAGCCCCACCCACTCCTAGGTGACCTTTATCCCAGCCCCACCCACTCCTAGGTGACCTTTATCCCAGCCCCACCCACTCCTAGGTGATCTTTATCCCAGCCCCACCCACTCTTTGTACTTACCCTGATGTTTTTGTCTGGAATAAAATCCCACTTGATATCTCTGGACAGAGCGGTCACATTAATACCCCGAGGGATGTAAATACTTTTTGTCATGTCTGAAATATCTTTTAAAGGACGTTGGATCCCGTCAAAGATGTTTCCCATAATACCCGGGCCCAACTCTACCGAGAGGGGCTTCCCGGTCCGCAGCACCGGATCTCCCACCGACACGCCAGCTGGGGGCATTCATTAAGGAAGGAGCAACGTCTGTACAATCCCACTACTATAGACCATGTGTTACTGTGTGCTACTAAGTGTTACTATGTGTTACTAAGTGTTACTATGTGTTACTAAGTGTTACTAAGTGTTACTATGTGTTACTATGTGTTACTATGTGCTACTATGTGTTACTATGTATTACTATGTGTTACTATGTGTTACTATGTATTACTATGTGCTACTATGTGTTACTATGTGCTACTATGTGTTACTAAGTGTTACTATGTGCTACTAAGTGTTACTATGTGTTACTATGTGTTACTACTATGTGTTACTATGTGTTACTATGTACTACTATGTGTTACTATGTGTTACTATGTGTTACTAAGTGTTACTATGTGCTACTATGTGTTACTACGTGTTACTATGTGTTACTAAGTGTTACTATGTGTTACTAAGTGTTACTATGTGTTACTAAGTGTTACTATGTGCTACTATGTGTTACTATGTGTTACTAAGTGTTACTATGTGTTACTAAGTGTTACTATGTGCTACTATGTGTTACTATGTGTTACTAAGTGTTACTATGTGTTACTAAGTGTTACTATGTGTTACTAAGTGTTACTATGTGTTACTAAGTGTTACTATGTGCTACTATGTGTTACTATGTGTTACTAAGTGTTACTATGTGTTACTAAGTGTTACTACTATGTGTTACTGTGTGCTACTAAGTGTTACTGTGTGTTACTAAGTGTTACTATGTGCTACTAAGTGTTACTATGTGTTACTAAGTGTTACTATGTGCTACTAAGTGTTACTACTAAGTGTTACTGTGTGCTACTATGTGTTACTATGTGTTACTATGTGTTACTATGTGCTACTATGTGTTACTGTGTGCTACTAAGTGTTACTGTGTGCTACTAAGTGTTACTATGTGCTACTATGTGTTACTATGTGCTACTATGTGTTACTATGTGCTACTATGTGTTACTGTGTGCTACTAAGTGTTACTATGTGCTACTATGTGTTACTATGTGTTACTATGTGTTACTATGTGCTACTATGTGTTACTATGTGCTACTAAGTGTTACTATGTGTTACTATGTGCTACTAAGTGTTACTATGTGCTACTATGTGTTACTATGTGTTACTAAGTGTTACTATGTGTTACTAAGTGTTACTATGTGTTACTAAGTGTTACTATGTGCTACTATGTGTTACTATGTGTTACTACTATGTGTTACTGTGTGCTACTAAGTGTTACTGTGTGTTACTAAGTGTTACTATGTGCTACTAAGTATTACTATGTGTTACTAAGTGTTACTATGTGCTACTAAGTGTTACTATGTGCTACTAAGTGTTACTACTATGTGTTACTGTGTGCTACTAAGTGTTACTATGTGCTACTATGTGTTACTATGTGTTACTATGTGTTACTATGTGCTACTATGTGTTACTGTGTGCTACTAAGTGTTACTGTGTGCTACTAAGTGTTACTATGTGCTACTATGTGTTACTATGTGCTACTATGTGTTACTGTGTGCTACTAAGTGTTACTATGTGCTACTATGTGTTACTATGTGTTACTATGTGCTACTATGTGTTACTATGTGTTACTATGTGTTACTATGTGCTACTTAGTGTTACTATGTGTTACTATGTGCTACTAAGTGTTACTGTGTGCTACTATGTGTTACTATGTGTTACTATGTGTTACTATGTATTACTATGTGCTACTGAGTGTTACTATGTGTTACTATGTGTTACTATGTGCTACTATGTGTTACTGTGTGCTACTAAGTGTTACTATGTGCTACTATGTGTTACTATGTGTTACTATGTGTTACTATGTGCTACTATGTGTTACTATGTGTTACTATGTGTTACTATGTGCTACTATGTGTTACTAAGTGTTACTATTGTGAGGGGGTTAGCTCGGCAGCGGGTGTGTGTGACCCCCGGGATGGGCTCCCCACACAAAACAGGCCCAGCAAACGGAGGTTGTGGTTTTCAAAATCAAAAAGGTGCGGTTTATTTTCTATTTACAGTGACAAAACACAGCAAAGCAAAAGAAACATAACCAAAATAAATCCTGGTCAAGTTGACCTCTGACTAAACATACAGGTTTCCTAACTAACAACTGGGATCAGCCTAGTGCTGTCCTAGTCCCTAAGTCCCTGGTTTTAAATGTCCAAGCAAATAGCCACACAGGCTTTGTCTCACCGCACAGGGGTTCACTCTCCCTAGACTGTCCACACAGGTCTGGTTCCAGGCATGAGCTCACATCTAATGAAGCTGGGAGTTCTTATAGAGGCCTAAATGAGCTGACAAGCTTCAGCTGGTCTCATCAACTCCCTGTCTGCACGACGCCCAGCCCTCTCCCTAGAGGTATGAGTCATCCATGAGCCCACTAGCCTTATACAACTCTCCACCTAGTTGTATAAGTCGGCGTAAAGCCTGAATCTGGGCGAAATATATCTACCCCCCTGGATGCAACCAGGTGACTTTACCTTCCTGCTGTCACATACCCCCCCCTCTTGTTTTAACCTCGGGGTTGGAACACCAGCAATCAGGCATTCATGTACTCGAGACAAAGCATCCACATTCCCCATTTGAACGCCAGGGCGATGCTTTACTGTGAAGTTGAATTCCTGGAGGGCCAGGAACCACCTATTCACTCTTCTATTTGTTTCCTTGTTTTGAGCCATCCACTTTAACGGAGCGTGATCCGTAACCATGTCAAAGTGCCTACCTAGCAGGTAGTACCGAAGGGAATCTAGAGCCCACTTCACCGCTAAACACTCCTTTTCAACGGTGGCGTAATTTACCTCATGGGACTTCAACTTCCTGCTGAGGTAAATGACTGGGTGCTCTTCCCCGTTCCAGACCTGGGACAATACTGCTCCTAACCCCACATCTGACGCATCACTTTGTACGACAAAGTCTTTAGAGAAGTCGGGTGAGTACAACACTGGCTGGCTACATAAGGCTTGTTTCAAGAATTGGAATGCTGCCTCAGCCTCGGGGGTCCATTTAATCATGACCGACCCTTTCCCCTTCGTCAGGTTGGTTAGGGGCACAGCCTTAGAAGCAAAGTGGGGAATGAATCGCCGATAATACCCAGCGATTCCCAGAAAGGCCCGTACCTGCTTCTTGCTGTTGGGACGTGGCCAACTCTGGATGGCCTCGACTTTGTTGAGTTGGGGTTTTATTACTCCCCTCCCAATGGTGTACCCAAGATATTTGGCCTCCTCCTGCCCAATGGTACACTTCTTGGGGTTAGCCGTAAACCCCGCTTCCCGAACAGAGTCCTGGACTGCTTGCACTTTTGGCAGATGTGAGGCCCAATCTGTGCTATGGACAATTACGTCATCCAGGTAAGCCGCAGCATACTTCCGATGGGGCCTCAGCATCTGGTCCATTTTCCGCTGGAATGTGGCCGGCGCATTCTGTAACCCGAACGGCATTCTTTTATATTGGAACGCCCCGTCTGGGGTTACAAATGCGGTTTTCTCTTTGGCCGACTTGGCCAGGGGGATTTGCCAATACCCTTTTGTGAGGTCAAGAGTCGTCATGTATCGGGCTGTTCCCAGCCGGTCGATCAACTCATCTATACGTGGCATGGGGTAGGTGTCAAATTTTGTAACTTTGTTCAACTGACGAAAATCGTTACAAAATCGCCAGCTCCCATCCGGTTTAGGCACCAACACGATGGGACTAGACCAATCACTTTGGGACTCCTCTATCACCCCTAAGTTCAGCATTTTCTGTACTTCCTCCCGTATTGCCTCCCGTCGAGCCTCTGGGATCCGATAGGGTTTTAACTTCACCCTTTCACCGGGCGGGGTAATGATGTCATGCTCTACCCCAGATGTTTGTCCCGGCAGCTCAGAGAATACCTCCTTGTTGCGAAGCACAAACTCCTTAACCTCCTGTTGTTGGGGCTGTGACAAGGTGGCTGCTATTCCAACCTCAGGAATCACGCAACCAGTTTGAGCTGGTGACCAAGTGTCTGCGACTAGGGACTCTCTATCCCTCCAGGCTTTCAACAGATTAACGTGATAGATCTGTTCGGGCTTTCGCCTTCCTGGTTGTCTGACCTTGTAATTCACTTCGCTCACTTTTTCCATTATCTCGTAGGGGCCTTGCCATTTGGCAAGGAATTTACTTTCAACCGTAGGGACAAGTACCAATATCCTATCCCCCGGGGAAAAGGTACGGGTCTTGGCTCCACGGTTGTACACTCTCTGCTGTGCCAACTGCGCTTGGGCCAAATGTTCCTTCACGATGGGCATTACCTGTGCAATTCGATCTTGCATCAGGGCGACATGCTCAATCACACTCCTGTGGGGAGAACTCTCACTTTCCCAAGTTTCCTTGGCAATATCCAACAGCCCTCTTGGGTGTCTCCCATACAGTAACTCAAAGGGGGAGAATCCCGTAGAGGATTGGGGCACCTCCCTAATAGCAAACATCAAATAAGGAAGTAAACAGTCCCAATCCTTTCCATCTCTATCCACCACTTTCTTCAACATTTGTTTTAGGGTTTTGTTGAATCTTTCAACCAGCCCATCGGTTTGGGGGTGATACACAGACGTACGCAATTGCGTCACTTTGAACAATTTACACAGCTCTTTCATAACCCGGGACATAAAGGGTGTACCTTGGTCCGTAAGCAGTTCTTTACAAATACCCACCCGGCTAAAAACAAGAGATAGCTCTTTGGCTATGGTTTTGGCCGAGGTATTTCGGAGAGGGATCGCTTCTGGATAACGGGTGGCATAGTCCATTATAACTAATATGTACTGGTGCCCCCTAGCGGACTTGATTATAGGACCTACCAAATCCATGGCGATCCTCTCAAACGGGACCTCAATGATGGGTAGAGGGACCAGCGGGCTACGGAAATGTGGCATCGGGGCCAACCTCTGACACACAGGGCAGGAGGAACAATAATTTTCTACGTCCTTCATCACCCCCGGCCAATAGAATCTCTGTAATACCCTCTCTCGGGTTTTCTCTGTCCCCAGATGACCTCCAAGAATGTGCCCATGGGCCAACTCCAACACCAACTTCCTGTAAGGTTTGGGCACCACAAGCTGCTCAACGGTTTCTTCTGCCCTTTTTGCCACCCGATACAGTAGGTCCTTCTCTACGCTGAAGTATGGGTAAGTGCAGGTATTATCTGGGTTCACTAACTCGCCATCTATTTTCACTACGTTTTCCCGTGCCTTTATTAGGGCGGGGTCTTTCAACTGTTCTGTGGCAAAGTTTTCCCTGTGAACCTCAAGATCAGAAAACTCCACAGACGGTAGGTTTTCGTCTGAGGAGGTGGGCTCCTCTCCAGTTTCTTGAGTCTCCCCTGCCAATACTGATAAGGGAAATTCCGGAGAGTCCTCACCACTCTCAGGGGAGTTCTGGCTATCACATTCCTGGTACATAGGGGCACCAGTGAGGGGCTCAGGATCATCCCACAGTTCCCAGAACTTCGGAAAATCCCTTCCCACAATGGCGTCATGCGGTAACTGAGATACTAAGCCCACTGGATGAGAGAGGGTAGCTTTGGGGGTCTCGAAACACACTGTAGTCACTGGATACTCTCGGGTGTCCCCATGCACACAAATAACAGCTACCTTGCTATTCCCAGAGACCTCTGTTTTAACTAACTCAGCCTTTATCAGGGTCACAAGGCTACCTGAATCCAGCAATACCACAACATTTCTACCATTAACACACATTTTGCATAAATGTTTCTCAGTTCCTCGAATGGCAGTGCATGCGACTGTCGCACACAGCGACTGACGTCTGCCCGTCAGAAAGTCACATTGCATGGGTTCCTCCACAACCGGGCAATTGGCTGCAATATGTCCCGCTTGCCGGCAGCGGTAGCAAACGATCCTTCTTGCCGCCTCTTGAGCCGCTGATTTCCCAGGCTGTTCTCGCCAAACTTGGGGTAGAGCTCCCACCCTCTCACTCTCTCCACCCTCACCCCTTGGAATCCTCTTATCCGCCCCTGGGGATGGTCTGGTCTTAGGGTGGAAAGTCCGAGTGTCTCTGGAAGAGGCCGTCAGGTTCTCTGTAGCCAAGTATTTCTCCACACGATCCACAAGACCATCGGCCGTCTCTGGGTCTCCATGGCTTACCCACTTTTGGATGGCAGTAGGAAGAGCTCTCAAAAACCGATCCATTACAACACGTTCCACAATCTTTGGTGCGGACAAAGTCTCTGGCTGTAGCCACTTTCTGCTCAGGTGAATGAGATCATACATTTGAGACCTGGGGGGTTTTCCAAGCTGGAAAGTCCAGTTATGCACACGCTGAGCCCGGACAGCCTGGGTGACACCCAGCCTTGCCAATATTTCAGCTTTTAGCATCACATAGTCTTTTGCTTGGTTAGGCTCTAGGTCATAGTACGCTTTCTGCGATTCACCAGTTAACAGAGGAGCCACCAGTCCAGCCCACTGCTCCTCAGGCCACTTTTCTCTTTCAGCGGTCCTTTCAAATGTGGTCAAAAATACCTCTGGATCATCCTCTCCAGTCATTTTTGTCAATAAACGACTCACCCCAAAGGACGCGGTATTAGTGGGACGGCTTTCCTCACTGGTCTGCGGATGTTGCTGCATTACTGCTTCCATCTGTTGTTGTAGTCTCTGCTCTTGCTTCTGCAACAGGTCTATGAAGCGGGCCTCAGATTGCTGCTGGGCTCGTTGCTGAGCCTCCAGACTCTGTTGCAAAGTTGCGTTTGTCTGCTGCTGGGCTGCAAGGCTCTGTTGATGAGCTTGCTGCTGGGCTGCGAAGTTCTGTTGTTGAGCTGCAAGGCTCTTTTGCAAACCTGCATTTGTCTGCTGTTGATTGGCATTTGCTAGAGCCAGCTGCTTCAGTATCTCCTCCATGCTGGCTTAAAAAAAAACTGCCCGCATTCTCCACCAACTGTGAGGGGGTTAGCTCGGCAGCGGGTGTGTGTGACCCCCGGGATGGGCTCCCCACACAAAACAGGCCCAGCAAACGGAGGTTGTGGTTTTCAAAATCAAAAAGGTGCGGTTTATTTTCTATTTACAGTGACAAAACACAGCAAAGCAAAATAAATATAACCAAAATAAATCCTGGTCAAGTTGACCTCTGACTAAACATACAGGTTTCCTAACTAACAACTGGGATCAGCCTAGTGCTGTCCTAGTCCCTAAGTCCCTGGTTTTAAATGTCCAAGCAAATAGCCACACAGGCTTTGTCTCACCGCACAGGGGTTCACTCTCCCTAGACAGTCCACACAGGTCTGGTTCCAGGCATGAGCTCACATCTAATGAAGCTGGGAGTTCTTATAGAGGCCTAAATGAGCTGACAAGCTTCAGCTGGTCTCATCAACTCCCTGTCTGCACGACGCCCAGCCCTCTCCCTAGAGGTATGAGTCATCCATGAGCCCACTAGCCTTATACAACTCTCCACCTAGTTGTATAAGTCGGCGTAAAGCCTGAATCTGGGCGAAATATATCTACCCCCCTGGATGCAACCAGGTGACTTTACCTTCCTGCTGTCACACTATGTATTACTAAGTGTTACTAAGTATGTGTTACTAAGTGTTACTATGTGTTACTGTGTGCTACTAAGTGTTACTATGTGCTACTAAGTGTTGCTATGTGTTACTATGTGCTACTATGTATTACTATGTGCTACTATGTGTTACTATGTGCTACTATGTGTTACTATGTGTTACTATGTGTTACTATGTGCTACTATGTGTTACTATGTGCTACTATGTGCTAATATGTGTTACTATGTGTTACTATGTGTTACTAAGTGTTACTATGTGTTACTAAGTGTTACTATGTGTTACTGTGTGCTACTAAGTGTTACTATGTGCTACTAAGTGTTGCTATGTGTTACTACTATGTGTTACTATGTGTTACTATGTATTACTATGTGCTATTATGTGTTACTATGTATTACTATGTGCTACTATGTGTTACTATGTGCTACTATGTGCTACTATGTGTTACTATGTATTACTATGTATTACTACGTGTTACTATGTGTTACTATGTATTACTATGTGTTACTATGTGTTACTATGTGTTACTAAGTGTTACTATGTGTTACTAAGTGTTACTATGTGTTACTATGTATTACTATGTGTTACTATGTATTACTATGTGTTACTATGTGTTACTATGTGTTACTAAGTGTTACTATGTGTTACTATGTATTACTATGTGTTACTATGTATTACTATGTGTTACTATGTGTTACTATGTGTTACTAAGTGTTACTATGTGTTACTAAGTGTTACTATGTGTTACTATGTATTACTTTGTGCTACTATGTGCTACTATGTGTTACTATGTGCTACTATGTGCTACTATGTGTTACTATGTGCTACTATGTGTTAATTTGTGTTACTAAGTGTTACTATGTGTTACTAAGTGTTACTATGTGTTACTAAGTGTTACTATGTGTTACTATGTATTACTTTGTGCTACTATGTGCTACTATGTGTTACTATGTGCTACTATGTGCTACTATGTGTTACTATGTGCTACTATGTGTTAATTTGTGTTACTAAGTGTTACTATGTGTTACTAAGTGTTACTATTGTGAGGGGGTTAGCTTGGCAGCGGGTGTGTGTGACCCCCGGGATGGGCTCCCCACACAAAAACAGGCCCAGCAAACGGAGGTTGTGGTTTTCAAAATCAAAAAAAAGGTGCGGTTTATTTTCTATTTACAGTGACAAAACACAGCAAAGCAAAAAAAACATAACCAAAATAAATCCTGGTCAAGTTGACCTCTGACTAAACATACAGGTTTCCTAACTAACAACTGGGATCAGCCTAGTGCTGTCCTAGTCCCTAAGTCCCTGGTTTAGTAAAAGTCCAAACAAATAGCCACACAGGCTTTGCCTCACCGCACAGGGGTTCACTCTCCCTAGACAGTCCACACAGGTCTGGTTCCAGGCATGAGCTAACATCTAATGAAGCTGGGAGTTCTTATAGAGGCCTAAATGAGCTGACAAGCTTCAGCTGGCCTCATCAACTCCCTGTCTGTACGACGCCCAGCCCTCTCCCTAGAGGTATGAGTCATCCATGAGCCCACTAGCCTTATACAACTCTCCACCTAGTTGTATAAGTCGGCGTAAAGCCTGAATCTGGGCGAAATATATCTACCCCCCTGGATGCAACCAGGTGACTTTACCTTCCTGCTGTCACATACCCCCCCCTCTTGTTTTAACCTCGGGGTTGGAACACCAGCAATCAGGCATTCATGTACTCGAGACAAAGCATCCACATTCCCCATTTGAACGCCAGGGCGATGCTTTACTGTGAAGTTGAATTCCTGGAGGGCCAGGAACCACCTATTCACTCTTCTATTTGTTTCCTTGTTTTGAGCCATCCACTTTAACGGAGCGTGATCCGTAACCATGTCAAAGTGCCTACCTAGCAGGTAGTACCGAAGGGAATCTAGAGCCCACTTCACCGCTAAACACTCCTTTTCAACGGTGGCGTAATTTACCTCATGGGACTTCAACTTCCTGCTGAGGTAAATGACTGGGTGCTCTTCCCCGTTCCAGACCTGGGACAATACTGCTCCTAACCCCACATCTGACGCATCACTTTGTACGACAAAGTCTTTAGAGAAGTCGGGTGAGTACAACACTGGCTGGCTACATAAGGCTTGTTTCAAGAATTGGAATGCTGCCTCAGCCTCGGGGGTCCATTTAATCATGACCGACCCTTTCCCCTTCGTTAGGTTGGTTAGGGGCACAGCCTTAGAGGCAAAGTGGGGAATGAATCGCCGATAATACCCAGCGATTCCCAGAAAGGCTCGTACCTGCTTCTTGCTGTTGGGACGTGGCCAACTCTGGATGGCCTCGACTTTGTTGAGTTGGGGTTTTATTACTCCCCTCCCAATGGTGTACCCAAGATATTTGGCCTCCTCCTGCCCAATGGTACACTTCTTGGGGTTAGCCGTAAACCCCGCTTCCCGAACAGAGTCCAGGACTGCTTGCACTTTTGGCAGATGTGAGGCCCAATCTGTGCTATGGACAATTACGTCATCCAGGTAAGCCGCAGCATACTTCCGATGGGGCCTCAGCATCTGGTCCATTTTCCGCTGGAATGTGGCCGGCGCATTCTGTAACCCGAACGGCATTCTTTTATATTGGAACGCCCCGTCTGGGGTTACAAATGCGGTTTTCTCTTTGGCCAATTTGGCCAGGGGGATTTGCCAATACCCTTTTGTGAGGTCAAGAGTCGTCATGTATCGGGCTGTTCCCAGCCGGTCGATCAACTCATCTATACGTGGCATGGGGTAGGTGTCAAATTTTGTAACTTTGTTCAACTGACGAAAATCGTTACAAAATCGCCAGCTCCCATCCGGTTTAGGCACCAACACAATGGGACTAGACCAATCACTTTGGGACTCCTCTATCACCCCTAAGTTCAGCATTTTCTGTACTTCCTCCCGTATTGCCTCCCGTCGGGCCTCTGGGATCCGATAGGGTTTTAACTTCACCCTTTCACCGGGCGGGGTAATGATGTCATGCTCTACCCCAGATGTTTGTCCCGGCAGCTCAGAGAATACCTCCTTGTTGCGAAGCACAAACTCCTTAACCTCCTGTTGTTGGGGTTGTGACAAGGTGGCTGCTATTCCAACCTCAGGAATCACGCAACCAGTTTGAGCTGGTGACCAAGTGTCTGCGACTAGGGACTCTCTATCCCTCCAGGCTTTCAACAGATTAACGTGATAGATCTGTTCGGGCTTTCGCCTTCCTGGTTGTCTGACCTTGTAATTCACTTCGCTCACTTTTTCCATTATCTCGTAGGGGCCTTGCCATTTGGCAAGGAATTTACTTTCAACCGTAGGGACAAGTACCAGTATCCTATCCCCCGGGGAAAAGGTACGGGTCTTTGCTCCACGGTTGTACACTCTCTGCTGTGCCAACTGCGCTTGGGCCAAATGTTCCTTCACGATGGGCATTACCTGTGCAATTCGATCTTGCATCAGGGCGACATGCTCAATCACACTCCTGTGGGGAGAACTCTCACTTTCCCAAGTTTCCTTGGCAATATCCAACAGCCCTCTTGGGTGTCTCCCATACAGTAACTCAAAGGGGGAGAATCCCGTAGAGGATTGGGGCACCTCCCTAATAGCAAACATCAGATAAGGAAGTAGACAGTCCCAATCCTTTCCATCTCTATCCACCACTTTCTTCAACATTTGCTTTAGGGTTTTGTTGAATCTTTCAACCAGCCCATCGGTTTGGGGGTGATACACAGATGTACGTAATTGCGTCACTTTGAACAATTTACACAGCTCCTTCATAACCCGGGACATAAAGGGTGTACCTTGGTCCGTAAGCAGTTCTTTACAAATACCCACCCGGCTAAAAACAAGAGATAGCTCTTTGGCTATGGTTTTGGCCGAGGTATTTCTGAGAGGGATCGCTTCTGGATAACGGGTGGCATAGTCCATTATAACCAATATGTACTGGTGCCCCCTAGCGGACTTGATTATAGGACCTACCAAATCCATGGCGATCCTCTCAAACGGGACCTCAATGATGGGTAGAGGGACCAGCGGGCTACGGAAATGTGGCATCGGGGCCGACCTCTGACACACAGGGCAGGAGGAACAATAATTTTCTATGTCCTTTATCACCCCCGGCCAATAGAATCTCTGTAATACCCTCTCTCGGGTTTTCTCTGTCCCCAGATGACCTCCAAGAATGTGCCCATGGGCCAACTCCAACACCAACTTCCTGTAAGGTTTGGGCACCACAAGCTGCTCAACGGTTTCTTCTGCCCTTTTTGCCACCCGATACAGTAGGTCCTTCTCTACGCTGAAGTATGGGTAAGTGCAGGTATTATCTGGGTTCACTAACTCGCCATCTATTTTCACTACGTTTTCCCGTGCCTTTATTAGGGCGGGGTCTTTCAACTGTTCTGTGGCAAAGTTTTCCCTGTGAACCTCAAGATCAGAAAACTCCACAGACGGTAGGTTTTCGTCTGAGGAGGTGGGCTCCTCTCCAGTTTCTTGAGTCTCCCCTGCCAATACTGATAAGGGAAATTCCGGAGAGTCCTCACCACTCTCAGGGGAGTTCTGGCTATCCCATTCCTGGTACATAGGGGCACCAGTGGGGGGCTCAGGGTCATCCCACAGTTCCCAGAACTTCGGAAAATCCCTTCCCACAATGGCGTCATGCGGTAACTGAGATACTAAGCCCACTGGATGAGAGAGGGTACCTTTGGGGGTCTCGAAACACACTGTAGTCACTGGATACTCTCGGGTGTCCCCATGCACACAAATAACAGCTACCTTGCTATTCCCAGAGACCTCTGTTTTAACTAACTCAGCCTTTATCAGGGTCACAAGGCTACCTGAATCCAGCAATACCACAACATTTCTACCATTAACACACATTTTGCATAAATGTTTCTCAGTTCCTCGAATGGCAGTGCATGTGACTGTCGCACACAGCGACTGACGTCTGCCCATCAGAAAGTCACACTGCATGGGTTCCTCCACAACCGGGCAATTGGCTGCAATATGTCCCGCTTGCCGGCAGCGGTAGCAAACGATCCTTCTTGCCGCCTCTTGAGCCGCTGATTTCCCAGGCTGTTCTCGCCAAACTTGGGGTAGAGCTCCCACCCTCTCACTCTCTCCACCCTCACCCCTTGGAATCCTCTTATCCGCCCCTGGGGATGGTCTGGTCTTAGGGTGGAAAGTCCGAGTGTCTCTGGAAGAGGCCGTCAGGTTCTCTGTAGCCAAGTATTTCTCCACACGATCCACAAGACCATCGGCCGTCTCTGGGTCTCCATGGCTTACCCACTTTTGGATGGCAGTAGGAAGAGCTCTCAAAAACCGATCCATTACAACACGTTCCACAATCTTTGGTGCGGACAAAGTCTCTGGCTGTAGCCACTTTCTGCTCAGGTGAATGAGATCATACATTTGAGACCTGGGGGGTTTTCCAAGCTGGAAAGTCCAGTTATGCACACGCTGAGCCCGGACAGCCTGGGTGACACCCAGCCTTGCCAATATTTCAGCTTTTAGCATCACATAGTCTTTTGCTTGGTCAGGCTCTAGGTCATAGTAAGCCTTCTGCGATTCACCAGTTAACAGAGGAGCCACCAGTCCAGCCCACTGCTCCTCAGGCCACTTTTCTCTTTCAGCAGTCCTTTCAAATGTGGTCAAAAATACCTCTGGATCATCCTCTCCAGTCATTTTTGTCAATAAACGACTCACCCCAAAGGACGCGGTATTAGTGGGACGGCTTTCCTCACTGGTCTGCGGACGTTGCTGCATTACTGCTTCCATTTGTTGTAGTCTCTGCTCTTGCTTCTGTAACAGGTCTATGAAGCGGGCCTCAGATTGCTGCTGGGCTTGTTGCTGAGCTTCCAGACTCTGTTGGTGAGCTTGCTGCTGGGCTGCGAAGTTCTGTTGTTGAGCTGCAAGGCTCTTTTGCAAACCTGCATTTGTCTGCTGTTGATTGGCATTTGCTAGAGCCAGCTGCTTCAGTATCTCCTCCATGCTGGCTTAAAAAAAAACTGCCACTGGTTCTCCACCAACTGTGAGGGGGTTAGCTTGGCAGCGGGTGTGTGTGACCCCCGGGATGGGCTCCCCACACAAAAACAGGCCCAGCAAACGGAGGTTGTGGTTTTCAAAATCAAAAAAAAGGTGCGGTTTATTTTCTATTTACAGTGACAAAACACAGCAAAGCAAAAAAAACATAACCAAAATAAATCCTGGTCAAGTTGACCTCTGACTAAACATACAGGTTTCCTAACTAACAACTGGGATCAGCCTAGTGCTGTCCTAGTCCCTAAGTCCCTGGTTTAGTAAAAGTCCAAACAAATAGCCACACAGGCTTTGCCTCACCGCACAGGGGTTCACTCTCCCTAGACAGTCCACACAGGTCTGGTTCCAGGCATGAGCTAACATCTAATGAAGCTGGGAGTTCTTATAGAGGCCTAAATGAGCTGACAAGCTTCAGCTGGCCTCATCAACTCCCTGTCTGTACGACGCCCAGCCCTCTCCCTAGAGGTATGAGTCATCCATGAGCCCACTAGCCTTATACAACTCTCCACCTAGTTGTATAAGTCGGCGTAAAGCCTGAATCTGGGCGAAATATATCTACCCCCCTGGATGCAACCAGGTGACTTTACCTTCCTGCTGTCACACTATGTATTACTATGTGCTACTATGTGTTACTATGTGCTACTATGTGTTACTATGTGCTACTATGTGTTACTATGTGCTACTATGTGCTAATATGTGTTACTATGTGTTACTATGTGTTACTAAGTGTTACTATGTGTTACTAAGTGTTACTATGTGTTACTGTGTGCTACTAAGTGTTACTATGTGCTACTAAGTGTTGCTATGTGTTACTACTATGTGTTACTATGTGTTACTATGTATTACTATGTGCTATTATGTGTTACTATGTATTACTATGTGCTACTATGTGTTACTATGTGCTACTATGTGCTACTATGTGTTACTATGTATTACTATGTATTACTACGTGTTACTATGTGTTACTATGTATTACTATGTGTTACTATGTGTTACTATGTGTTACTAAGTGTTACTATGTGTTACTAAGTGTTACTATGTGTTACTATGTATTACTATGTGTTACTATGTATTACTATGTGTTACTATGTGTTACTATGTGTTACTAAGTGTTACTATGTGTTACTATGTATTACTATGTGTTACTATGTATTACTATGTGTTACTATGTGTTACTATGTGTTACTAAGTGTTACTATGTGTTACTAAGTGTTACTATGTGTTACTATGTATTACTTTGTGCTACTATGTGCTACTATGTGTTACTATGTGCTACTATGTGCTACTATGTGTTACTATGTGCTACTATGTGTTAATTTGTGTTACTAAGTGTTACTATGTGTTACTAAGTGTTACTATGTATTACTATGTGCTACTATGTGTTACTATGTGCTACTATGTGTTACTATGTGTTACTATGTGTTACTATGTGCTACTATGTGTTACTATGTGCTACTATATGTTACTATGTCTTACTAAGTGTTACTATGTATTACTATGTGCTACTATGTGCTACTATGTGTTACTATGTATTACTAAGTGTTACTATGTGTTACTATGTGCTACTATGTGCTACTATGTGCTACTATGTATTACTATGTGTTACTATGTGTTACTATGTGTTACTAAGTGTTACTATGTGTTACTAAGTGTTACTATGTGCTACTAAGTGTTACTATGTGTTACTGTGTGCTACTAAGTGTTACTATGTGTTACTATGTGCTACTATGTGCTACTATGTATTACTATGTATTACTACGTGTTACTACGTGTTACTATGTATTACTATGTGTTACTATGTGTTACTAAGTGTTACTATGTGTTACTATGTGTTACTAAGTGTTGCTATGTGTTGCTATGTGTTGCTATGTGTTACTATGATTCCCTATGTGCTACTATGTGTTACTATGTGTTACTAAGTGTTACTAAGTGTTATTATGTATCACTATGTGTTACTATGTGTTACTATGTGTTACTATGAGCTACTATGTGTTACTATGTATTACTATGTGCTACTATGTGTTACTATGTGCTACTATGTGCTACTATGTGCTACTGTGTATTACTAAGTGTTACTATGTGCTACTATGTGTTACTATGTGTTACTATGTGCTACTATGTGTTACTATGTATTACTATGTGCTACTATGTGTTACTATGTGCTACTATGTGCTACTATGTGCTACTGTGTATTACTATGTGCTACTATGTGCTACTGTGTATTACTAAGTGTTACTATGTGCTACTAAGTGTTACTATGTGTCACTATGTGTTACTCTGTATTACTATGATGGTTAGGGTTAGGGTTAGGGTTAGATGGTGATATTGGGGTGATATATGTACTGGGATACACCCCTAGATGGTGATATTGGGGTGATATATGTACAGAGAGACACCCCTAGATGGTGATATTGGGGTGATATATGTACTGGGATACGCCCCTAGATGGTGATATTGGGGTGATATATGTACTGGGATACACCCCTAGATGGTGATATTGGGGTGATATATGCACTGGGATACACCCCTAGATGGTGATATTGGGGTGATATATGCACTGGGATACACCCCTAGATGATAAAATTGGGCTGATATATGCACTGGGATACGCCCCTAGATGGTGATATTGGGGTGATATATGCACTGGGATACACCCCTAGATGGTGATATTGGGGTGATATATGTACAGAGAGACACCCCTAGATGGTGATATTGGGGTGATATATGTACAGAGAGACACCCCTAGATGGTGATATTGGGGTGATATATGTACAGAGAGACACCCCTAGATGGTGATATTGGGGTGATATATGTACATAGAGACACCCCTAGATGGTGATATTTGGGTGA
The DNA here is from genome assembly GCA_029206835.1 of Rana muscosa. Classification (NCBI taxonomy): domain Eukaryota; kingdom Metazoa; phylum Chordata; class Amphibia; order Anura; family Ranidae; genus Rana; species Rana muscosa. The sequence continues at coordinate 106,517 of JARGYO010001167.1, forward strand.
TATATGCACTGGGATACACCCCTAGATGGTGATATTGGGGTGATATATGTACATAGAGACACCCCTAGATGGTGACATTGGGGTGATATATGCACTGGGATACACCCCTAGATGGTGATATTGGGGTGATATATGTACTGGGATACACCCCTAGATGGTGATATTGGGGTGATATGTGTACAGAGTTACACCCCTAGATGGTGACATTGGGGTGATATGTGTACAGAGAGACACCCCTAGATGGTGACATTTGGGTGATATGTGTACCCCTGAATATAGTGTAAAGGATACAGGTCTCTTCATACACTTGAATGGTGGCCAAGTCTCCCTCCAGCCGGATGATCTCTCCCACAAGTTCTGAATGACCGACTCGCACCAACTCATACATGGCGGCCCCCGACATCTGCGCTGCCGTCACCACTGCCAGGGAAGAAATGTACATATTATCCCGTCCAGCATGCTGGAAATTTACATGCACTCCAGGGATTCTACTCATAAGAAGTATTTCCGACCCTTCCCATGGAAACATTGGTCCATACACAAGGCAAGCCAGACTGTGCGGCATGCAGTATGCTCTGTGTGGGATGTAGTATGCTCTGTGCGGCAAGCAGTATGCTCTGTGCGGCATGCAGTATGCTCTGTGCGGCAAGCAGTATGCTCTGTGTGGGATGTAGTATGCTCTGTGCGGCAAGCAGTATGCTCTGTGTGGCATGCAGTATGCTCTGTGCGGCAAGCAGTATGCTCTGTGCGGGATGTAGTATGCTCTGTGCAGCAAGCAGTATGCTCTGTGCGGCATGCAGTATGCTCTGTGCGGCATGTAGTATGCTCTGTGCGGCAAGCAGTATGCTCTGTGCGGCATGCAGTAGGCTCTGTGCGGCAAGCAGTATGCTCTGTGCGGCATGCAGTATGCTCTGTGCGGCAAGCAGTATGCTCTGTGCGGCATGCAGTATGCTCTGTGCGGCAAGCAGTATGCTCTGTGCGGCATGCAGTATGCTCTGTGCGGCAAGCAGTATGCTCTGTGTGGGATGTAGTATGCTCTGTGCGGCATGCAGTATGCTCTGTGTGGCATGCAGTATGCTCTGTGCGGCATGTAGTATGCTCTGCGCAGCATGCAGTATGCTCTGCGCAATGTCTGAATATAGGTTTTCTCCACAATTCCTGGTTTTCACTTTTTTTCCTCCTTTACATCTCAGTGCGGCTCTCCTGCAGCCTCTTTCACTCATTTCCTGGCTACATTCATTCTCCCCACATCATGACTCTGCAACAATTTCCTCTGCTCAGCGCTGGGGCACTTCCTAAAAACCACTGCTGTGTTCTCCTCCCTATCCTGGACCCATCTCCAGATCACTCTGCTATTATGGGATGTATGGGGTGTGCTGAGTTCACAATGGTGCGACATGCACTGCGACTTTGGGAGCACATATCACATGACGTGTATAAATCAACAGAGGAAGAAGACAGCAGAGGGAGAAGAACTGGAGGAAGAACCGGAGGAAGAAGAGAGCGGAGAGAGAAGAAATGGAGGAAGAACCAGAGGAAGAAGAGAGCAGAGGGAGAAGAAACGGAGGAAGAAGAGAGCGGAGAGAGAAGAACCGGAGGAAGAAGAGAGCGGAGAGAGAAGAAACGGAGGAAGAACCAGAGGAAGAAGAGAGCAGAGGGAGAAGAACCAGAGGAAGAAGAGAGTGGAGAGAGAAGAAACGGAGGAAGAAGAGAGCGGAGAGAGAAGAAACGGAGGAAGAAGAGAGCGAAGATAGAAGAAACGGAGGAAGAACCAGAGGAAGAAGAGAGCAGAAGGAGAAGAACCAGAGGAAGAAGAGAGCGGAGAGAGAAGAAACGGAGGAAGAAGAGAGCGGAGAGAGAAGAAAAGGAGGAAGAACCAGAGGAAGAAGAGAGCAGAGGGAGAAGAACCAGAGGAAGAAGAGAGCGGAGAGAGAAGAAACGGAGGAAGAAGAGAGCGGAGAGAGAAGAAACGGAGGAAGAACCAGAGGAAGAAGAGAGCAGAGGGAGAAGAACCAGAGGAAGTAGAGAGCGGAGAGAAAAGAAACGGAGGAAGAAGAGAGCAGAGGGATAAGAACCGGAGGAAGAAGAGAGCGGAGAGAGAAGAAACGGAGGAAGAACCAGAGGAAGAAGAGAGCAGAGGGAGAAGGACCGGAGGAAGAAGAGAGCAGAGGGAGAAGAAACGGAGGAAGAACCAGAGGAAGAAGAGAGCAGAGGGAGAAGAACTGGAGGAAGAAGAGAGCAGAGGGAGAAGAACCGGAGGAAGAACCAGAGGAAGAAGAGAGCAGAGGGAGAAGAACCGGAGGAAGAACCAGAGTAAGAAGAGAGCGGAGAGAAGAAACGGAGGAAGAAGAGAGCGGAGAGAGAAGAAACGGAGGAAGAACCAGAGGAAGAAGAGAGCAGAGGGAGAAGAAACAGAGTAAGAAGAGAGCGGAGAGAGAAGAAACGGAGGAAGAGGAGAGCGGAGAGAGAAGAAACGGAGGAAGAACCAGAGGAAGAAGAGAGCAGAGTGAGAAGAACCAGAGGAAGAAGAGAGCGGAGAGAGAAGAAACGGAGGAAGAAGAGAGCGGAGAGAGAAGAAACGGAGGAAGAACCAGAGGAAGAAGAGAGCAGAGGGAGAAGAACCAGAGGAAGAAGAGAGCGGAGAGAGAAGAAACGGAGGAAGAAGAGAGCGGAGAGAGAAGAAACGGAGGAAGAACCAGAGGAAGAAGAGAGCAGAGGGAGAAGAACCAGAGGAAGAAGAGAGCGGAGAGAGAAGAAACGGAGGAAGAAGAGAGCGGAGAGAGAAGAAACGGAGGAAGAACCAGAGGAAGAAGAGAGCAGAGGGAGAAGAACCGGAGGAAGATTCTTTTTTTTATGATTGTGGATAACCAACTAATAATTATAGCACCAAATCCCCAAAATAGTGAATGGACAAGAATAAGCAAGATGGGATTCTATAGCGGTGTATAAATGACAATTGCATGCATAGAATTTATATTCACCCATATAATTGTAATTATTTTGGATCTATTTGCTTATTATCACTATCAACATTCTGTATTTGTAATTGTGCTTTTTGTACCTCGTAGAAGGTGTACATCACCATATTGGCAGTACTTTCCCTTTTTGAAGAAGCCCGAATCAGGGGCGAAACATGTCGGGACCTCATACCATCTAAACTGTCCATCTGAATTGTATTGTTTGTAACATCACCTTCCATTTCACTTTTTATTGTCCTTTAATTTTGTTTTGGTGTCAAAATAAAAATATTTTACTATAATTCACTTGATACAATTGTCATTTATGCACCGCTATAGAATCCTATCTTGCTTATTCTTGTCCAAACGGAGGAAGAACCAGAGGAAGAAGAGAGCAGAGGGAGAAGAAACGGAGGAAGAAGACAGCAGAGAGAGAAAAAACGGAGGAAGAACCAGAGGAAGAAGACAGCAGAGGGAGAAGAACCAGAGAAAGAACCAGAGGAAGAAGACAGCGGAGCGAGAAGAACTGGAGGAAGAACTGGAGGAAGAACCAGAGAAGAAAGATATCAGTGGAGGAAGAAAAACTGGAGGAAGAACCGGAGGAAGAAGACAGCGGAGGGAGAAGAACTGGAGGAAGAACCGGAGGAAGAAGACAGCGGAGGGAGAAGAACTGGAGTAAGAACTGGAGGAAGAAGACAGGGGAGGGAGAAGAACTGGAGGAAGAACCAGAGGAAGAAGACCGCAATAGGAGAAGAACTGGAGGAAAAAACGGAGGAAGAAGACAGCGGCGGGAGAAGAACCAGAGGAAGAACCAGAGGAAGAAGACAGCAGAGGGAGAAGAACCAGAGAAAGAACAAGAGGAAGAAGACAGCGGAGCGAGAAGAACTGGAGGAAGAACTGGAGGAAGAACCAGAGAAGGAAGATATCAGTGGAGGGAGAAAAACTGGAGGAAGAACCGGAGGAAGAAGACAGCGGAGGGAGAAGAACTGGAGGAAGAACCAGAGAAGGAAGATATCAGTGGAGGGAGATAAACTGGAGGAAGAACCGGAGGAAGAAGACAGCGGAGGGAGAAGAACTGGAGGAAGAACCGGAGAAAGAAGACCGCAAAGGGAGAAGAACTGGAGGAAAAACATGAGGAAGAAGACAGCGGAGGGGGAAGAATCAGAGGAAGAATCAGAGGAAGAAGACAGCAGAGGGAGAAGAACCAGAGAAAGAACCAGAGGAGAAGACAGCGGAGCGAGAAGAACTGGAGGAAGAACTGGAGGAAGAACCAGAGAAGGAAGATATCAGTGGAGGGAGAAAAACTGGAGGAAGAACCGGAGGAAGAAGACAGCGGAGGGAGAAGAACTGGAGGAAGAACCAGAGAAGGAAGATATCAGTGGAGGGAGAAAAACTGGAGGAAGAACCGGAGGAAGAAGACAGCGGAAGGAGAAGAACTGGAGGAAGAACCGGAGGAAGAAGACCGCAAAGGGAGAAGAACTGTAGGAAAAACCGGAGGAAGAAGACAGCGGAGGGAGAAGAACCAGAGAAAGAACTAGAGTAAGAAGACAGCGGAGCGAGAAGAACCCTAACTGCGCACGTGTGGCGGAACAGCGCTTTGGCCCATGCGCGTGCGCAGGCCGGTGGAACTGCACGTGCGCATGCGTGCTAGTGCGCCAATCGGAGCTCTGGCGGGCCTATATAAAGTGGCCCAGGTACTCTGACAGGTTGCTGGTTTGTTGTCAGCTTCCTGTCTGTACCTGGTTTCCTGTTACCTGCATCTAAACTTCTGTTGTGACCCGGATCAGCTTGACTGCTCTGCTCTTCTCCTGGACCTGACCTTTAGCTTGCTTTACGGATCTGCCTTGTTACCTGTGTTTTACCCCCGGCCTGTGACTCGGATCTGCTACTTGTCTCCAGCCCCTGACCTTCTGCCTGCATCTCGGATCTGCCTCTTGTCTCCAGCCCCTGACCTGCTGCCTGCATCTCGGATCTGCTACTTGTCTCCAGCCCCTGACCTTCTGCCTGCATCTCGGATCTGCCTCTTGTCTCCAGCCCTTGACCTTCTGCCTGCATCTCGGATCTGCTACTTGTCTCCAGCCCTTGACCGTCTGCCTGCATATCGGATCTGCTACTTGTCTCCAGCCCTTGACCTGCTGCCTGCATCTCGGATCTGCATCTTGTCTCCAGCCCTTGACCTGCTGCCTGCATCTCTGATCTGCCTCTTGTCTCCAGCCCTTGACCTGCTGCCTGCATCTCTGATCTGCCTCTTGTCTCCAGCCCTTGACTTTCTGCTTGCATCTCGGATCTGCTACTTGTCTCCAGCCCTTGATCTGCTGCCTGCATCTCGGATCTGCCTCTTGTCTCCAGCCCTTGACCTTCTGCCTGCATCTCGGATCTGCTACTTGTCTCCAGCCCTTGACCTTCTGCCTGCATCTCTGATCTGCCTCTTGTCTCCAGCCCTTGACCTGCTGCCTGCATCTCGGATCTGCTGCTTGTCTCTAGCCCCTGACCTTCTGCCTGCATCTCGGATCTGCTACTTGTCTCCAGCCCTTGACCTTCTGCCTGCATCTCGGATCTGCCTCTTGTCTCAAGCCCTTGACCTTCTGCCTGCATCTCTGATCTGCCTCTTGTCTCCAGCCCCTGACCTTCTGCCTGCATCTCGGATCTGCCTCTTGTCTCCAGCCCTTGACCTGCTGCCTGCATCTCTGATCTGCCTCTTGTCTCCAGCCCTTGAACTGCTGCCTGCATCTCAGATCTGCCTCTTGTCTCCAGCCCTTGACCTTCTGCCTGCATCTCTGATCTGCCTCTTGTCTCCAGCCCCTGACCTGCTGCCTGCATCTCAGATCTGCTACTTGTCTCCAGCCCCTGACCTTCTGCCTGCATCTCGGATCTGCTACTTGTCTCCAGCCCTTGACATTCTGCCTGCATCTCGGATCTGCTACTTGTCTCCAGCCCTTGACCGTCTGCCTGCATCTCGGATCTGCTACTTGTCTCCAGCCCTTGACCTGCTGCCTGCATCTCGGATCTGCCTCTTGTCTCCAGCCCCTGACCTTCTGCCTGCATCTCGGATCTGCTACTTGTCTCCAGCCCCTGACCTTCTGCCTGCATCTCTGATCCGCCTCTTGTCTCCAGCCCTTGACCTTCTGCCTTCATCTCTGATCTGCCTCTTGTCTCCAGCCCCTGACCTGCTGCCTGCATCTCAGATCTGCTACTTGTCTCCAGCCCCTGACCTTCTGCCTGCATCTCGGATCTGCTACTTGTCTCCAGCCCTTGACATTCTGCCTGCATCTCGGATCTGCTACTTGTCTCCAGCCCTTGACCGTCTGCCTGCATCTCGGATCTGCTACTTGTCTCCAGCCGTTGACCTGCTGCCTGCATCTCGGATCTGCTACTTGTCTCCAGCCCCTGACCTTCTGCCTGCATCTCGGATCTGCTACTTGTCTCCAGCCCCTGACCTTCTGCCTGCATCTCGGATCTGCCTCTTTTCTCCAGCCCTTGACCTGCCGCCTGCATCTCTGATCTGCCTCTTGTCTCCAGCCCCTGACCTTCTGCATGCATCTCGGATCTGCCTCTTGTCTCCAGCCCTTGACCTGCTGCCTGCATCTCTGATCTGCCTCTTGTCTCCAGCCCTTGACCTTCTGCCTGCATCTCGGATCTGCTACTTGTCTCCAGCCCCTGACCTTCTGCATGCATCTCGGATCTGCTACTTGTTTCCTGCCCCTGACCTTCTGCCTGCATCTCGGATCTGCTACTTGTCTCCAGCCCTTGACCTTCTGCCTGCATCTCGGATCTGCTACTTGTCTCCAGCCCTTGACCTGCTGCCTGCATCTCGGATCTGCCTCTTGTCTCCAGCCCTTGACCTGCTGCCTGCATCTCAGATCTGCCTCTTGTCTCAAGCCCTTGACCTTCTGCCTGCATCTCGGATCTGCCTCTTGTCTCCAGCCCTTGACCTTCTGCCTGCATCTCGGATCTGCTACTTGTCTCCAGCCCTTGACCTTCTGCCTGCATCTCGGATCTGCTACTTGTCTCCAGCCCTTGACCTGCTGCCTGCATCTCGGATCTGCCTCTTGTCTCCAGCCCTTGACCTGCTGCCTGCATCTCAGATCTGCCTCTTGTCTCAAGCCCTTGACCTTCTGCCTGCATCTCGGATCTGCCTCTTGTCTCCAGCCCTTGACCTTCTGCCTGCATCTCGGATCTGCTACTTGTCTCCAGCCCTTGACTGTCTGCCTGCATCTCGGATCTGCTACTTGTCTCCAGCCCCTGACCTGCTGCCTGCATCTCGGATCTGCCTCTTGTCTCCAGCCCTTGACCTGCTGCCTGCATCTCTGATCTGCCTCTTGTCTCCAGCCCTTGACCTGCTGCCTGCATCTCTGATCTGCCTCTTGTCTCCAGCCCTTGACTTTCTGCTTGCATCTCGGATCTGCTACTTGTCTCCAGCCCTTGACCTGCTGCCTGCATCTCGGATCTGCCTCTTGTCTGAAGCCCTTGACCTTCTGCCTGCATCTCGGATCTGCTACTTGTCTCCAGCCCTTGACCTTCTGCCTGCATCTCTGATCTGCCTCTTGTCTCCAGCCCTTGACCTGCTGCCTGCATCTCGGATCTGCTACTTGTCTCCAGCCCCTGACCTTCTGCCTGCATCTCGGATCTGCTACTTGTCTCCAGCCCTTGACCGTCTGCCTGCATCTCGGATCTGCTACTTGTCTCCAGCCCTTGACCTGCTGCCTGCATCTCGGATCTGCTATTTGTCTCCAGCCCCTGACCTTCTGCCTGCATCTCGGATCTGCTACTTGTCTCCAGCCCCTGACCTTCTGCCTGCATCTCTGATCTGCCTATTGTCTCCAGCCCTTGACCTTCTGCCTGCATCTCTGATCTGCCTCTTGTCTCCAGCCCCTGAACCTGCTGCCTGCATCTCAGATCTGCTACTTGTCTCCAGCCCCTGACCTTCTGCCTGCATCTCGGATCTGCTACTTGTCTCCAGCCCTTGACATTCTGCCTGCATCTTGGATCTGCTACTTGTCTCCAGCCCTTGACCGTCTGCCTGCATCTCGGATCTGCTACTTGTCTCCAGCCCTTGACCTGCTGCCTGCATCTCGGATCTGCTACTTGTCTCCAGCCCCTGACCTTCTGCCTGCATCTCAGATCTGCTACTTGTCTCCAGCCCCTGACCTTCTGCCTGCATCTCGGATCTGCCTCTTGTCTCCAGCCCCTGACCTGCTGCCTGCATCTCGGATCTGCTACTTGTCTCCAGCCCCTGACCTTCTGCCTGCATCTCTGATCTGCCTCTTGTCTCCAGCCCCTGACCTTCTGCCTGCATCTCGGATCTGCCTCTTGTCTCCAGCCCCTGACCTTCTGCCTGCATCTCGGATCTGCCTCTTGTCTCCAGCCCTTGACCTGCTGCCTGCATCTCTGATCTGCCTCTTGTCTCCAGCCCTTGACCTGTTGCCTGCATCTCGGATCTGCCTCTTGTCTCCAGCCCTTGACCTTCTGCCTGCATCTCTGATCTGCCTCTTGTCTCCAGCCCCTGACCTGCTGCCTGCATTTCGGATCTGCTACTTGTCTCCAGCCCCTGACCTTCTGCCTGCATCTCGGATCTGCTACTTGTCTCCAGCCCTTGACCTTCTGCCTGCATCTCGGATCTGCTACTTGTCTCCAGCCCTTGACCGTCTGCCTGCATCTCGGATCTGCTACTTGTCTCCAGCCCTTGACCTGCTGCCTGCATCTCGGATCTGCTACTTGTCTCCAACCCCTGACCTTCTGCCTGCATCTCGGATCTGCTACTTGTCTCCAGCCCCTGACCTTCTGCCTGCATCTCGGATCTGCCTCTTTTCTCCAGCCCTTGACCTGCTGCCTGCATCTCTGATCTGCCTCTTGTCTCCAGCCCCTAACCTTCTGTCTGCATCTCGGATCTGCCTCTTGTCTCCAGCCCTTGACCTGCTGCCTGCATCTCTGATCTGCCTCTTGTCTCCAGCCCTTGACCTTCTGCCTGCATCTCGATTCTGCTACTTATCTCCAGCCCCTGACCTTCTGCCTGCATCTCGGATCTGCTACTTGTCTCCTGCCCCTGACCTTCTGCCTGCATCTCGGATCTGCTACTTGTCTCCAGCCCTTGACCTTCTGCCTGCATCTCGGATCTGCTACTTGTCTCCAGCCCTTGACCTGCTGCCTGCATCTCGGATCTGCCTCTTGTCTCCAGCCCTTGACCTGCTGCCTGCATCTCGGATCTGCCTCTTGTCTCAAGCCCTTGACCTTGTGCCTGCATCTCGGATCTGCTACTTGTCTCCAGCCCTTGACCTTCTGCCTGCATCTCGGATCTGCTACTTGTCTCCAGACCTTGACCTGCTGCCTGCATCTCGGATCTGCCTCTTGTCTCCAGCCCTTGACCTGCTGCCTGCATCTCTGATCTGCCTCTTGTCTCCAGCCCTTGACCTTCTGCCTGCATCTCGGATCTGCTACTTGTCTCCAGCCCCTGACCTTCTGCCTGCATCTCGGATCTGCTACTTGTCTCCAGCCCTTGACCTTCTGCCTGCATCTCGGATCTGCTACTTGTCTCCAGCCCTTGACCTGCTGCCTGCATCTCGGATCTGCCTCTTGTCTCCAGCCCTTGACCTGCTGCCTGCATCTCGGATCTGCCTCTTGTCTCAAGCCCTTGACCTTCTGCCTGCATCTCTGATCTGCCTCTTGTCTCCAGCCCCTGACCTTCTGCCTGCATCTCGGATCTGCCTCTTGTCTCCAGCCCTTGACCTGCTGCCTGCATCTCGGATCTGCTACTTGTCTCCAGCCCCTGACCTTCTGCCTGCATCTCGGATCTGCTACTTGTCTCCAGCCCTTGACCTTCTGCCTGCATCTCGGATCTGCTACTTGTCTCCAGCCCTTGACCTGCTGCCTGCATCTCGGAACTGCTACTTGTCTCCAGCCCTTGACCTGCTGCCTGCATCTCGGATCTGCCTCTTGTCTCAAGCCCTTGACCTTCTGCCTGCATCTCTGATCTGCCTCTTGTCTCCAGCCCCTGACCTTCTGCCTGCATCTCGGATCTGCCTCTTGTCTCCAGCCCTTGACCTGCTGCCTGCATCTCTGATCTGCCTCTTGTCTCCAGCCCTTGACCTGCTGCCTGCATCTCAGATCTGCCTCTTGTCTCCAGCCCCTGACCTGCTGCCTGCATCTCAGATCTGCTACTTGTCTCCAGCCCCTGACCTTCTGCCTGCATCTCGGATCTGCTACTTGTCTCCAGCCCTTGACATTCTACCTGCATCTCGGATCTGCTACTTGTCTCCAGCCCTTGACCGTCTGCCTGCATCTCGGATCTGCTACTTGTCTCCAGCCCTTGACCTTCTGCCTGCATCTCGGATCTGCTACTTGTCTCCAGCCCTTGACCTGCTGCCTGCATCTCGGATCTGCTACTTGTCTCCAGCCCCTGACCTTCTGCCTGCATCTCGGATCTGCTACTTGTCTCCAGCCCCTGACCTTCTGCCTGCATCTCTGATCTGCCTATTGTCTCCAGCCCTTGACCTTCTGCCTGCATCTCTGATCTGCCTCTTGTCTCCAGCCCCTGAACCTGCTGCCTGCATCTCAGATCTGCTACTTGTCTCCAGCCCCTGACCTTCTGCCTGCATCTCGGATCTGCTACTTGTCTCCAGCCCTTGACATTCTGCCTGCATCTCGGATCTGCTACTTGTCTCCAGCCCTTGACCGTCTGCCTGCATCTCGGATCTGCTACTTGTCTCCAGCCCTTGACCTGCTGCCTGCATCTCGGATCTGCTACTTGTCTCCAGCCCCTGACCTTCTGCCTGCATCTCGGATCTGCTACTTGTCTCCAGCCCCTGACCTTCTGCATGCATCTCGGATCTGCCTCTTGTCTCCAGCCCTTGACCTGCTGCCTGCATCTCTGATCTGCCTCTTGTCTCCAGCCCTTGACCTTCTGCCTGCATCTCGGATCTGCTACTTGTCTCCAGCCCCTGACCTTCTGCCTGCATCTCGGATCTGCTACTTGTCTCCAGCCCTTGACCTTCTGCCTGCATCTCAGATCTGCTACTTGTCTCCAGCCCTTGACCTGCTGCCTGCATCTTGGATCTGCCTCTTGTCTCCAGCCCTTGACCTGCTGCCTGCATCTCAGATCTGCCTCTTGTCTCAAGCCCTTGACCTTCTGCCTGCATCTCGGATCTGCCTCTTGTCTCCAGCCCTTGACCTTCTGCCTGCATCTCGGATCTGCCTCTTGTCTCCAGCCCCTGACCTTCTGCCTGCATCTCGGATCTGCCTCTTGTCTCCAGCCCCTGACCTTCTGCCTGCATCTCAGATCTGCTACTTGTCTCCAGACCTTGATCTGCTGCCTGCATCTCGGATCTGCTTCTTGTCTCCAGCCCTTGACTTTCTGCCTGCATCTCGGATCTGCTACTTGTCTCCAGCCCTTGACCTGCTGCCTGCATCTCGGATCTGCCTCATGTCTCCAGCCCCTGACCTTCTACCTGCATCTCGGATCTGCCTCTTGTCTCCAGCCCTTGACCTTCTGCCTGCATCTCTAATCTGCCTCTTGTCTCCAGCCCCTGACCTGCTGCCTGCATTTCGGATCTGCTACTTGTCTCCAGCCCCTGACCTTCTGCCTGCATCTCGGATCTGCTACTTGTCTCCAGCCCTTGACCTTCTGCCTGCATCTCGGATCTGCTACTTGTCTCCAGCCCTTGACCTGCTGCCTGCATCTCAGATCTGCTACTTGTCTCCAGCCCCTGACCTTCTGCCTGCATCTCGGATCTGCTACTTGTCTCCAGCCCCTGACCTTCTGCCTGCATCTCGGATCTGCCTCTTTTCTCCAGCTCTTGACCTGCTGCCTGCATCTCTGATCTGCCTCTTGTCTCCAGCCCCTAACCTTCTGTCTGCATCTCGGATCTGAGTCTTGTCTCCAGCCCTTGACCTGCTGCCTGCATCTCTGATCTGCCTCTTGTCTCCAGCCCTTGACCTTCTGCCTGCATCTCGGATCTGCTACTTATCTCCAGCCCCTGACCTTCTGCTTGCATCTCGGATCTGCTACTTGTCTCCTGCCCCTGACCTTCTGCCTGCATCTCGGATCTGCTACTTGTCTCCAGCCCTTGACCTTCTGCCTGCATCTCGGATCTGCTACTTGTCTCCAGCCCTTGACCTGCTGCCTGCATCTCGGATCTGCCTCTTGTCTCCAGCCCTTGACCTGCTGCCTGCATCTCGGATCTGCCTCTTGTCTCAAGCCCTTGACCTTGTGCCTGCATCTCGGATCTGCTACTTGTCTCCAGCCCTTGACCTTCTGCCTGCATCTCGGATCTGCTACTTGTCTCCAGCCCTTGACCTGCTGCCTGCATCTCGGATCTGCCTCTTGTCTCCAGCCCTTGACCTGCTGCCTGCATCTCGGATCTGCCTCTTGTCTCAAGCCCTTGACCTTCTGCCTGCATCTCTGATCTGCCTCTTGTCTCCAGCCCCTGACCTTCTGCCTGCATCTCGGATCTGCCTCTTGTCTCCAGCCCTTGACCTGCTGCCTGCATCTCGGATCTGCTACTTGTCTCCAGCCCCTGACCTTCTGCCTGCATCTCGGATCTGCTACTTGTCTCCAGCCCTTGACCTTCTGCCTGCATCTCGGATCTGCTACTTGTCTCCAGCCCTTGACCTGCTGCCTGCATCTCGGATCTGCTACTTGTCTCCAGCCCTTGACCTGCTGCCTGCATCTCGGATCTGCCTCTTGTCTCAAGCCCTTGACCTTCTGCCTGCATCTCTGATCTGCCTCTTGTCTCCAGCCCCTGACCTTCTGCCTGCATCTCGGATCTGCCTCTTGTCTCCAGCCCTTGACCTGCTGCCTGCATCTCTGATCTGCCTCTTGTCTCCAGCCCTTGACCTGCTGCCTGCATCTCAGATCTGCCTCTTGTCTCCAGCCCCTGACCTGCTGCCTGCATCTCAGATCTGCTACTTGTCTCCAGCCCCTGACCTTCTGCCTGCATCTCGGATCTGCTACTTGTCTCCAGCCCTTGACATTCTACCTGCATCTCGGATCTGCTACTTGTCTCCAGCCCTTGACCGTCTGCCTGCATCTCGGATCTGCTACTTGTCTCCAGCCCTTGACCTTCTGCCTGCATCTCGGATCTGCTACTTGTCTCCAGCCCTTGACCTGCTGCCTGCATCTCGGATCTGCTACTTGTCTCCAGCCCCTGACCTTCTGCCTGCATCTCGGATCTGCTACTTGTCTCCAGCCCCTGACCTTCTGCCTGCATCTCTGATCTGCCTATTGTCTCCAGCCCTTGACCTTCTGCCTGCATCTCTGATCTGCCTCTTGTCTCCAGCCCCTGAACCTGCTGCCTGCATCTCAGATCTGCTACTTGTCTCCAGCCCCTGACCTTCTGCCTGCATCTCGGATCTGCTACTTGTCTCCAGCCCTTGACATTCTGCCTGCATCTCGGATCTGCTACTTGTCTCCAGCCCTTGACCGTCTGCCTGCATCTCGGATCTGCTACTTGTCTCCAGCCCTTGACCTGCTGCCTGCATCTCGGATCTGCTACTTGTCTCCAGCCCCTGACCTTCTGCCTGCATCTCGGATCTGCTACTTGTCTCCAGCCCCTGACCTTCTGCATGCATCTCGGATCTGCCTCTTGTCTCCAGCCCTTGACCTGCTGCCTGCATCTCTGATCTGCCTCTTGTCTCCAGCCCTTGACCTTCTGCCTGCATCTCGGATCTGCTACTTGTCTCCAGCCCCTGACCTTCTGCCTGCATCTCGGATCTGCTACTTGTCTCCAGCCCTTGACCTTCTGCCTGCATCTCAGATCTGCTACTTGTCTCCAGCCCTTGACCTGCTGCCTGCATCTTGGATCTGCCTCTTGTCTCCAGCCCTTGACCTGCTGCCTGCATCTCAGATCTGCCTCTTGTCTCAAGCCCTTGACCTTCTGCCTGCATCTCGGATCTGCCTCTTGTCTCCAGCCCTTGACCTTCTGCCTGCATCTCGGATCTGCCTCTTGTCTCCAGCCCCTGACCTTCTGCCTGCATCTCGGATCTGCCTCTTGTCTCCAGCCCCTGACCTTCTGCCTGCATCTCAGATCTGCTACTTGTCTCCAGACCTTGATCTGCTGCCTGCATCTCGGATCTGCTTCTTGTCTCCAGCCCTTGACTTTCTGCCTGCATCTCGGATCTGCTACTTGTCTCCAGCCCTTGACCTGCTGCCTGCATCTCGGATCTGCCTCATGTCTCCAGCCCCTGACCTTCTACCTGCATCTCGGATCTGCCTCTTGTCTCCAGCCCTTGACCTTCTGCCTGCATCTCTAATCTGCCTCTTGTCTCCAGCCCCTGACCTGCTGCCTGCATTTCGGATCTGCTACTTGTCTCCAGCCCCTGACCTTCTGCCTGCATCTCGGATCTGCTACTTGTCTCCAGCCCTTGACCTTCTGCCTGCATCTCGGATCTGCTACTTGTCTCCAGCCCTTGACCTGCTGCCTGCATCTCGGATCTGCTACTTGTCTCCAGCCCCTGACCTTCTGCCTGCATCTCGGATCTGCTACTTGTCTCCAGCCCCTGACCTTCTGCCTGCATCTCGGATCTGCCTCTTTTCTCCAGCTCTTGACCTGCTGCCTGCATCTCTGATCTGCCTCTTGTCTCCAGCCCCTAACCTTCTGTCTGCATCTCGGATCTGAGTCTTGTCTCCAGCCCTTGACCTGCTGCCTGCATCTCTGATCTGCCTCTTGTCTCCAGCCCTTGACCTTCTGCCTGCATCTCGGATCTGCTACTTATCTCCAGCCCCTGACCTTCTGCTTGCATCTCGGATCTGCTACTTGTCTCCTGCCCCTGACCTTCTGCCTGCATCTCGGATCTGCTACTTGTCTCCAGCCCTTGACCTTCTGCCTGCATCTCGGATCTGCTACTTGTCTCCAGCCCTTGACCTGCTGCCTGCATCTCGGATCTGCCTCTTGTCTCCAGCCCTTGACCTGCTGCCTGCATCTCGGATCTGCCTCTTGTCTCAAGCCCTTGACCTTGTGCCTGCATCTCGGATCTGCTACTTGTCTCCAGCCCTTGACCTTCTGCCTGCATCTCGGATCTGCTACTTGTCTCCAGCCCTTGACCTGCTGCCTGCATCTCGGATCTGCCTCTTGTCTCCAGCCCTTGACCTGCTGCCTGCATCTCGGATCTGCCTCTTGTCTCAAGCCCTTGACCTTCTGCCTGCATCTCTGATCTGCCTCTTGTCTCCAGCCCCTGACCTTCTGCCTGCATCTCGGATCTGCCTCTTGTCTCCAGCCCTTGACCTGCTGCCTGCATCTCGGATCTGCTACTTGTCTCCAGCCCCTGACCTTCTGCCTGCATCTCGGATCTGCTACTTGTCTCCAGCCCTTGACCTTCTGCCTGCATCTCGGATCTGCTACTTGTCTCCAGCCCTTGACCTGCTGCCTGCATCTCGGATCTGCTACTTGTCTCCAGCCCTTGACCTGCTGCCTGCATCTCGGATCTGCCTCTTGTCTCAAGCCCTTGACCTTCTGCCTGCATCTCTGATCTGCCTCTTGTCTCCAGCCCCTGACCTTCTGCCTGCATCTCGGATCTGCCTCTTGTCTCCAGCCCTTGACCTGCTGCCTGCATCTCTGATCTGCCTCTTGTCTCCAGCCCTTGACCTGCTGCCTGCATCTCAGATCTGCTACTTGTCTCCAGCCCCTGACCTGCTGCCTGCATCTCAGATCTGCTACTTGTCTCCAGCCCCTGACCTTCTGCCTGCATCTCGGATCTGCTACTTGTCTCCAGCCCTTGACATTCTACCTGCATCTCGGATCTGCTACTTGTCTCCAGCCCTTGACCGTCTGCCTGCATCTCGGATCTGCTACTTGTCTCCAGCCCTTGACCTGCTGCCTGCATCTCGGATCTGCTACTTGTCTCCAGCCCCTGACCTTCTGCCTGCATCTCGGATCTGCTACTTGTCTCCAGCCCCTGACCTTCTGCCTGCATCTCTGATCTGCCTATTGTCTCCAGCCCTTGACCTTCTGCCTGCATCTCTGATCTGCCTCTTGTCTCCAGCCCCTGAACCTGCTGCCTGCATCTCAGATCTGCTACTTGTCTCCAGCCCCTGACCTTCTGCCTGCATCTCGGATCTGCTACTTGTCTCCAGCCCTTGACATTCTGCCTGCATCTCGGATCTGCCTCTTGTCTCCAGCCCTTGACCGTCTGCCTGCATCTCTGATCTGCCTCTTGTCTCCAGCCCTTGACCTTCTGCCTGCATCTCGGATCTGCTACTTGTCTCCAGCCCCTGACCTTCTGCCTGCATCTCGGATCTGCTACTTGTCTCCAGCCCTTGACCTTCTGCCTGCATCTCAGATCTGCTACTTGTCTCCAGCCCTTGACCTGCTGCCTGCATCTTGGATCTGCCTCTTGTCTCCAGCCCTTGACCTGCTGCCTGCATCTCGGATCTGCCTCTTGTCTCCAGCCCCTGACCTTCTGCCTGCATCTCGGATCTGCCGCTTGTCTCCAGCCCCTGACCTTCTGCCTGCATCTCAGATCTGCTACTTGTCTCCAGACCTTGATCTGCTGCCTGCATCTCGGATCTGCTTCTTGTCTCCAGCCCTTGACTTTCTGCCTGCATCTCGGATCTGCTACTTGTCTCCAGCCCTTGACCTGCTGCCTGCATCTCGGATCTGCCTCATGTCTGCAGCCCCTGAACTTCTGCCTGCATCTCGGATCTGCTACTTGTCTCCAGCCCCTGACCTTCTGCCTGCATCTCGGATCTGCTACTTGTCTCCAGCCCCTGACCTTCTGCCTGCATCTCGGATCTGCTACTTGTCTCCAGCCCTTGACCTTCTGCCTGCATCTTGGATCTGCTACTTGTCTCCAGCCCTTGACCGTCTGCCTGCATCTCGGATCTGCTACTTGTCTCCAGCCCTTGACCTGCTGCCTGCATCTCGGATCTGCTACTTGTCTCCAGCCCCTGACCTTCTGCCTGCATCTCGGATCTGCTACTTGTCTCCAGCCCCTGACCTTCTGCCTGCATCTCGGATCTGCCTCTTTTCTCCAGCCCTTGACCTGCTGCCTGCATCTCTGATCTGCCTCTTGTCTCCAGCCCCTAACCTTCTGTCTGCATCTCGGATCTGCCTCTTGTCTCCAGCCCTTGACCTGCTGCCTGCATCTCTGATCTGCCTCTTGTCTCCAGCCCTTGACCTTCTGCCTGCATCTCGGATCTGCTACTTATCTCCAGCCCCTGACCTTCTGCTTGCATCTCGGATCTGCTACTTGTCTCCTGCCCCTGACCTTCTGCCTGCATCTCGGATCTGCTACTTGTCTCCAGCCCTTGACCTTCTGCCTGCATCTCGGATCTGCTACTTGTCTCCAGCCCTTGACCTGCTGCCTGCATCTCGGATCTGCCTCTTGTCTCCAGCCCTTGACCTGCTGCCTGCATCTCGGATCTGCCTCTTGTCTCAAGCCCTTGACCTTGTGCCTGCATCTCGGATCTGCTACTTGTCTCCAGCCCTTGACCTTCTGCCTGCATCTCGGATCTGCTACTTGTCTCCAGACCTTGACCTGCTGCCTGCATCTCGGATCTGCCTCTTGTCTCCAGCCCCTGACCTTCTGCCTGCATCTCGGATCTGCCTCTTGTCTCCAGCCCTTGACTTGCTGCCTGCATCTCTGATCTGCCTCTTGTCTCCAGCCCCTGACCTTCTGCCTGCATCTCGGATCTGCTACTTGTCTCCAGACCTTGACCTGCTGCCTGCATCTCGGATCTGCCTCTTGTCTCAAGCCCTTGACCTTCTGCCTGCATTTCTGATCTGCTACTTGTCTCCAGCCCCTGACCTTCTGCCTGCATCTCGGATCTGCTACTTGTCTCCAGCCCTTGACCTTCTGCCTGCATCTCAGATCTGCTACTTGTCTCCAGCCCTTGACCTTCTGCCTGCATCTCAGATCTGCCTCTTGTCTCCAGCCCTTGACCTTCTGCCTGCATCTCGGATCTGCCTCTTGTCTCCAGCCCCTGACCTTCTGCCTGCATCTCGGATCTGCCTCTTGTCTCCAGCCCCTGACCTTCTGCCTGCATCTCAGATCTGCTACTTGTCTCCAGACCTTGATCTGCTGCCTGCATCTCGGATCTGCTTCTTGTCTCCAGCCCTTGACTTTCTGCCTGCATCTCGGATCTGCTACTTGTCTCCAGCCCTTGACCTGCTGCCTGCATCTCGGATCTGCCTCATGTCTCCAGCCCCTGACCTTCTGCCTGCATCTCGGATCTGCTACTTGTCTCCAGCCCTTGACCTTCTGCCTGCATCTCTGATCTGCCTCTTGTCTCCAGCCCTTGACCTGCTGCCTGCATCTCGGATCTGCTACTTGTCTCCAGCCCCTGACCTTCTGCCTGCATCTCGGATCTGCCTCTTGTCTCCAGCCCCTGACCTTCTGCCTGCATCTCGGATCTGCCTCTTGTCTCCAGCCCCTGACCTTCTGCCTGCATCTCGGATCTGCCTCTTGTCTCCAGCCCTTGACCTGCTGCCTGCATCTCTGATCTGCCTCTTGTCTCAAGCCCTTCACCTTCTGCCTGCATCTCTGATCTGCTACTTGTCTCCAGCCCCTGACCTTCTGCCTGCATCTCGGATCTGCTACTTGTCTCCAGCCCTTGACCTTCTGCCTGCATCTCAGATCTGCTACTTGTCTCCAGCCCTTGACCTTCTGCCTGCATCTCAGATCTGCCTCTTGTCTCCAGCCCTTGACCTTCTGCCTGCATCTCGGATCTGCCTCTTGTCTCCAGCCCCTGACCTTCTGCCTGCATCTCGGATCTGCCTCTTGTCTCCAGCCCCTGACCTTCTGCCTGCATCTCAGATCTGCTACTTGTCTCCAGACCTTGATCTGCTGCCTGTATCTCGGATCTGCTTCTTGTCTCCAGCCCTTGACCTTCTGCCTGCATCTCGGATCTGCCTCTTGTCTCCAGCCCTTGACCTGCTGCCTGCATCTCTGATCTCCCTCTTGTCTCCAGCCCCTGACCTTCTGCCTGCATCTTGGATCTGCCTCTTGTCTCCAGCCCTTGACCTGCTGCCTGCATCTCTGATCTCCCTCTTGTCTCCAGCCCCTGACCTTCTGCCTGCATCTTGGATCTGCCTCTTGTCTCCAGCCCTTGACCTGCTGCCTGCATCTCTGATCTGCCTCTTGTCTCCAGCCCTTGACCTTCTGCCTGCATCTCGGATCAGCTACTTGTCTCCAGCCCTTGACCTTCTGCCTGCATCTCGGATCTGCCTCTTGTCTCGGATCTGCATCTCGGATCTGCCTCTTGTCTCCAGCCCCTGACCTTCTGCCTGCATCTCGGATCTGCTACTTGTCTCCAGCCCTTGACTTTTTGCCTGCATCTCGGATCTGCCTCTTGTCTCCAGCCCTTGACCTTCTGCCTGCATCTCGGATCTGCCTCTTGTCTCCAGCCCCTGACCTTCTGCCTGCATCTCGGATCTGCTACTTGTCTCCAGCCCTTGACCTGCTGCCTGCATCTCTGATCTGCCTCTTGTCTCCAGCCCTTGACCTTCTGCCTGCATCTCGGATCTGCTACTTGTCTCCAGCCCCTGACCTTCTGCCTGCATCTCGGATCTGCCTCTTGTCTCCAGCCCCTGACCTTCTGCCTGCATCTCAGATCTGCCTCTTGTCTCCAGCCCTTGACCTTCTGCCTGCATCTCAGATCTGCCTCTTGTCTCCAGCCCCTGACCTTCTGCCTGCATCTCGGATCTGCCTCTTGTCTCCAGCCCTTGACCTGCTGCCTGCATCTCTGATCTGCCTCTTGTCTCCAGCCACTGACCTTCTGCCTGCATCTCGGATCTGCTACTTGTCTCCAGACCTTGACCTGCTGCCTGCATCTCGGATCTGCCTCTTGTCTCAAGCCCTTGACCTTCTGCCTGCATCTCTGATCTGCCTCTTGTCTCCAGCCCCTGACCTGCTGCCTGCATTTCGGATCTGCTACTTGTCTCCAGCCCCTGACCTTCTGCCTGCATCTCGGATCTGCTACTTGTCTCCAGCCCTTGACCTTCTGCCTGCATCTCGGATCTGCTACTTGTCTCCAGCCCTTGACCGTCTGCCTGCATCTCGGATCTGCTACTTGTCTCCAGCCCTTGACCTGCTGCCTGCATCTCGGATCTGCTACTTGTCTCCAGCCCCTGACCTTCTGCCTGCATCTCGGATCTGCTACTTGTCTCCAGCCCCTGACCTTCTGCCTTTATCTCGGATCTGCCTCTTTTCTCCAGCCCTTGACCTGCTGCCTGCATCTCTGATCTGCCTCTTGTCTCCAGCCCCTAACCTTCTGCCTGCATCTTGGATCTACCTCTTGTCTCCAGCCCTTGACCTGCTGCCTGCATCTCTGATCTGCCTCTTGTCTCCAGCCCTTGACCTTCTGCCTGCATCTCGGATCTGATACTTGTCTCCTGCCCCTGACCTTCTGCCTGCATCTCGGATCTGCTACTTGTCTCCAGCCCTTGACCTTCTGCCTGCATCTCGGATCTGCTAATTGTCTCCAGCCCTTGACCTTCTGCCTGCATCTCGGATCTGCTACTTGTCTCCAGCCCCTGACCTTCTGCCTGCATCTCGGATCTGCCTCTTGTCTCCAGCCCCTGACCTTCTGCCTGCATCTCAGATCTGCCTCTTGTCTCCAGCCCTTGACCTTCTGCCTGCATCTCAGATCTGCCTCTTGTCTCCAGCCCCTGACCTTCTGCCTGCATCTCGGATCTGCCTCTTGTCTCCAGCCCTTGACCTGCTGCCTGCATCTCTGATCTGCCTCTTGTCTCCAGCCACTGACCTTCTGCCTGCATCTCGGATCTGCTACTTGTCTCCAGACCTTGACCTGCTGCCTGCATCTCGGATCTGCCTCTTGTCTCAAGCCCTTGACCTTCTGCCTGCATCTCTGATCTGCCTCTTGTCTCCAGCCCCTGACCTGCTGCCTGCATTTCGGATCTGCTACTTGTCTCCAGCCCCTGACCTTCTGCCTGCATCTCGGATCTGCTACTTGTCTCCAGCCCTTGACCTTCTGCCTGCATCTCGGATCTGCTACTTGTCTCCAGCCCTTGACCGTCTGCCTGCATCTCGGATCTGCTACTTGTCTCCAGCCCTTGACCTGCTGCCTGCATCTCGGATCTGCTACTTGTCTCCAGCCCCTGACCTTCTGCCTGCATCTCGGATCTGCTACTTGTCTCCAGCCCCTGACCTTCTGCCTTTATCTCGGATCTGCCTCTTTTCTCCAGCCCTTGACCTGCTGCCTGCATCTCTGATCTGCCTCTTGTCTCCAGCCCCTAACCTTCTGCCTGCATCTTGGATCTACCTCTTGTCTCCAGCCCTTGACCTGCTGCCTGCATCTCTGATCTGCCTCTTGTCTCCAGCCCTTGACCTTCTGCCTGCATCTCGGATCTGATACTTGTCTCCTGCCCCTGACCTTCTGCCTGCATCTCGGATCTGCTACTTGTCTCCAGCCCTTGACCTTCTGCCTGCATCTCGGATCTGCTAATTGTCTCCAGCCCTTGACCTGCTGCCTGCATCTCGGATCTGCCTCTTGTCTCCAGCCCTTGACCTGCTGCCTGCATCTCGGATCTGCCTCTTGTCTCAAGCCCTTGACCTTGTGCCTGCATCTCGGATCTGCTACTTGTCTCCAGACCTTGACCTGCTGCCTGCATCTCGGATCTGCCTCTTGTCTCCAGCCCCTGACCTTCTGCCTGCATCTCGGATCTGCCTCTTGTCTCAAGCCCTTGACCTTGTGCCTGCATCTCGGATCTGCTACTTGTCTCCAGCCCTTGACCTTCTGCCTGCATCTCGGATCTGCCTCTTGTCTCCAGCCCCTGACCTGCTGCCTGCATCTCAGATCTGCCTCTTGTCTCCAGCCCTTGACCTTCTGCCTGCATCTCAGATCTGCCTCTTGTCTCCAGCCCTTGACCTGCTGCCTGCATCTCTGATCTGCCTCTTGTCTCCAGCCCCTGACCTTCTGCCTGCATCTCGGATCTGCTACTTGTCTCCAGCCCTTGACATTCTACCTGCATCTCGGATCTGCTACTTGTCTCCAGCCCTTGACCGTCTGCCTGCATCTCGGATCTGCTACTTGTCTCCAGCCCTTGACCTGCTGCCTGCATCTCGGATCTGCTATTTGTCTCCAGCCCCTGACCTTCTGCCTGCATCTCGGATCTGCTACTTGTCTCCAGCCCCTGACCTTCTGCCTGCATCTCTGATCTGCCTATTGTCTCCAGCCCTTGACCTTCTGCCTGCATCTCTGATCTGCCTCTTGTCTCCAGCCCCTGAACCTGCTGCCTGCATCTCAGATCTGCTACTTGTCTCCAGCCCCTGACCTTCTGCCTGCATCTCGGATCTGCTACTTGTCTCCAGCCCTTGACATTCTGCCTGCATCTCGGATCTGCTACTTGTCTCCAGCCCTTGACCGTCTGCCTGCATCTCGGATCTGCTACTTGTCTCCAGCCCTTGACCTGCTGCCTGCATCTCGGATCTGCTACTTGTCTCCAGCCCCTGACCTTCTGCCTGCATCTCGGATCTGCTACTTGTCTCCAGCCCCTGACCTTCTGCATACATCTCGGATCTGCCTCTTGTCTCCAGCCCTTGACCTGCTGCCTGCATCTCTGATCTGCCTCTTGTCTCCAGCCCTTGACCTTCTGCCTGCATCTCGGATCTGCTACTTGTCTCCAGCCCCTGACCTTCTGCCTGCATCTCGGATCTGCCTCTTGTCTCCAGCCCCTGACCTTCTGCATGCATCTCGGATCTGCCTCTTGTCTCCAGCCCTTGACCTGCTGCCTGCATCTCTGATCTGCCTCTTGTCTCCAGCCCTTGACCTTCTGCCTGCATCTCGGATCTGCTACTTGTCTCCAGCCCCTGACCTTCTGCCTGCATCTCGGATCTGCTACTTGTCTCCAGCCCTTGACCTTCTGCCTGCATCTCGGATCTGCTACTTGTCTCCAGCCCTTGACCTGCTGCCTGCATCTCGGATCTGCTACTTGTCTCCAGCCCTTGACCTGCTGCCTGCATCTCGGATCTGCCTCTTGTCTCAAGCCCTTGACCTTCTGCCTGCATCTCTGATCTGCCTCTTGTCTCCAGCCCCTGACCTTCTGCCTGCATCTCGGATCTGCCTCTTGTCTCCAGCCCTTGACCTGCTGCCTGCATCTCTGATCTGCCTCTTGTCTCCAGCCCTTGACCTGCTGCCTGCATCTCAGATCTGCCTCTTGTCTCCAGCCCCTGACCTGCTGCCTGCATCTCAGATCTGCTACTTGTCTCCAGCCCCTGACCTTCTGCCTGCATCTCGGATCTGCTACTTGTCTCCAGCCCTTGACATTCTACCTGCATCTCGGATCTGCTACTTGTCTCCAGCCCTTGACCGTCTGCCTGCATCTCGGATCTGCTACTTGTCTCCAGCCCTTGACCTGCTGCCTGCATCTCGGATCTGCTACTTGTCTCCAGCCCCTGACCTTCTGCCTGCATCTCGGATCTGCTACTTGTCTCCAGCCCCTGACCTTCTGCCTGCATCTCTGATCTGCCTATTGTCTCCAGCCCTTGACCTTCTGCCTGCATCTCTGATCTGCCTCTTGTCTCCAGCCCTTGAACCTGCTGCCTGCATCTCAGATCTGCTACTTGTCTCCAGCCCCTGACCTTCTGCCTGCATCTCGGATCTGCTACTTGTCTCCAGCCCTTGACATTCTGCCTGCATCTCGGATCTGCTACTTGTCTCCAACCTTGACCGTCTGCCTGCATCTTGGATCTGCTACTTGTCTCCAGCCCTTGACCTGCTGCCTGCATCTCGGATCTGCTACTTGTCTCCAGCCCCTGACCTTCTGCCTGCATCTCGGATCTGCTACTTGTCTCCAGCCCCTGACCTTCTGCATGCATCTCGGATCTGCCTCTTGTCTCCAGCCCTTGACCTGCTGCCTGCATCTCTGATCTGCCTCTTGTCTCCAGCCCTTGACCTTCTGCCTGCATCTCGGATCTGCTACTTGTCTCCAGCCCCTGACCTTCTGCCTGCATCTCGGATCTGCTACTTGTCTCCAGCCCTTGACCTTCTGCCTGCATCTCAGATCTGCTACTTGTCTCCAGCCCTTGACCTGCTGCCTGCATCTTGGATCTGCCTCTTGTCTCCAGCCCTTGACCTGCTGCCTGCATCTCAGATCTGCCTCTTGTCTCAAGCCCTTGACCTTCTGCCTGCATCTCGGATCTGCCTCTTGTCTCCAGCCCTTGACCTTCTGCCTGCATCTCGGATCTGCCTCTTGTCTCCAGCCCCTGACCTTCTGCCTGCATCTCGGATCTGCCTCTTGTCTCCAGCCCCTGACCTTCTGCCTGCATCTCAGATCTGCTACTTGTCTCCAGACCTTGATCTGCTGCCTGCATCTCGGATCTGCTTCTTGTCTCCAGCCCTTGACTTTCTGCCTGCATCTCGGATCTGCTACTTGTCTCCAGCCCTTGACCTGCTGCCTGCATCTCGGATCTGCCTCATGTCTCCAGCCCCTGACCTTCTGCCTGCATCTCGGATCTGCTACTTGTCTCCAGCCCTTGACCTTCTGCCTGCATCTCTGATCTGCCTCTTGTCTCCAGCCCTTGACCTGCTGCCTGCATCTCGGATCTGCTACTTGTCTCCAGCCCCTGACCTTCTGCCTGCATCTCTGATCTGCCTCTTGTCTCCAGCGCCTGACCTTCTGCCTGCATCTCGGATCTGCCTCTTGTCTCCAGCCCCTGACCTTCTGCCTGCATCTCGGATCTGCCTCTTGTCTCCAGCCCTTGACCTGCTGCCTGCATCTCTGATCTGCCTCTTGTCTCCAGCCCTTGACCTGCTGCCTGCATCTCGGATCTGCCTCTTGTCTCCAGCCCTTGACCTTCTGCCTGCATCTCTGATCTGCCTCTTGTCTCCAGCCCCTGACCTGCTGCCTGCATTTCGGATCTGCTACTTGTCTCCAGCCCCTGACCTTCTGCCTGCATCTCGGATCTGCTACTTGTCTCCAGCCCTTGACCTTCTGCCTGCATCTCGGATCTGCTACTTGTCTCCAGCCCTTGACCGTCTGCCTGCATCTCGGATCTGCTACTTGTCTCCAGCCCTTGACCTGCTGACTGCATCTCGGATCTGCTACTTGTCTCCAACCCCTGACCTTCTGCCTGCATCTCGGATCTGCTACTTGTCTCCAGCCCCTGACCTTCTGCCTGCATCTCGGATCTGCCTCTTTTCTCCAGCCCTTGACCTGCTGCCTGCATCTCTGATCTGCCTCTTGTCTCCAGCCCCTAACCTTCTGTCTGCATCTCGGATCTGCCTCTTGTCTCCAGCCCTTGACCTGCTGCCTGCATCTCTGATCTGCCTCTTGTCTCCAGCCCTTGACCTTCTGCCTGCATCTCGGATCTGCTACTTATCTCCAGCCCCTGACCTTCTGCCTGCATCTCGGATCTGCTACTTGTCTCCTGCCCCTGACCTTCTGCCTGCATCTCGGATCTGCTACTTGTCTCCAGCCCTTGACCTTCTGCCTGCATCTCGGATCTGCTACTTGTCTCCAGCCCTTGACCTGCTGCCTGCATCTCGGATCTGCCTCTTGTCTCCAGCCCTTGACCTGCTGCCTGCATCTCGGATCTGCCTCTTGTCTCAAGCCCTTGACCTTGTGCCTGCATCTCGGATCTGCTACTTGTCTCCAGCCCTTGACCTTCTGCCTGCATCTCGGATCTGCTACTTGTCTCCAGACCTTGACCTGCTGCCTGCATCTCGGATCTGTCTCTTGTCTCCAGCCCTTGACCTGCTGCCTGCATCTCTGATCTGCCTCTTGTCTCCAGCCCTTGACCTTCTGCCTGCATCTCGGATCTGCTACTTGTCTCCAGCCCCTGACCTTCTGCCTGCATCTCGGATCTGCTACTTGTCTCCAGCCCTTGACCTTCTGCCTGCATCTCGGATCTGCTACTTGTCTCCAGCCCTTGACCTGCTGCCTGCATCTCGGATCTGCCTCTTGTCTCCAGCCCTTGACCTGCTGCCTGCATCTCGGATCTGCCTCTTGTCTCCAGCCCCTGACCTGCTGCCTGCATTTCGGATCTGCTACTTGTCTCCAGCCCCTGACCTTCTGCCTGCATCTCGGATCTGCTACTTGTCTCCAGCCCTTGACCTTCTGCCTGCATCTCGGATCTGCTACTTGTCTCCAGCCCTTGACCGTCTGCCTGCATCTCGGATCTGCTACTTGTCTCCAGCCCTTGACCTGCTGACTGCATCTCGGATCTGCTACTTGTCTCCAACCCCTGACCTTCTGCCTGCATCTCGGATCTGCTACTTGTCTCCAGCCCCTGACCTTCTGCCTGCATCTCGGATCTGCCTCTTTTCTCCAGCCCTTGACCTGCTGCCTGCATCTCTGATCTGCCTCTTGTCTCCAGCCCCTAACCTTCTGTCTGCATCTCGGATCTGCCTCTTGTCTCCAGCCCTTGACCTGCTGCCTGCATCTCTGATCTGCCTCTTGTCTCCAGCCCTTGACCTTCTGCCTGCATCTCGGATCTGCTACTTATCTCCAGCCCCTGACCTTCTGCCTGCATCTCGGATCTGCTACTTGTCTCCTGCCCCTGACCTTCTGCCTGCATCTCGGATCTGCTACTTGTCTCCAGCCCTTGACCTTCTGCCTGCATCTCGGATCTGCTACTTGTCTCCAGCCCTTGACCTGCTGCCTGCATCTCGGATCTGCCTCTTGTCTCCAGCCCTTGACCTGCTGCCTGCATCTCGGATCTGCCTCTTGTCTCAAGCCCTTGACCTTGTGCCTGCATCTCGGATCTGCTACTTG
Organism: Rana muscosa; assembly: GCA_029206835.1. NCBI lineage: Eukaryota > Metazoa > Chordata > Amphibia > Anura > Ranidae > Rana > Rana muscosa. The sequence continues at coordinate 133,137 of JARGYO010001167.1, forward strand.
TCTCCAGCCCTTGACCTTCTGCCTGCATCTCGGATCTGCTACTTGTCTCCAGACCTTGACCTGCTGCCTGCATCTCGGATCTGCCTCTTGTCTCCAGCCCTTGACCTGCTGCCTGCATCTCTGATCTGCCTCTTGTCTCCAGCCCTTGACCTTCTGCCTGCATCTCGGATCTGCTACTTGTCTCCAGCCCCTGACCTTCTGCCTGCATCTCGGATCTGCTACTTGTCTCCAGCCCTTGACCTTCTGCCTGCATCTCGGATCTGCTACTTGTCTCCAGCCCTTGACCTGCTGCCTGCATCTCGGATCTGCCTCTTGTCTCCAGCCCTTGACCTGCTGCCTGCATCTCGGATCTGCCTCTTGTCTCAAGCCCTTGACCTTCTGCCTGCATCTCTGATCTGCCTCTTGTCTCCAGCCCCTGACCTTCTGCCTGCATCTCGGATCTGCCTCTTGTCTCCAGCCCTTGACCTGCTGCCTGCATCTCGGATCTGCTACTTGTCTCCAGCCCCTGACCTTCTGCCTGCATCTCGGATCTGCTACTTGTCTCCAGCCCTTGACCTTCTGCCTGCATCTCGGATCTGCTACTTGTCTCCAGCCCTTGACCTGCTGCCTGCATCTCGGATCTGCTACTTGTCTCCAGCCCTTGACCTGCTGCCTGCATCTCGGATCTGCCTCTTGTCTCAAGCCCTTGACCTTCTGCCTGCATCTCTGATCTGCCTCTTGTCTCCAGCCCCTGACCTTCTGCCTGCATCTCGGATCTGCCTCTTGTCTCCAGCCCTTGACCTGCTGCCTGCATCTCTGATCTGCCTCTTGTCTCCAGCCCTTGACCTGCTGATTGCATCTCAGATCTGCCTCTTGTCTCCAGCCCCTGACCTGCTGCCTGCATCTCAGATCTGCTACTTGTCTCCAGCCCCTGACCTTCTGCCTGCATCTCGGATCTGCTACTTGTCTCCAGCCCTTGACATTCTACCTGCATCTCGGATCTGCTACTTGTCTCCAGCCCTTGACCGTCTGCCTGCATCTCGGATCTGCTACTTGTCTCCAGCCCTTGACCTGCTGCCTGCATCTCGGATCTGCTACTTGTCTCCAGCCCCTGACCTTCTGCCTGCATCTCGGATCTGCTACTTGTCTCCAGCCCCTGACCTTCTGCCTGCATCTCTGATCTGCCTATTGTCTCCAGCCCTTGACCTTCTGCCTGCATCTCTGATCTGCCTCTTGTCTCCAGCCCCTGAACCTGCTGCCTGCATCTCAGATCTGCTACTTGTCTCCAGCCCCTGACCTTCTGCCTGCATCTCGGATCTGCTACTTGTCTCCAGCCCTTGACATTCTGCCTGCATCTCGGATCTGCTACTTGTCTCCAGCCCTTGACCGTCTGCCTGCATCTCGGATCTGCTACTTGTCTCCAGCCCTTGACCTTCTGCCTGCATCTCGGATCTGCTACTTGTCTCCAGCCCCTGACCTTCTGCCTGCATCTCGGATCTGCTACTTGTCTCCAGCCCTTGACCTTCTGCCTGCATCTCAGATCTGCTACTTGTCTCCAGCCCTTGACCTGCTGCCTGCATCTTGGATCTGCCTCTTGTCTCCAGCCCTTGACCTGCTGCCTGCATCTCAGATCTGCCTCTTGTCTCAAGCCCTTGACCTTCTGCCTGCATCTCGGATCTGCCTCTTGTCTCCAGCCCTTGACCTTCTGCCTGCATCTCGGATCTGCCTCTTGTCTCCAGCCCCTGACCTTCTGCCTGCATCTCGGATCTGCCTCTTGTCTCCAGCCCCTGACCTTCTGCCTGCATCTCAGATCTGCTACTTGTCTCCAGACCTTGATCTGCTGCCTGCATCTCGGATCTGCTTCTTGTCTCCAGCCCTTGACTTTCTGCCTGCATCTCGGATCTGCTACTTGTCTCCAGCCCTTGACCTGCTGCCTGCATCTCGGATCTGCCTCATGTCTCCAGCCCTTGACCTTCTGCCTGCATCTCGGATCTGCTACTTGTCTCCAGCACTTGACCTTCTGCCTGCATCTCTAATCTGCCTCTTGTCTCCAGCCCTTGACCTGCTGCCTGCATCTCGGATCTGCTACTTGTCTCCAGCCCCTGACCTTCTGCCTGCATCTCTGATCTGCCTCTTGTCTCCAGCCCCTGACCTTCTGCCTGCATCTCGGATCTGCCTCTTGTCTCCAGCCCCTGACCTTCTGCCTGCATCTCGGATCTGCCTCTTGTCTCCAGCCCATTGACCTGCTGCCTGCATCTCTGATCTGCCTCTTGTCTCCAGCCCTTGACCTGCTGCCTGCATCTCGGATCTGCCTCTTGTCTCCAGCCCTTGACCTTCTGTCTGCATCTCTGATCTGCCTCTTGTCTCCAGCCCCTGACCTGCTGCCTGCATTTCGGATCTGCTACTTGTCTCCAGCCCCTGACCTTCTGCCTGCATCTCGGATCTGCTACTTGTCTCCAGCCCTTGACCTTCTGCCTGCATCTCGGATCTGCTACTTGTCTCCAGCCCTTGACCGTCTGCCTGCATCTCGGATCTGCTACTTGTCTCCAGCCCTTGACCTGCTGCCTGCATCTCGGATCTGCTACTTGTCTCCAGCCCCTGACCTTCTGCCTGCATCTCGGATCTGCTACTTGTCTCCAGCCCCTGACCTTCTGCCTGCATCTCGGATCTGCCTCTTTTCTCCAGCCCTTGACCTGCTGCCTGCATCTCTGATCTGCCTCTTGTCTCCAGCCCCTAACCTTCTGTCTGCATCTCGGATCTGCCTCTTGTCTCCAGCCCTTGACCTGCTGCCTGCATCTCTGATCTGCCTCTTGTCTCCAGCCCTTGACCTTCTGCCTGCATCTCGGATCTGCTACTTATCTCCAGCCCCTGACCTTCTGCTTGCATCTCGGATCTGCTACTTGTCTCCTGCCCCTGACCTTCTGCCTGCATCTCGGATCTGCTACTTGTCTCCAGCCCTTGACCTTCTGCCTGCATCTCGGATCTGCTACTTGTCTCCAGCCCTTGACCTGCTGCCTGCATCTCGAATCTGCCTCTTGTCTCCAGCCCTTGACCTGCTGCCTGCATCTCGGATCTGCCTCTTGTCTCAAGCCCTTGACCTTGTGCCTGCATCTCGGATCTGCTACTTGTCTCCAGCCCTTGACCTTCTGCCTGCATCTCGGATCTGCTACTTGTCTCCAGCCCTTGACCTGCTGCCTGCATCTCGGATCTGCCTCTTGTCTCCAGCCCTTGACCTGCTGCCTGCATCTCGGATCTGCCTCTTGTCTCAAGCCCTTGACCTTCTGCCTGCATCTCTGATCTGCCTCTTGTCTCCAGCCCCTGACCTTCTGCCTGCATCTCGGATCTGCCTCTTGTCTCCAGCCCTTGACCTGCTGCCTGCATCTCGGATCTGCTACTTGTCTCCAGCCCCTGACCTTCTGCCTGCATCTCGGATCTGCTACTTGTCTCCAGCCCTTGACCTTCTGCCTGCATCTCGGATCTGCTACTTGTCTCCAGCCCTTGACCTGCTGCCTGCATCTCGGATCTGCTACTTGTCTCCAGCCCTTGACCTGCTGCCTGCATCTCGGATCTGCCTCTTGTCTCAAGCCCTTGACCTTCTGCCTGCATCTCTGATCTGCCTCTTGTCTCCAGCCCCTGACCTTCTGCCTGCATCTCGGATCTGCCTCTTGTCTCCAGCCCTTGACCTGCTGCCTGCATCTCTGATCTGCCTCTTGTCTCCAGCCCTTGACCTGCTGCCTGCATCTCAGATCTGCCTCTTGTCTCCAGCCCCTGACCTGCTGCCTGCATCTCAGATCTGCTACTTGTCTCCAGCCCCTGACCTTCTGCCTGCATCTCGGATCTGCTACTTGTCTCCAGCCCTTGACATTCTACCTGCATCTCGGATCTGCTACTTGTCTCCAGCCCTTGACATTCTACCTGCATCTCGGATCTGCTACTTGTCTCCAGCCCTTGACCGTCTGCCTGCATCTCGGATCTGCTACTTGTCTCCAGCCCTTGACCTGCTGCCTGCATCTCGGATCTGCTACTTGTCTCCAGCCCCTGACCTTCTGCCTGCATCTCGGATCTGCTACTTGTCTCCAGCCCCTGACCTTCTGCCTGCATCTCTGATCTGCCTATTGTCTCCAGCCCTTGACCTTCTGCCTGCATCTCTGATCTGCCTCTTGTCTCCAGCCCCTGAACCTGCTGCCTGCATCTCAGATCTGCTACTTGTCTCCAGCCCCTGACCTTCTGCCTGCATCTCGGATCTGCTACTTGTCTCCAGCCCTTGACATTCTGCCTGCATCTCGGATCTGCTACTTGTCTCCAGCCCTTGACCGTCTGCCTGCATCTCGGATCTGCTACTTGTCTCCAGCCCTTGACCTGCTGCCTGCATCTCGGATCTGCTACTTGTCTCCAGCCCCTGACCTTCTGCCTGCATCTCGGATCTGCTACTTGTCTCCAGCCCCTGACCTTCTGCATGCATCTCGGATCTGCCTCTTGTCTCCAGCCCTTGACCTGCTGCCTGCATCTCTGATCTGCCTCTTGTCTCCAGCCCTTGACCTTCTGCCTGCATCTCGGATCTGCTACTTGTCTCCAGCCCCTGACCTTCTGCCTGCATCTCGGATCTGCTACTTGTCTCCAGCCCTTGACCTTCTGCCTGCATCTCAGATCTGCTACTTGTCTCCAGCCCTTGACCTGCTGCCTGCATCTTGGATCTGCCTCTTGTCTCCAGCCCTTGACCTGCTGCCTGCATCTCAGATCTGCCTCTTGTCTCAAGCCCTTGACCTTCTGCCTGCATCTCGGATCTGCCTCTTGTCTCCAGCCCTTGACCTTCTGCCTGCATCTCGGATCTGCCTCTTGTCTCCAGCCCCTGACCTTCTGCCTGCATCTCGGATCTGCCTCTTGTCTCCAGCCCCTGACCTTCTGCCTGCATCTCAGATCTGCCTCTTGTCTCCAGCCCTTGACCTGCTGCCTGCATCTCTGATCTGCCTCTTGTCTCCAGCCCTTGACCTGCTGCCTGCATCTCGGATCTGCCTCTTGTCTCCAGCCCTTGACCTTCTGCCTGCATCTCTGATCTGCCTCTTGTCTCCAGCCCCTGACCTGCTGCCTGCATTTCGGATCTGCTACTTGTCTCCAGCCCCTGACCTTTTGCCTGCATCTCGGATCTGCTACTTGTCTCCAGCCCTTGACCTTCTGCCTGCATCTCGGATCTGCTACTTGTCTCCAGCCCTTGACCGTCTGCCTGCATCTCGGATCTGCTACTTGTCTCCAGCCCTTGACCTGCTGCCTGCATCTCGGATCTGCTACTTGTCTCCAGCCCCTGACCTTCTGCCTGCATCTCGGATCTGCTACTTGTCTCCAGCCCCTGACCTTCTGCCTGCATCTCGGATCTGCCTCTTTTCTCCAGCCCTTGACCTGCTGCCTGCATCTCTGATCTGCCTCTTGTCTCCAGCCCCTAACCTTCTGTCTGCATCTCGGATCTGCCTCTTGTCTCCAGCCCTTGACCTGCTGCCTGCATCTCTGATCTGCCTCTTGTCTCCAGCCCTTGACCTTCTGCCTGCATCTCGGATCTGCTACTAATCTCCAGCCCCTGACCTTCTGCTTGCATCTCGGATCTGCTACTTGTCTCCTGCCCCTGCCCTTCTGCCTGCATCTCGGATCTGCTACTTGTCTCCAGCCCTTGACCTTCTGCCTGCATCTCGGATCTGCTACTTGTCTCCAGCCCTTGACCTGCTGCCTGCATCTCGGATCTGCCTCTTGTCTCCAGCCCTTGACCTGCTGCCTGCATCTCGGATCTGCCTCTTGTCTCAAGCCCTTGACCTTGTGCCTGCATCTCGGATCTGCTACTTGTCTCCAGCCCTTGACCTTCTGCCTGCATCTCGGATCTGCTACTTGTCTCCAGACCTTGACCTGCTGCCTGCATCTCGGATCTGCCTCTTGTCTCCAGCCCCTGACCTTCTGCCTGCATCTCGGATCTGCCTCTTGTCTCCAGCCCTTGACCTGCTGCCTGCATCTCTGATCTGCCTCTTGTCTCCAGCCCCTGACCTTCTGCCTGCATCTCGGATCTGCTACTTGTCTCCAGACCTTGACCTGCTGCCTGCATCTCGGATCTGCCTCTTGTCTCAAGCCCTTGACCTTCTGCCTGCATCTCTGATCTGCTACTTGTCTCCAGCCCCTGACCTTCTGCCTGCATCTCGGATCTGCTACTTGTCTCCAGCCCTTGACCTTCTGCCTGCATCTCAGATCTGCTACTTGTCTCCAGCCCTTGACCTTCTGCCTGCATCTCAGATCTGCCTCTTGTCTCCAGCCCTTGACCTTCTGCCTGCATCTCGGATCTGCCTCTTGTCTCCAGCCCCTGACCTTCTGCCTGCATCTCGGATCTGCCTCTTGTCTCCAGCCCCTGACCTTCTGCCTGCATCTCAGATCTGCTACTTGTCTCCAGACCTTGATCTGCTGCCTGCATCTCGGATCTGCTTCTTGTCTCCAGCCCTTGACTTTCTGCCTGCATCTCGGATCTGCTACTTGTCTCCAGCCCTTGACCTGCTGCCTGCATCTCGGATCTGCCTCATGTCTCCAGCCCCTGACCTTCTGCCTGCATCTCGGATCTGCTACTTGTCTCCAGCCCTTGACCTTCTGCCTGCATCTCTGATCTGCCTCTTGTCTCCAGCCCTTGACCTGCTGCCTGCATCTCGGATCTGCTACTTGTCTCCAGCCCCTGACCTTCTGCCTGCATCTCTGATCTGCCTCTTGTCTCCAGCCCCTGACCTTCTGCCTGCATCTCGGATCTGCCTCTTGTCTCCAGCCCCTGACCTTCTGCCTGCATCTCGGATCTGCCTCTTGTCTCCAGCCCTTGACCTGCTGCCTGCATCTCTGATCTGCCTCTTGTCTCAAGCCCTTCACCTTCTGCCTGCATCTCTGATCTGCTACTTGTCTCCAGCCCCTGACCTTCTGCCTGCATCTCGGATCTGCTACTTGTCTCCAGCCCTTGACCTTCTGCCTGCATCTCAGATCTGCTACTTGTCTCCAGCCCTTGACCTTCTGCCTGCATCTCAGATCTGCCTCTTGTCTCCAGCCCTTGACCTTCTGCCTGCATCTCGGATCTGCCTCTTGTCTCCAGCCCCTGACCTTCTGCCTGCATCTCGGATCTGCCTCTTGTCTCCAGCCCCTGACCTTCTGCCTGCATCTCAGATCTGCTACTTGTCTCCAGACCTTGATCTGCTGCCTGTATCTCGGATCTGCTTCTTGTCTCCAGCCCTTGACCTTCTGCCTGCATCTCGGATCTGCCTCTTGTCTCCAGCCCTTGACCTGCTGCCTGCATCTCTGATCTCCCTCTTGTCTCCAGCCCCTGACCTTCTGCCTGCATCTTGGATCTGCCTCTTGTCTCCAGCCCTTGACCTGCTGCCTGCATCTCTGATCTCCCTCTTGTCTCCAGCCCCTGACCTTCTGCCTGCATCTTGGATCTGCCTCTTGTCTCCAGCCCTTGACCTGCTGCCTGCATCTCTGATCTGCCTCTTGTCTCCAGCCCTTGACCTTCTGCCTGCATCTCGGATCAGCTACTTGTCTCCAGCCCTTGACCTTCTGCCTGCATCTCGGATCTGCCTCTTGTCTCGGATCTGCATCTCGGATCTGCCTCTTGTCTCCAGCCCCTGACCTTCTGCCTGCATCTCGGATCTGCCTCTTGTCTCCAGCCCTTGACCTTCTGCCTGCATCTCGGATCTGCCTCTTGTCTCCAGCCCCTGACCTTCTGCCTGCATCTCAGATCTGCTACTTGTCTCCAGACCTTGACCTGCTGCCTGCATCTCTGATCTGCCTCTTGTCTCCAGCCCTTGACCTTCTGCCTGCATCTCGGATCTGCCTCTTGTCTCCAGCCCCTGACCTTCTGCCTGCATCTCGGATCTGCCTCTTGTCTCCAGCCCCTGACCTTCTGCCTGCATCTCAGATCTGCTACTTGTCTCCAGACCTTGACCTGCTGCCTGCATCTCTGATCTGCCTCTTGTCTCCAGCCCTTGACCTTCTGCCTGCATCTCGGATCTGCTACTTGTCTCCAGCCCCTGACCTTCTGCCTGCATCTCGGATCTGCCTCTTGTCTCCAGCCCCTGACCTTCTGCCTGCATCTCAGATCTGCTACTTGTCTCCAGCCCTTGACCTTCTGCCTGCATCTCAGATCTGCCTCTTGTCTCCAGCCCTTGACCTTCTGCCTGCATCTCGGATCTGCCTCTTGTCTCCAGCCCCTGACCTTCTGCCTGCATCTCGGATCTGCCTCTTGTCTCCAGCCCCTGACCTTCTGCCTGCATCTCAGATCTGCTACTTGTCTCCAGACCTTGACCTGCTGCCTGCATCTCTGATCTGCCTCTTGTCTCCAGCCCTTGACCTTCTGCCTGCATCTCGGATCTGCTACTTGTCTCCAGCCCCTGACCTTCTGCCTGCATCTCGGATCTGCCTCTTGTCTCCAGCCCCTGACCTTCTGCCTGCATCTCAGATCTGCCTCTTGTCTCCAGCCCTTGACCTTCTGCCTGCATCTCAGATCTGCCTCTTGTCTCCAGCCCCTGACCTTCTGCCTGCATCTCGGATCTGCCTCTTGTCTCCAGCCCTTGACCTGCTGCCTGCATCTCTGATCTGCCTCTTGTCTCCAGCCCCTGACCTTCTGCCTGCATCTCGGATCTGCTACTTGTCTCCAGACCTTGACCTGCTGCCTGCATCTCGGATCTGCCTCTTGTCTCAAGCCCTTGACCTTCTGCCTGCATCTCTGATCTGCCTCTTGTCTCCAGCCCCTGACCTGCTGCCTGCATTTCGGATCTGCTACTTGTCTCCAGCCCCTGACCTTCTGCCTGCATCTCGGATCTGCTACTTGTCTCCAGCCCTTGACCTTCTGCCTGCATCTCGGATCTGCTACTTGTCTCCAGCCCTTGACCGTCTGCCTGCATCTCGGATCTGCTACTTGTCTCCAGCCCTTGACCTGCTGCCTGCATCTCGGATCTGCTACTTGTCTCCAGCCCCTGACCTTCTGCCTGCATCTCGGATCTGCTACTTGTCTCCAGCCCCTGACCTTCTGCCTTTATCTCGGATCTGCCTCTTTTCTCCAGCCCTTGACCTGCTGCCTGCATCTCTGATCTGCCTCTTGTCTCCAGCCCCTAACCTTCTGCCTGCATCTCGGATCTGCCTCTTGTCTCCAGCCCTTGACCTGCTGCCTGCATCTCTGATCTGCCTCTTGTCTCCAGCCCTTGACCTTCTGCCTGCATCTCGGATCTGCTACTTATCTCCAGCCCCTGACTTTCTGCCTGCATCTCGGATCTGCTACTTGTCTCCTGCCCCTGACCTTCTGCCTGCATCTCGGATCTGCTACTTGTCTCCAGCCCTTGACCTTCTGCCTGCATCTCGGATCTGCTAATTGTCTCCAGCCCTTGACCTGCTGCCTGCATCTCGGATCTGCCTCTTGTCTCCAGCCCTTGACCTGCTGCCTGCATCTCGGATCTGCCTCTTGTCTCAAGCCCTTGACCTTGTGCCTGCATCTCGGATCTGCTACTTGTCTCCAGACCTTGACCTGCTGCCTGCATCTCGGATCTGCCTCTTGTCTCCAGCCCCTGACCTTCTGCCTGCATCTCGGATCTGCCTCTTGTCTACAGCCCTTGACCTGCTGCCTGCATCTCTGATCTGCCTCTTGTCTCCAGCCCCTGACCTTCTGCCTGCATCTCGGATCTGCTACTTGTCTCCAGACCTTGACCTGCTGCCTGCATCTCTGATCTGCCTCTTGTCTCAAGCCCTTGACCTTCTGCCTGCATCTCTGATCTGCTACTTGTCTCCAGCCCCTGACCTTCTGCCTGCATCTCGGATCTGCTACTTGTCTCCAGCCCTTGACCTTCTGCCTGCATCTCAGATCTGCTACTTGTCTCCAGCCCTTGACCTTCTGCCTGCATCTCAGATCTGCCTCTTGTCTCCAGCCCTTGACCTTCTGCCTGCATCTCGGATCTGCCTCTTGTCTCCAGCCCCTGACCTTCTGCCTGCATCTCAGATCTGCCTCTTGTCTCCAGCCCTTGACCTTCTGCCTGCATCTCAGATCTGCCTCTTGTCTCCAGCCCTTGACCTGCTGCCTGCATCTCTGATCTGCCTCTTGTCTCCAGCCCCTGACCTTCTGCCTGCATCTTGGATCTGCTACTTGTCTCCAGACCTTGACCTGCTGCCTGCATCTCGGATCTGCCTCTTGTCTCAAGCCCTTGACCTTCTGCCTGCATCTCTGATCTGCCTCTTGTCTCCAGCCCCTGACCTGCTGCCTGCATTTCGGATCTGCTACTTGTCTCCAGCCCCTGACCTTCTGCCTGCATCTCGGATCTGCTACTTGTCTCCAGCCCCTGACCTTCTGCCTGCATCTCGGATCTGCTACTTGTCTCCAGCCCTTGACCTTCTGCCTGCATCTCGGATCTGCTACTTGTCTCCAGCCCTTGACCGTCTGCCTGCATCTCGGATCTGCTACTTGTCTCCAGCCCTTGACCTGCTGCCTGCATCTCGGATCTGCTACTTGTCTCCAGCCCCTGACCTTCTGCCTGCATCTCGGATCTGCTACTTGTCTCCAGCCCCTGACCTTCTGCCTTTATCTCGGATCTGCCTCTTTTCTCCAGCCCTTGACCTGCTGCCTGCATCTCTGATCTGCCTCTTGTCTCCAGCCCCTAACCTTCTGCCTGCATCTCGGATCTGCCTCTTGTCTCCAGCCCTTGACCTGCTGCCTGCATCTCTGATCTGCCTCTTGTCTCCAGCCCTTGACCTTCTGCCTGCATCTCGGATCTGCTACTTATCTCCAGCCCCTGACTTTCTGCCTGCATCTCGGATCTGCTACTTGTCTCCTGCCCCTGACCTTCTGCCTGCATCTCGGATCTGCTACTTGTCTCCAGCCCTTGACCTTCTGCCTGCATCTCGGATCTGCTAATTGTCTCCAGCCCTTGACCTGCTGCCTGCATCTCGGATCTGCCTCTTGTCTCCAGCCCTTGACCTGCTGCCTGCATCTCGGATCTGCCTCTTGTCTCAAGCCCTTGACCTTGTGCCTGCATCTCGGATCTGCTACTTGTCTCCAGACCTTGACCTGCTGCCTGCATCTCGGATCTGCCTCTTGTCTCCAGCCCCTGACCTTCTGCCTGCATCTCGGATCTGCCTCTTGTCTACAGCCCTTGACCTGCTGCCTGCATCTCTGATCTGCCTCTTGTCTCCAGCCCCTGACCTTCTGCCTGCATCTCGGATCTGCTACTTGTCTCCAGACCTTGACCTGCTGCCTGCATCTCTGATCTGCCTCTTGTCTCAAGCCCTTGACCTTCTGCCTGCATCTCTGATCTGCTACTTGTCTCCAGCCCCTGACCTTCTGCCTGCATCTCGGATCTGCTACTTGTCTCCAGCCCTTGACCTTCTGCCTGCATCTCAGATCTGCTACTTGTCTCCAGCCCTTGACCTTCTGCCTGCATCTCAGATCTGCCTCTTGTCTCCAGCCCTTGACCTTCTGCCTGCATCTCGGATCTGCCTCTTGTCTCCAGCCCCTGACCTTCTGCCTGCATCTCAGATCTGCCTCTTGTCTCCAGCCCTTGACCTTCTGCCTGCATCTCAGATCTGCCTCTTGTCTCCAGCCCTTGACCTGCTGCCTGCATCTCTGATCTGCCTCTTGTCTCCAGCCCCTGACCTTCTGCCTGCATCTCGGATCTGCTACTTGTCTCCAGACCTTGACCTGCTGCCTGCATCTCGGATCTGCCTCTTGTCTCAAGCCCTTGACCTTCTGCCTGCATCTCTGATCTGCCTCTTGTCTCCAGCCCCTGACCTGCTGCCTGCATTTCGGATCTGCTACTTGTCTCCAGCCCCTGACCTTCTGCCTGCATCTCGGATCTGCTACTTGTCTCCAGCCCTTGACCTTCTGCCTGCATCTCGGATCTGCTACTTGTCTCCAGCCCTTGACCGTCTGCCTGCATCTCGGATCTGCTACTTGTCTCCAGCCCTTGACCTGCTGCCTGCATCTCTGATCTGCTACTTGTCTCCAGCCCCTGACCTTCTGCCTGCATCTCGGATCTGCTACTTGTCTCCAGCCCCTGACCTTCTGCCTTTATCTCGGATCTGCCTCTTTTCTCCAGCCCTTGACCTGCTGCCTGCATCTCTGATCTGCCTCTTGTCTCCAGCCCCTAACCTTCTGCCTGCATCTCGGATCTGCCTCTTGTCTCCAGCCCTTGACCTGCTGCCTGCATCTCTGATCTGCCTCTTGTCTCCAGCCCTTGACCTTCTGCCTGCATCTCGGATCTGCTACTTATCTCCAGCCCCTGACCTTCTGCCTGCATCTCGGATCTGCTACTTGTCTCCTGCCCCTGACCTTCTGCCTGCATCTCGGATCTGCTACTTGTCTCCAGCCCTTGACCTTCTGCCTGCATCTCGGATCTGCCTCTTGTCTCCAGCCCTTGACCTTCTGCCTGCATCTCGGATCTGCCTCTTGTCTCCAGCCCTTGACCTTCTGCCTGCATCTCGGATCTGCTACTTGTCTCCAGACCTTGACCTGCTGCCTGCATCTCGGATCTGCCTCTTGTCTCCAGCCCCTGACCTTCTGCCTGCATCTCGGATCTGCCTCTTGTCTCCAGCCCTTGACCTGCTGCCTGCATCTCTGATCTGCCTCTTGTCTCCAGACCCTGACCTTCTGCCTGCATCTCGGATCTGCTACTTGTCTCCAGACCTTGACCTGCTGCCTGCATCTCTGATCTGCCTCTTGTCTCAAGCCCTTGACCTTCTGCCTGCATCTCTGATCTGCTACTTGTCTCCAGCCCCTGACCTTCTGCCTGCATCTCGGATCTGCTACTTGTCTCCAGCCCTTGACCTTCTGCCTGCATCTCAGATCTGCTACTTGTCTCCAGCCCTTGACCTTCTGCCTGCATCTCAGATCTGCCTCTTGTCTCCAGCCCTTGACCTTCTGCCTGCATCTCGGATCTGCCTCTTGTCTCCAGCCCCTGACCTTCTGCCTGCATCTCAGATCTGCCTCTTGTCTCCAGCCCTTGACCTTCTGCCTGCATCTCAGATCTGCCTCTTGTCTCCAGCCCTTGACCTGCTGCCTGCATCTCTGATCTGCCTCTTGTCTCCAGCCCCTGACCTTCTGCCTGCATCTCGGATCTGCTACTTGTCTCCAGACCTTGACCTGCTGCCTGCATCTCGGATCTGCCTCTTGTCTCAAGCCCTTGACCTTCTGCCTGCATCTCTGATCTGCCTCTTGTCTCCAGCCCTTGACCTTCTGCCTGCATCTCAGATCTGCCTCTTGTCTCCAGCCCTTGACCTTCTGCCTGCATCTCGGATCTGCCTCTTGTCTCCAGCCCTTGACCTGCTGCCTGCATCTCTGATCTGCCTCTTGTCTCCAGACCCTGACCTTCTGCCTGCATCTCGGATCTGCTACTTGTCTCCAGACCTTGACCTGCTGCCTGCATCTCTGATCTGCCTCTTGTCTCAAGCCCTTGACCTTCTGCCTGCATCTCTGATCTGCTACTTGTCTCCAGCCCCTGACCTTCTGCCTGCATCTCGGATCTGCTACTTGTCTCCAGCCCTTGACCTTCTGCCTGCATCTCAGATCTGCTACTTGTCTCCAGCCCTTGACCTTCTGCCTGCATCTCAGATCTGCCTCTTGTCTCCAGCCCTTGACCTTCTGCCTGCATCTCGGATCTGCCTCTTGTCTCCAGCCCCTGACCTTCTGCCTGCATCTCAGATCTGCCTCTTGTCTCCAGCCCTTGACCTTCTGCCTGCATCTCAGATCTGCCTCTTGTCTCCAGCCCTTGACCTGCTGCCTGCATCTCTGATCTGCCTCTTGTCTCCAGCCCCTGACCTTCTGCCTGCATCTCGGATCTGCTACTTGTCTCCAGACCTTGACCTGCTGCCTGCATCTCGGATCTGCCTCTTGTCTCAAGCCCTTGACCTTCTGCCTGCATCTCTGATCTGCCTCTTGTCTCCAGCCCCTGACCTGCTGCCTGCATTTCGGATCTGCTACTTGTCTCCAGCCCCTGACCTTCTGCCTGCATCTCGGATCTGCTACTTGTCTCCAGCCCGTGACCTTCTGCCTGCATCTCGGATCTGCTACTTGTCTCCAGCCCTTGACCGTCTGCCTGCATCTCGGATCTGCTACTTGTCTCCAGCCCTTGACCTGCTGCCTGCATCTCGGATCTGCTACTTGTCTCCAGCCCCTGACCTTCTGCCTGCATCTCGGATCTGCTACTTGTCTCCAGCCCCTGACCTTCTGCCTTTATCTCGGATCTGCCTCTTTTCTCCAGCCCTTGACCTGCTGCCTGCATCTCTGATCTGCCTCTTGTCTCCAGCCCCTAACCTTCTGCCTGCATCTCGGATCTGCCTCTTGTCTCCAGCCCTTGACCTGCTGCCTGCATCTCTGATCTGCCTCTTGTCTCCAGCCCTTGACCTTCTGCCTGCATCTCGGATCTGCTACTTATCTCCAGCCCCTGACCTTCTGCCTGCATCTCGGATCTGCTACTTGTCTCCTGCCCCTGACCTTCTGCCTGCATCTCGGATCTGCTACTTGTCTCCAGCCCTTGACCTGCTGCCTGCATCTCGGATCTGCCTCTTGTCTCCAGCCCTTGACCTTCTGCCTGCATCTCGGATCTGCTACTTGTCTCCAGACCTTGACCTGCTGCCTGCATCTCGGATCTGCCTCTTGTCTCCAGCCCCTGACCTTCTGCCTGCATCTCGGATCTGCCTCTTGTCTCCAGCCCTTGACCTGCTGCCTGCATCTCTGATCTGCCTCTTGTCTCCAGCCCCTGACCTTCTGCCTGCATCTCGGATCTGCTACTTGTCTCCAGACCTTGACCTGCTGCCTGCATCTGCCTCTTGTCTCAAGCCCTTGACCTTCTGCCTGCATCTCTGATCTGCTACTTGTCTCCAGCCCCTGACCTTCTGCCTGCATCTCGGATCTGCTACTTGTCTCCAGCCCTTGACCTTCTGCCTGCATCTCAGATCTGCTACTTGTCTCCAGCCCTTGACCTTCTGCCTGCATCTCAGATCTGCCTCTTGTCTCCAGCCCTTGACCTTCTGCCTGCATCTCGGATCTGCCTCTTGTCTCCAGCCCCTGACCTTCTGCCTGCATCTCAGATCTGCCTCTTGTCTCCAGCCCTTGACCTTCTGCCTGCATCTCAGATCTGCCTCTTGTCTCCAGCCCCTGACCTTCTGCATGCATCTCGGATCTGCCTCTTGTCTCCAGCCCTTGACCTGCTGCCTGCATCTCTGATCTGCCTCTTGTCTCCAGCCCCTGACCTTCTGCCTGCATCTCGGATCTGCTACTTGTCTCCAGACCTTGACCTGCTGCCTGCATCTCAGATCTGCCTCTTGTCTCCAGCCCCTGACCTTCTGCCTGCATCTCGGATCTGCCTCTTGTCTCCAGCCCTTGACCTGCTACCTGCATCTCTGATCTGCCTCTTGTCTCCAGCCCCTGACCTTCTGCCTGCATCTCGGATCTGCTACTTGTCTCCAGACCTTGACCTGCTGCCTGCATCTCGGATCTGCCTCTTGTCTCAAGCCCTTGACCTTCTGCCTGCATCTCTGATCTGCCTCTTGTCTCCAGCCCCTGACCTGCTGCCTGCATTTCGGATCTGCTACTTGTCTCCAGCCCCTGACCTTCTGCCTGCATCTCGGATCTGCTACTTGTCTCCAGCCCTTGACCTTCTGCCTGCATCTCTGATCTGCCTCTTGTCTCCAGCCCCTGACTTTCTGCCTGCATCTCGGATCTGCTACTTGTCTCCAGCCCTTGACCTTCTGCCTGCATCTCGGATCTGCTACTTGTCTCCAGCCCTTGACCGTCTGCCTGCATCTCGGATCTGCTACTTGTCTCCAGCCCTTGACCTGCTGCCTGCATCTCGGATCTGCTACTTGTCTCCAGCCCCTGACCTTCTGCCTGCATCTCGGATCTGCTACTTGTCTCCAGCCCTTGACCTTCTGCCTGCATCTCAGATCTGCCTCTTGTCTCCAGCCCTTGACCTTCTGCCTGCATCTCGGATCTGCCTCTTGTCTCCAGCCCCTGACCTTCTGCCTGCATCTCAGATCTGCCTCTTGTCTCCAGCCCTTGACCTTCTGCCTGCATCTCAGATCTGCCTCTTGTCTCCAGCCCCTGACCTTCTGCATGCATCTCGGATCTGCCTCTTGTCTCCAGCCCTTGACCTGCTGCCTGCATCTCTGATCTGCCTCTTGTCTCCAGCCCCTGACCTTCTGCCTGCATCTCGGATCTGCTACTTGTCTCCAGACCTTGACCTGCTGCCTGCATCTCAGATCTGCCTCTTGTCTCCAGCCCCTGACCTTCTGCCTGCATCTCGGATCTGCCTCTTGTCTCCAGCCCTTGACCTGCTACCTGCATCTCTGATCTGCCTCTTGTCTCCAGCCCCTGACCTTCTGCCTGCATCTCGGATCTGCTACTTGTCTCCAGACCTTGACCTGCTGCCTGCATCTCGGATCTGCCTCTTGTCTCAAGCCCTTGACCTTCTGCCTGCATCTCTGATCTGCCTCTTGTCTCCAGCCCTTGACCTTCTGCCTGCATCTCAGATCTGCCTCTTGTCTCCAGCCCTTGACCTGCTGCCTGCATCTCTGATCTGCCTCTTGTCTCCAGCCCCTGACCTTCTGCCTGCATCTCGGATCTGCTACTTGTCTCCAGACCTTGACCTGCTGCCTGCATCTCGGATCTGCCTCTTGTCTCAAGCCCTTGACCTTCTGCCTGCATCTCTGATCTGCCTCTTGTCTCCAGCCCCTGACCTGCTGCCTGCATTTCGGATCTGCTACTTGTCTCCAGCCCCTGACCTTCTGCCTGCATCTCGGATCTGCTACTTGTCTCCAGCCCGTGACCTTCTGCCTGCATCTCGGATCTGCTACTTGTCTCCAGCCCTTGACCGTCTGCCTGCATCTCGGATCTGCTACTTGTCTCCAGCCCTTGACCTGCTGCCTGCATCTCGGATCTGCTACTTGTCTCCAGCCCCTGACCTTCTGCCTGCATCTCGGATCTGCTACTTGTCTCCAGCCCCTGACCTTCTGCCTTTATCTCGGATCTGCCTCTTTTCTCCAGCCCTTGACCTGCTGCCTGCATCTCTGATCTGCCTCTTGTCTCCAGCCCCTAACCTTCTGCCTGCATCTCGGATCTGCCTCTTGTCTCCAGCCCTTGACCTGCTGCCTGCATCTCTGATCTGCCTCTTGTCTCCAGCCCTTGACCTTCTGCCTGCATCTCGGATCTGCTACTTATCTCCAGCCCCTGACCTTCTGCCTGCATCTCGGATCTGCTACTTGTCTCCTGCCCCTGACCTTCTGCCTGCATCTCGGATCTGCTACTTGTCTCCAGCCCTTGACCTGCTGCCTGCATCTCGGATCTGCCTCTTGTCTCCAGCCCTTGACCTTCTGCCTGCATCTCGGATCTGCTACTTGTCTCCAGACCTTGACCTGCTGCCTGCATCTCGGATCTGCCTCTTGTCTCCAGCCCCTGACCTTCTGCCTGCATCTCGGATCTGCCTCTTGTCTCCAGCCCTTGACCTGCTGCCTGCATCTCTGATCTGCCTCTTGTCTCCAGCCCCTGACCTTCTGCCTGCATCTCGGATCTGCTACTTGTCTCCAGACCTTGACCTGCTGCCTGCATCTGCCTCTTGTCTCAAGCCCTTGACCTTCTGCCTGCATCTCTGATCTGCTACTTGTCTCCAGCCCCTGACCTTCTGCCTGCATCTCGGATCTGCTACTTGTCTCCAGCCCTTGACCTTCTGCCTGCATCTCAGATCTGCTACTTGTCTCCAGCCCTTGACCTTCTGCCTGCATCTCAGATCTGCCTCTTGTCTCCAGCCCTTGACCTTCTGCCTGCATCTCGGATCTGCCTCTTGTCTCCAGCCCCTGACCTTCTGCCTGCATCTCAGATCTGCCTCTTGTCTCCAGCCCTTGACCTTCTGCCTGCATCTCAGATCTGCCTCTTGTCTCCAGCCCCTGACCTTCTGCATGCATCTCGGATCTGCCTCTTGTCTCCAGCCCTTGACCTGCTGCCTGCATCTCTGATCTGCCTCTTGTCTCCAGCCCCTGACCTTCTGCCTGCATCTCGGATCTGCTACTTGTCTCCAGACCTTGACCTGCTGCCTGCATCTCAGATCTGCCTCTTGTCTCCAGCCCCTGACCTTCTGCCTGCATCTCGGATCTGCCTCTTGTCTCCAGCCCTTGACCTGCTACCTGCATCTCTGATCTGCCTCTTGTCTCCAGCCCCTGACCTTCTGCCTGCATCTCGGATCTGCTACTTGTCTCCAGACCTTGACCTGCTGCCTGCATCTCGGATCTGCCTCTTGTCTCAAGCCCTTGACCTTCTGCCTGCATCTCTGATCTGCCTCTTGTCTCCAGCCCCTGACCTGCTGCCTGCATTTCGGATCTGCTACTTGTCTCCAGCCCCTGACCTTCTGCCTGCATCTCGGATCTGCTACTTGTCTCCAGCCCTTGACCTTCTGCCTGCATCTCTGATCTGCCTCTTGTCTCCAGCCCCTGACTTTCTGCCTGCATCTCGGATCTGCTACTTGTCTCCAGCCCTTGACCTTCTGCCTGCATCTCGGATCTGCTACTTGTCTCCAGCCCTTGACCGTCTGCCTGCATCTCGGATCTGCTACTTGTCTCCAGCCCTTGACCTGCTGCCTGCATCTCGGATCTGCTACTTGTCTCCAGCCCCTGACCTTCTGCCTGCATCTCGGATCTGCTACTTGTCTCCAGCCCTTGACCTTCTGCCTGCATCTCAGATCTGCCTCTTGTCTCCAGCCCTTGACCTTCTGCCTGCATCTCGGATCTGCCTCTTGTCTCCAGCCCCTGACCTTCTGCCTGCATCTCAGATCTGCCTCTTGTCTCCAGCCCTTGACCTTCTGCCTGCATCTCAGATCTGCCTCTTGTCTCCAGCCCCTGACCTTCTGCATGCATCTCGGATCTGCCTCTTGTCTCCAGCCCTTGACCTGCTGCCTGCATCTCTGATCTGCCTCTTGTCTCCAGCCCCTGACCTTCTGCCTGCATCTCGGATCTGCTACTTGTCTCCAGACCTTGACCTGCTGCCTGCATCTCAGATCTGCCTCTTGTCTCCAGCCCCTGACCTTCTGCCTGCATCTCGGATCTGCCTCTTGTCTCCAGCCCTTGACCTGCTACCTGCATCTCTGATCTGCCTCTTGTCTCCAGCCCCTGACCTTCTGCCTGCATCTCGGATCTGCTACTTGTCTCCAGACCTTGACCTGCTGCCTGCATCTCGGATCTGCCTCTTGTCTCAAGCCCTTGACCTTCTGCCTGCATCTCTGATCTGCCTCTTGTCTCCAGCCCTTGACCTTCTGCCTGCATCTCAGATCTGCCTCTTGTCTCCAGCCCTTGACCTGCTGCCTGCATCTCTGATCTGCCTCTTGTCTCCAGCCCCTGACCTTCTGCCTGCATCTCGGATCTGCTACTTGTCTCCAGACCTTGACCTGCTGCCTGCATCTCGGATCTGCCTCTTGTCTCAAGCCCTTGACCTTCTGCCTGCATCTCTGATCTGCCTCTTGTCTCCAGCCCCTGACCTGCTGCCTGCATTTCGGATCTGCTACTTGTCTCCAGCCCCTGACCTTCTGCCTGCATCTCGGATCTGCTACTTGTCTCCAGCCCGTGACCTTCTGCCTGCATCTCGGATCTGCTACTTGTCTCCAGCCCTTGACCGTCTGCCTGCATCTCGGATCTGCTACTTGTCTCCAGCCCTTGACCTGCTGCCTGCATCTCGGATCTGCTACTTGTCTCCAGCCCCTGACCTTCTGCCTGCATCTCGGATCTGCTACTTGTCTCCAGCCCCTGACCTTCTGCCTTTATCTCGGATCTGCCTCTTTTCTCCAGCCCTTGACCTGCTGCCTGCATCTCTGATCTGCCTCTTGTCTCCAGCCCCTAACCTTCTGCCTGCATCTCGGATCTGCCTCTTGTCTCCAGCCCTTGACCTGCTGCCTGCATCTCTGATCTGCCTCTTGTCTCCAGCCCTTGACCTTCTGCCTGCATCTCGGATCTGCTACTTATCTCCAGCCCCTGACCTTCTGCCTGCATCTCGGATCTGCTACTTGTCTCCTGCCCCTGACCTTCTGCCTGCATCTCGGATCTGCTACTTGTCTCCAGCCCTTGACCTGCTGCCTGCATCTCGGATCTGCCTCTTGTCTCCAGCCCTTGACCTTCTGCCTGCATCTCGGATCTGCTACTTGTCTCCAGACCTTGACCTGCTGCCTGCATCTCGGATCTGCCTCTTGTCTCCAGCCCCTGACCTTCTGCCTGCATCTCGGATCTGCCTCTTGTCTCCAGCCCTTGACCTGCTGCCTGCATCTCTGATCTGCCTCTTGTCTCCAGCCCCTGACCTTCTGCCTGCATCTCGGATCTGCTACTTGTCTCCAGACCTTGACCTGCTGCCTGCATCTGCCTCTTGTCTCAAGCCCTTGACCTTCTGCCTGCATCTCTGATCTGCTACTTGTCTCCAGCCCCTGACCTTCTGCCTGCATCTCGGATCTGCTACTTGTCTCCAGCCCTTGACCTTCTGCCTGCATCTCAGATCTGCTACTTGTCTCCAGCCCTTGACCTTCTGCCTGCATCTCAGATCTGCCTCTTGTCTCCAGCCCTTGACCTTCTGCCTGCATCTCGGATCTGCCTCTTGTCTCCAGCCCCTGACCTTCTGCCTGCATCTCAGATCTGCCTCTTGTCTCCAGCCCTTGACCTTCTGCCTGCATCTCAGATCTGCCTCTTGTCTCCAGCCCCTGACCTTCTGCATGCATCTCGGATCTGCCTCTTGTCTCCAGCCCTTGACCTGCTGCCTGCATCTCTGATCTGCCTCTTGTCTCCAGCCCCTGACCTTCTGCCTGCATCTCGGATCTGCTACTTGTCTCCAGACCTTGACCTGCTGCCTGCATCTCAGATCTGCCTCTTGTCTCCAGCCCCTGACCTTCTGCCTGCATCTCGGATCTGCCTCTTGTCTCCAGCCCTTGACCTGCTACCTGCATCTCTGATCTGCCTCTTGTCTCCAGCCCCTGACCTTCTGCCTGCATCTCGGATCTGCTACTTGTCTCCAGACCTTGACCTGCTGCCTGCATCTCGGATCTGCCTCTTGTCTCAAGCCCTTGACCTTCTGCCTGCATCTCTGATCTGCCTCTTGTCTCCAGCCCCTGACCTGCTGCCTGCATTTCGGATCTGCTACTTGTCTCCAGCCCCTGACCTTCTGCCTGCATCTCGGATCTGCTACTTGTCTCCAGCCCTTGACCTTCTGCCTGCATCTCTGATCTGCCTCTTGTCTCCAGCCCCTGACTTTCTGCCTGCATCTCGGATCTGCTACTTGTCTCCAGCCCTTGACCTTCTGCCTGCATCTCGGATCTGCTACTTGTCTCCAGCCCTTGACCGTCTGCCTGCATCTCGGATCTGCTACTTGTCTCCAGCCCTTGACCTGCTGCCTGCATCTCGGATCTGCTACTTGTCTCCAGCCCCTGACCTTCTGCCTGCATCTCGGATCTGCTACTTGTCTCCAGCCCTTGACCTTCTGCCTGCATCTCAGATCTGCCTCTTGTCTCCAGCCCTTGACCTTCTGCCTGCATCTCGGATCTGCCTCTTGTCTCCAGCCCCTGACCTTCTGCCTGCATCTCAGATCTGCCTCTTGTCTCCAGCCCTTGACCTTCTGCCTGCATCTCAGATCTGCCTCTTGTCTCCAGCCCCTGACCTTCTGCATGCATCTCGGATCTGCCTCTTGTCTCCAGCCCTTGACCTGCTGCCTGCATCTCTGATCTGCCTCTTGTCTCCAGCCCCTGACCTTCTGCCTGCATCTCGGATCTGCTACTTGTCTCCAGACCTTGACCTGCTGCCTGCATCTCAGATCTGCCTCTTGTCTCCAGCCCCTGACCTTCTGCCTGCATCTCGGATCTGCCTCTTGTCTCCAGCCCTTGACCTGCTACCTGCATCTCTGATCTGCCTCTTGTCTCCAGCCCCTGACCTTCTGCCTGCATCTCGGATCTGCTACTTGTCTCCAGACCTTGACCTGCTGCCTGCATCTCGGATCTGCCTCTTGTCTCAAGCCCTTGACCTTCTGCCTGCATCTCTGATCTGCCTCTTGTCTCCAGCCCCTGACCTGCTGCCTGCATTTCGGATCTGCTACTTGTCTCCAGCCCCTGACCTTCTGCCTGCATCTCGGATCTGCTACTTGTCTCCAGCCCTTGACCTTCTGCCTGCATCTCTGATCTGCCTCTTGTCTCCAGCCCCTGACTTTCTGCCTGCATCTCGGATCTGCTACTTGTCTCCAGCCCTTGACCTTCTGCCTGCATCTCGGATCTGCTACTTGTCTCCAGCCCTTGACCGTCTGCCTGCATCTCGGATCTGCTACTTGTCTCCAGCCCTTGACCTGCTGCCTGCATCTCGGATCTGCTACTTGTCTCCAGCCCCTGACCTTCTGCCTGCATCTCGGATCTGCTACTTGTCTCCAGCCCCTGACCTTCTGCCTGCATCTCGGATCTGCCTCTTTTCTCCAGCCCTTGACCTGCTGCCTGCATCTCTGATCTGCCTCTTGTCTCCAGCCCCTAACCTTCTGTCTGCATCTCGGATCTGCCTCTTGTCTCCAGCCCTTGACCTGCTGCCTGCATCTCTGATCTGCCTCTTGTCTCCAGCCCTTGACCTTCTGCCTGCATCTCGGATCTGCTACTTATCTCCAGCCCCTGACCTTCTGCTTGCATCTCGGATCTGCTACTTGTCTCCAGCCCTTGACCTTCTGCCTGCATCTTGGATCTGCTACTTATCTCCAGCCCCTGACCTTCTGCTTGCATCTCGGATCTGCTACTTGTCTCCAGCCCTTGACCTTCTGCCTGCATCTCGGATCTGCTACTTGTCTCCAGACCTTGACCTGCTGCCTGCATCTCTGATCTGCCTCTTGTCTCAAGCCCTTGACCTTCTGCCTGCATCTCTGATCTGCTACTTGTCTCCAGCCCCTGACCTTCTGCCTGCATCTCGGATCTGCTACTTGTCTCCAGCCCTTGACCTTCTGCCTGCATCTCAGATCTGCTACTTGTCTCCAGCCCTTGACCTTCTGCCTGCATCTCAGATCTGCCTCTTGTCTCCAGCCCTTGACCTTCTGCCTGCATCTCGGATCTGCCTCTTGTCTCCAGCCCCTGACCTTCTGCCTGCATCTCAGATCTGCCTCTTGTCTCCAGCCCTTGACCTTCTGCCTGCATCTCAGATCTGCCTCTTGTCTCCAGCCCTTGACCTGCTGCCTGCATCTCTGATCTGCCTCTTGTCTCCAGCCCCTGACCTTCTGCCTGCATCTCGGATCTGCTACTTGTCTCCAGACCTTGACCTGCTGCCTGCATCTCGGATCTGCCTCTTGTCTCAAGCCCTTGACCTTCTGCCTGCATCTCTGATCTGCCTCTTGTCTCCAGCCCCTGACCTGCTGCCTGCATTTCGGATCTGCTACTTGTCTCCAGCCCCTGACCTTCTGCCTGCATCTCGGATCTGCTACTTGTCTCCAGCCCTTGACCTTCTGCCTGCATCTCGGATCTGCTACTTGTCTCCAGCCCTTGACCGTCTGCCTGCATCTCGGATCTGCTACTTGTCTCCAGCCCTTGACCTGCTGCCTGCATCTCTGATCTGCTACTTGTCTCCAGCCCCTGACCTTCTGCCTGCATCTCGGATCTGCTACTTGTCTCCAGCCCCTGACCTTCTGCCTTTATCTCGGATTTGCCTCTTTTCTCCAGCCCTTGACCTGCTGCCTGCATCTCTGATCTGCCTCTTGTCTCCAGCCCCTAACCTTCTGCCTGCATCTCGGATCTGCCTCTTGTCTCCAGCCCTTGACCTGCTGCCTGCATCTCTGATCTGCCTCTTGTCTCCAGCCCTTGACCTTCTGCCTGCATCTCGGATCTGCTACTTATCTCCAGCCCCTGACCTTCTGCCTGCATCTCAGATCTGCTACTTGTCTCCTGCCCCTGACCTTCTGCCTGCATCTCGGATCTGCTACTTGTCTCCAGCCCTTGACCTTCTGCCTGCATCTCGGATCTGCCTCTTGTCTCCAGCCCTTGACCTTCTGCCTGCATCTCGGATCTGCCTCTTGTCTCCAGCCCTTGACCTTCTGCCTGCATCTCGGATCTGCTACTTGTCTCCAGACCTTGACCTGCTGCCTGCATCTCGGATCTGCCTCTTGTCTCCAGCCCCTGACCTTCTGCCTGCATCTCGGATCTGCCTCTTGTCTCCAGCCCTTGACCTGCTGCCTGCATCTCTGATCTGCCTCTTGTCTCCAGACCCTGACCTTCTGCCTGCATCTCGGATCTGCTACTTGTCTCCAGACCTTGACCTGCTGCCTGCATCTCTGATCTGCCTCTTGTCTCAAGCCCTTGACCTTCTGCCTGCATCTCTGATCTGCTACTTGTCTCCAGCCCCTGACCTTCTGCCTGCATCTCGGATCTGCTACTTGTCTCCAGCCCTTGACCTTCTGCCTGCATCTCAGATCTGCTACTTGTCTCCAGCCCTTGACCTTCTGCCTGCATCCCAGATCTGCCTCTTGTCTCCAGCCCTTGACCTTCTGCCTGCATCTCGGATCTGCCTCTTGTCTCCAGCCCCTGACCTTCTGCCTGCATCTCAGATCTGCCTCTTGTCTCCAGCCCTTGACCTTCTGCCTGCATCTCAGATCTGCCTCTTGTCTCCAGCCCTTGACCTGCTGCCTGCATCTCTGATCTGCCTCTTGTCTCCAGCCCCTGACCTTCTGCCTGCATCTCGGATCTGCTACTTGTCTCCAGACCTTGACCTGCTGCCTGCATCTCGGATCTGCCTCTTGTCTCAAGCCCTTGACCTTCTGCCTGCATCTCTGATCTGCCTCTTGTCTCCAGCCCCTGACCTGCTGCCTGCATTTCGGATCTGCTACTTGTCTCCAGCCCCTGACCTTCTGCCTGCATCTCGGATCTGCTACTTGTCTCCAGCCCGTGACCTTCTGCCTGCATCTCGGATCTGCTACTTGTCTCCAGCCCTTGACCTTCTGCCTGCATCTCGGATCTGCTACTTGTCTCCAGCCCTTGACCTTCTGCCTGCATCTCGGATCTGCCTCTTGTCTCCAGCCCTTGACCTTCTGCCTGCATCTCGGATCTGCTACTTGTCTCCAGACCTTGACCTGCTGCCTGCATCTCGGATCTGCCTCTTGTCTCCAGCCCCTGACCTTCTGCCTGCATCTCAGATCTGCCTCTTGTCTCCAGCCCTTGACCTTCTGCCTGCATCTCAGATCTGCCTCTTGTCTCCAGCCCTTGACCTGCTGCCTGCATCTCTGATCTGCCTCTTGTCTCCAGCCCCTGACCTTCTGCCTGCATCTCGGATCTGCTACTTGTCTCCAGACCTTGACCTGCTGCCTGCATCTCGGATCTGCCTCTTGTCTCAAGCCCTTGACCTTCTGCCTGCATCTCTGATCTGCCTCTTGTCTCCAGCCCCTGACCTGCTGCCTGCATTTCGGATCTGCTACTTGTCTCCAGCCCCTGACCTTCTGCCTGCATCTCGGATCTGCTACTTGTCTCCAGCCCGTGACCTTCTGCCTGCATCTCGGATCTGCTACTTGTCTCCAGCCCTTGACCGTCTGCCTGCATCTCGGATCTGCTACTTGTCTCCAGCCCTTGACCTGCTGCCTGCATCTCGGATCTGCTACTTGTCTCCAGCCCCTGACCTTCTGCCTGCATCTCGGATCTGCTACTTGTCTCCAGCCCCTGACCTTCTGCCTTTATCTCGGATCTGCCTCTTTTCTCCAGCCCTTGACCTGCTGCCTGCATCTCTGATCTGCCTCTTGTCTCCAGCCCCTAACCTTCTGCCTGCATCTCGGATCTGCCTCTTGTCTCCAGCCCTTGACCTGCTGCCTGCATCTCTGATCTGCCTCTTGTCTCCAGCCCTTGACCTTCTGCCTGCATCTCGGATCTGCTACTTATCTCCAGCCCCTGACCTTCTGCCTGCATCTCGGATCTGCTACTTGTCTCCTGCCCCTGACCTTCTGCCTGCATCTCGGATCTGCTACTTGTCTCCAGCCCTTGACCTGCTGCCTGCATCTCGGATCTGCCTCTTGTCTCCAGCCCTTGACCTTCTGCCTGCATCTCGGATCTGCTACTTGTCTCCAGACCTTGACCTGCTGCCTGCATCTCGGATCTGCCTCTTGTCTCCAGCCCCTGACCTTCTGCCTGCATCTCGGATCTGCCTCTTGTCTCCAGCCCTTGACCTGCTGCCTGCATCTCTGATCTGCCTCTTGTCTCCAGCCCCTGACCTTCTGCCTGCATCTCGGATCTGCTACTTGTCTCCAGACCTTGACCTGCTGCCTGCATCTGCCTCTTGTCTCAAGCCCTTGACCTTCTGCCTGCATCTCTGATCTGCTACTTGTCTCCAGCCCCTGACCTTCTGCCTGCATCTCGGATCTGCTACTTGTCTCCAGCCCTTGACCTTCTGCCTGCATCTCAGATCTGCTACTTGTCTCCAGCCCTTGACCTTCTGCCTGCATCTCAGATCTGCCTCTTGTCTCCAGCCCTTGACCTTCTGCCTGCATCTCGGATCTGCCTCTTGTCTCCAGCCCCTGACCTTCTGCCTGCATCTCAGATCTGCCTCTTGTCTCCAGCCCTTGACCTTCTGCCTGCATCTCAGATCTGCCTCTTGTCTCCAGCCCCTGACCTTCTGCATGCATCTCGGATCTGCCTCTTGTCTCCAGCCCTTGACCTGCTGCCTGCATCTCTGATCTGCCTCTTGTCTCCAGCCCCTGACCTTCTGCCTGCATCTCGGATCTGCTACTTGTCTCCAGACCTTGACCTGCTGCCTGCATCTCAGATCTGCCTCTTGTCTCCAGCCCCTGACCTTCTGCCTGCATCTCGGATCTGCCTCTTGTCTCCAGCCCTTGACCTGCTACCTGCATCTCTGATCTGCCTCTTGTCTCCAGCCCCTGACCTTCTGCCTGCATCTCGGATCTGCTACTTGTCTCCAGACCTTGACCTGCTGCCTGCATCTCGGATCTGCCTCTTGTCTCAAGCCCTTGACCTTCTGCCTGCATCTCTGATCTGCCTCTTGTCTCCAGCCCCTGACCTGCTGCCTGCATTTCGGATCTGCTACTTGTCTCCAGCCCCTGACCTTCTGCCTGCATCTCGGATCTGCTACTTGTCTCCAGCCCTTGACCTTCTGCCTGCATCTCTGATCTGCCTCTTGTCTCCAGCCCCTGACCTTCTGCCTGCATCTCGGATCTGCTACTTGTCTCCAGCCCTTGACCTTCTGCCTGCATCTCGGATCTGCTACTTGTCTCCAGCCCTTGACCGTCTGCCTGCATCTCGGATCTGCTACTTGTCTCCAGCCCTTGACCTGCTGCCTGCATCTCGGATCTGCTACTTGTCTCCAGCCCCTGACCTTCTGCCTGCATCTCGGATCTGCTACTTGTCTCCAGCCCCTGACCTTCTGCCTGCATCTCGGATCTGCCTCTTTTCTCCAGCCCTTGACCTGCTGCCTGCATCTCTGATCTGCCTCTTGTCTCCAGCCCCTAACCTTCTGTCTGCATCTCGGATCTGCCTCTTGTCTCCAGCCCTTGACCTGCTGCCTGCATCTCTGATCTGCCTCTTGTCTCCAGCCCTTGACCTTCTGCCTGCATCTCGGATCTGCTACTTATCTCCAGCCCCTGACCTTCTGCTTGCATCTCGGATCTGCTACTTGTCTCCAGCCCTTGACCTTCTGCCTGCATCTTGGATCTGCTACTTGTCTCCAGCCCTTGACCTGCTGCCTGCATCTCGGATCTGCCTCTTGTCTCCAGCCCTTGACCTGCTGCCTGCATCTCGGATCTGTCTCTTGTCTCAAGCCCTTGACCTTGTGCCTGCATCTCGGATCTGCTACTTGTCTCCAGCCCTTGACCTTCTGCCTGCATCTCGGATCTGCTACTTGTCTCCAGACCTTGACCTGCTGCCTGCATCTCGGATCTGCCTCTTGTCTCCAGCCCCTGACCTTCTGCCTGCATCTCGGATCTGCCTCTTGTCTCCAGCCCTTGACCTGCTGCCTGCATCTCTGATCTGCCTCTTGTCTCCAGCCCCTGACCTTCTGCCTGCATCTCGGATCTGCTACTTGTCTCCAGACCTTGACCTGCTGCCTGCATCTCGGATCTGCCTCTTGTCTCAAGCCCTTGACCTTCTGCCTGCATCTCTGATCTGCTACTTGTCTCCAGCCCCTGACCTTCTGCCTGCATCTCGGATCTGCTACTTGTCTCCAGCCCTTGACCTTCTGCCTGCATCTCAGATCTGCTACTTGTCTCCAGCCCTTGACCTTCTGCCTGCATCTCAGATCTGCCTCTTGTCTCCAGCCCTTGACCTTCTGCCTGCATCTCGGATCTGCCTCTTGTCTCCAGCCCCTGACCTTCTGCCTGCATCTCGGATCTGCCTCTTGTCTCCAGCCCCTGACCTTCTGCCTGCATCTCAGATCTGCTACTTGTCTCCAGACCTTGATCTGCTGCCTGCATCTCGGATCTGCTTCTTGTCTCCAGCCCTTGACTTTCTGCCTGCATCTCGGATCTGCTACTTGTCTCCAGCCCTTGACCTGCTGCCTGCATCTCGGATCTGCCTCATGTCTCCAGCCCCTGACCTTCTGCCTGCATCTCGGATCTGCTACTTGTCTCCAGCCCTTGACCTTCTGCCTGCATCTCTGATCTGCCTCTTGTCTCCAGCCCTTGACCTGCTGCCTGCATCTCGGATCTGTCTCTTGTCTCAAGCCCTTGACCTTGTGCCTGCATCTCGGATCTGCTACTTGTCTCCAGCCCTTGACCTTCTGCCTGCATCTCGGATCTGCTACTTGTCTCCAGACCTTGACCTGCTGCCTGCATCTCGGATCTGCCTCTTGTCTCCAGCCCCTGACCTTCTGCCTGCATCTCGGATCTGCCTCTTGTCTCCAGCCCTTGACCTGCTGCCTGCATCTCTGATCTGCCTCTTGTCTCCAGCCCCTGACCTTCTGCCTGCATCTCGGATCTGCTACTTGTCTCCAGACCTTGACCTGCTGCCTGCATCTCGGATCTGCCTCTTGTCTCAAGCCCTTGACCTTCTGCCTGCATCTCTGATCTGCTACTTGTCTCCAGCCCCTGACCTTCTGCCTGCATCTCGGATCTGCTACTTGTCTCCAGCCCTTGACCTTCTGCCTGCATCTCAGATCTGCTACTTGTCTCCAGCCCTTGACCTTCTGCCTGCATCTCAGATCTGCCTCTTGTCTCCAGCCCTTGACCTTCTGCCTGCATCTCGGATCTGCCTCTTGTCTCCAGCCCCTGACCTTCTGCCTGCATCTCGGATCTGCCTCTTGTCTCCAGCCCCTGACCTTCTGCCTGCATCTCAGATCTGCTACTTGTCTCCAGACCTTGATCTGCTGCCTGCATCTCGGATCTGCTTCTTGTCTCCAGCCCTTGACTTTCTGCCTGCATCTCGGATCTGCTACTTGTCTCCAGCCCTTGACCTGCTGCCTGCATCTCGGATCTGCCTCATGTCTCCAGCCCCTGACCTTCTGCCTGCATCTCGGATCTGCTACTTGTCTCCAGCCCTTGACCTTCTGCCTGCATCTCTGATCTGCCTCTTGTCTCCAGCCCTTGACCTGCTGCCTGCATCTCGGATCTGCTACTTGTCTCCAGCCCCTGACCTTCTGCCTGCATCTCTGATCTGCCTCTTGTCTCCAGCCCCTGACCTTCTGCCTGCATCTCGGATCTGCCTCTTGTCTCCAGCCCCTGACCTTCTGCCTGCATCTCGGATCTGCCTCTTGTCTCCAGCCCTTGACCTGCTGCCTGCATCTCTGATCTGCCTCTTGTCTCAAGCCCTTCACCTTCTGCCTGCATCTCTGATCTGCTACTTGTCTCCAGCCCCTGACCTTCTGCCTGCATCTCGGATCTGCTACTTGTCTCCAGCCCTTGACCTTCTGCCTGCATCTCAGATCTGCTACTTGTCTCCAGCCCTTGACCTTCTGCCTGCATCTCAGACCTGCCTCTTGTCTCCAGCCCTTGACCTTCTGCCTGCATCTCGGATCTGCCTCTTGTCTCCAGCCCCTGACCTTCTGCCTGCATCTCGGATCTGCCTCTTGTCTCCAGCCCCTGACCTTCTGCCTGCATCTCAGATCTGCTACTTGTCTCCAGACCTTGATCTGCTGCCTGTATCTCGGATCTGCTTCTTGTCTCCAGCCCTTGACCTTCTGCCTGCATCTCGGATCTGCCTCTTGTCTCCAGCCCTTGACCTGCTGCCTGCATCTCTGATCTCCCTCTTGTCTCCAGCCCCTGACCTTCTGCCTGCATCTTGGATCTGCCTCTTGTCTCCAGCCCTTGACCTGCTGCCTGCATCTCTGATCTCCCTCTTGTCTCCAGCCCCTGACCTTCTGCCTGCATCTTGGATCTGCCTCTTGTCTCCAGCCCTTGACCTGCTGCCTGCATCTCTGATCTGCCTCTTGTCTCCAGCCCTTGACCTTCTGCCTGCATCTCGGATCAGCTACTTGTCTCCAGCCCTTGACCTTCTGCCTGCATCTCGGATCTGCCTCTTGTCTCGGATCTGCATCTCGGATCTGCCTCTTGTCTCCAGCCCCTGACCTTCTGCCTGCATCTCGGATCTGCTACTTGTCTCCAGCCCTTGACTTTTTGCCTGCATCTCGGATCTGCCTCTTGTCTCCAGCCCTTGACCTTCTGCCTGCATCTCGGATCTGCCTCTTGTCTCCAGCCCCTGACCTTCTGCCTGCATCTCGGATCTGCTACTTGTCTCCAGCCCTTGACCTGCTGCCTGCATCTCTGATCTGCCTCTTGTCTCCAGCCCTTGACCTTCTGCCTGCATCTCGGATCTGCTACTTGTCTCCAGCCCCTGACCTTCTGCCTGCATCTCGGATCTGCCTCTTGTCTCCAGCCCCTGACCTTCTGCCTGCATCTCAGATCTGCCTCTTGTCTCCAGCCCTTGACCTTCTGCCTGCATCTCAGATCTGCCTCTTGTCTCCAGCCCCTGACCTTCTGCCTGCATCTCGGATCTGCCTCTTGTCTCCAGCCCTTGACCTGCTGCCTGCAACTCTGATCTGCCTCTTGTCTCCAGCCCCTGACCTTCTGCCTGCATCTCGGATCTGCTACTTGTCTCCAGACCTTGACCTGCTGCCTGCATCTCGGATCTGCCTCTTGTCTCAAGCCCTTGACCTTCTGCCTGCATCTCTGATCTGCCTCTTGTCTCCAGCCCCTGACCTGCTGCCTGTATTTCGGATCTGCTACTTGTCTCCAGCCCCTGACCTTCTGCCTGCATCTCGGATCTGCTACTTGTCTCCAGCCCTTGACCTTCTGCCTGCATCTCGGATCTGCTACTTGTCTCCAGCCCTTGACCGTCTGCCTGCATCTCGGATCTGCTACTTGTCTCCAGCCCTTGACCTGCTGCCTGCATCTCGGATCTGCTACTTGTCTCCAGCCCCTGACCTTCTGCCTGCATCTCGGATCTGCTACTTGTCTCCAGCCCCTGACCTTCTGCCTTTATCTCGGATCTGCCTCTTTTCTCCAGCCCTTGACCTGCTGCCTGCATCTCTGATCTGCCTCTTGTCTCCAGCCCCTAACCTTCTGCCTGCATCTCGGATCTGCCTCTTGTCTCCAGCCCTTGACCTGCTGCCTGCATCTCTGATCTGCCTCTTGTCTCCAGCCCTTGACCTTCTGCCTGCATCTCGGATCTGCTACTTATCTCCAGCCCCTGACTTTCTGCCTGCATCTCGGATCTGCTACTTGTCTCCTGCCCCTGACCTTCTGCCTGCATCTCGGATCTGCTACTTGTCTCCAGCCCTTGACCTTCTGCCTGCATCTCGGATCTGCTAATTGTCTCCAGCCCTTGACCTGCTGCCTGCATTTCGGATCTGCCTCTTGTCTCCAGCCCTTGACCTGCTGCCTGCATCTCGGATCTGCCTCTTGTCTCAAGCCCTTGACCTTGTGCCTGCATCTCGGATCTGCTACTTGTCTCCAGACCTTGACCTGCTGCCTGCATCTCGGATCTGCCTCTTGTCTCCAGCCCCTGACCTTCTGCCTGCATCTCGGATCTGCCTCTTGTCTCCAGCCCTTGACCTGCTGCTTGCATCTCGGATCTGCCTCTTGTCTCCAGCCCTTGACCTTCTGCCTGCATCTCGGATCTGCTACTTGTCTCCAGACCTTGACCTGCTGCCTGCATCTCGGATCTGCCTCTTGTCTCCAGCCCCTGACCTTCTGCCTGCATCTCGGATCTGCCTCTTGTCTACAGCCCTTGACCTGCTGCCTGCATCTCTGATCTGCCTCTTGTCTCCAGCCCCTGACCTTCTGCCTGCATCTCGGATCTGCTACTTGTCTCCAGACCTTGACCTGCTGCCTGCATCTCTGATCTGCCTCTTGTCTCAAGCCCTTGACCTTCTGCCTGCATCTCTGATCTGCTACTTGTCTCCAGCCCCTGACCTTCTGCCTGCATCTCGGATCTGCTACTTGTCTCCAGCCCTTGACCTTCTGCCTGCATCTCAGATCTGCTACTTGTCTCCAGCCCTTGACCTTCTGCCTGCATCTCAGATCTGCCTCTTGTCTCCAGCCCTTGACCTTCTGCCTGCATCTCGGATCTGCCTCTTGTCTCCAGCCCCTGACCTTCTGCCTGCATCTCAGATCTGCCTCTTGTCTCCAGCCCTTGACCTTCTGCCTGCATCTCAGATCTGCCTCTTGTCTCCAGCCCTTGACCTGCTGCCTGCATCTCTGATCTGCCTCTTGTCTCCAGCCCCTGACCTTCTGCCTGCATCTCGGATCTGCCTCTTGTCTCCAGCCCTTGACCTGCTGCCTGCATCTCTGATCTGCCTCTTGTCTCCAGCCCCTGACCTTCTGCCTGCATCTCGGATCTGCTACTTATCTCCAGACCTTGACCTGCTGCCTGCATCTCGGATCTGCCTCTTGTCTCAAGCCCTTGACCTTCTGCCTGCATCTCTGATCTGCCTCTTGTCTCCAGCCCCTGACCTGCTGCCTGCATTTCGGATCTGCTACTTGTCTCCAGCCCCTGACCTTCTGCCTGCATCTCGGATCTGCTACTTGTCTCCAGCCCTTGACCTTCTGCCTGCATCTCGGATCTGCTACTTGTCTCCAGCCCTTGACCGTCTGCCTGCATCTCGGATCTGCTACTTGTCTCCAGCCCTTGACCTGCTGCCTGCATCTCGGATCTGCTACTTGTCTCCAGCCCCTGACCTTCTGCCTGCATCTCGGATCTGCTACTTGTCTCCAGCCCCTGACCTTCTGCCTTTATCTCGGATCTGCCTCTTTTCTCCAGCCCTTGACCTGCTGCCTGCATCTCTGATCTGCCTCTTGTCTCCAGCCCCTAACCTTCTGCCTGCATCTCGGATCTGCCTCTTGTCTCCAGCCCTTGACCTGCTGCCTGCATCTCTGATCTGCCTCTTGTCTCCAGCCCTTGACCTTCTGCCTGCATCTCGGATCTGCTACTTATCTCCAGCCCCTGACCTTCTGCCTGCATCTCGGATCTGCTACTTGTCTCCAGCCCCTGACCTTCTGCCTGCATCTCGGATCTGCTACTTGTCTCCAGCCCTTGACCTGCTGCCTGCATCTCGGATCTGCCTCTTGTCTCCAGCCCTTGACCTTCTGCCTGCATCTCGGATCTGCTACTTGTCTCCAGACCTTGACCTGCTGCCTGCATCTCGGATCTGCCTCTTGTCTCCAGCCCCTGACCTTCTGCCTGCATCTCGGATCTGCCTCTTGTCTCCAGCCCTTGACCTGCTGCCTGCATCTCTGATCTGCCTCTTGTCTCCAGCCCCTGACCTTCTGCCTGCATCTCGGATCTGCTACTTGTCTCCAGCCCTTGACCTTCTGCCTGCATCTCAGATCTGCTACTTGTCTCCAGCCCTTGACCTTCTGCCTGCATCTCAGATCTGCCTCTTGTCTCCAGCCCTTGACCTTCTGCCTGCATCTCGGATCTGCCTCTTGTCTCCAGCCCCTGACCTTCTGCCTGCATCTCAGATCTGCCTCTTGTCTCCAGCCCTTGACCTTCTGCCTGCATCTCAGATCTGCCTCTTGTCTCCAGCCCCTGACCTTCTGCATGCATCTCGGATCTGCCTCTTGTCTCCAGCCCTTGACCTGCTGCCTGCATCTCTGATCTGCCTCTTGTCTCCAGCCCCTGACCTTCTGCCTGCATCTCGGATCTGCTACTTGTCTCCAGACCTTGACCTGCTGCCTGCATCTCAGATCTGCCTCTTGTCTCCAGCCCCTGACCTTCTGCCTGCATCTCGGATCTGCCTCTTGTCTCCAGCCCTTGACCTGCTGCCTGCATCTCTGATCTGCCTCTTGTCTCCAGCCCCTGACCTTCTGCCTGCATCTCGGATCTGCTACTTGTCTCCAGACCTTGACCTGCTGCCTGCATCTCGGATCTGCCTCTTGTCTCAAGCCCTTGACTAGGGATGGGCCCGGTGCTCGATTCGAACCCATGTTCGAATCGAGCATCGGGCGTTCGCTCTCTCGTCGAGCCCAGAACTATTTGGGCCGTTCGCATCACATTCGTGTGATGCGAGCGGCCCCGCAATGCATTGCGGCCGGCGCGGCCGGCGCAGTGCATTGCTGGCTGATGATTGGCCAAGCATGCACTGTGACCCCGCATGCTTGGCCAATCACAGCGCCCGAAACTCGGAGAGCAATAATTGGCTACAGGCAGGACGCCTGTAGCCAATTACAGCTCAGGGGCTTTAGTACACGCCCCACCATTTAAAAGGCCGCCACGCCATCGGCCCCGGTCACATGAGTTCCGGCTTTAGGAGAGATTAGTCTGCTGATTCTGTCTTTGCTTGATACTGAAAGATTTGCTCTTCTTTGCTAAACCATTGGCTATTTCTTTGCTAAACCATTGCTACCTAAGTCATTGATCGTTCATTGCTGCTGATTGCACAGTTAGTGTGTTATTAGCTGCTGCTGGGGATTAGTCTGGTGCGTGCTTACTGTTAGTACAGTATTGCAGTAGTACCAACCGCAGTGCTGTTAGCACAGCATTGCACCCCAACAGCACCCATAGGACTTCTAGTGTGTTAGTGGCAGCAAACAGAGCTCCTATATTTTCTTCTCAGCAGCACCCATAGGACTTCTAGTGTGTTAGTGGCATCACACAGAGCTCC
Organism: Rana muscosa; assembly: GCA_029206835.1. NCBI lineage: Eukaryota > Metazoa > Chordata > Amphibia > Anura > Ranidae > Rana > Rana muscosa. The sequence continues at coordinate 168,144 of JARGYO010001167.1, forward strand.
TATATTTTCTTCTCAGCAGCACCCATAGGACTTCTAGTGTGTTAGTGGCAGCAAACAGAGCTCCTATATTTTCTTCTCAGCAGCACCCATAGGACTTCTAGTGTGTTAGTGGCAGCAAACAGAGCTCCTATATTTTCTTCTCAGCAGCACCCATAGGACTTCTAGTGTGTTAGTGGCAGCAAACAGAGCTCCTATATTTTCTTCTCAGCAGCACCCATAGGACTTCTAGTGTGTTAGTGGCATCACACAGAGCTCCTATATTTTCTTCTCAGCAGCACCCATAGGACTTCTAGTGTGTTAGTGGCAGCAAACAGAGCTCCTATATTTTCTTCTCAGCAGCACCCATAGGACTTCTAGTGTGTTAGTGGCAGCAAACAGAGCTCCTATATTTTCTTCTCAGCAGCACCCATAGGACTTCTAGTGTGTTAGTGGCAGCAAACAGAGCTCCTATATTTTCTTCTCAGCAGCACCCATAGGACTTCTAGTGTGTTAGTGGCATCACACAGAGCTCCTATATTTTCTTCTCAGCAGCACCCATAGGACTTCTAGTGTGTTAGTGGCAGCAAACAGAGCTCCTATATTTTCTGCTCAGCAGCACCCATAGGACTTCTAGTGTGTTAGTGGCATCACACAGAGCTCCTATATTTTCTTCTCAGCAGCACCCATAGGACTTCTAGTGTGTTAGTGGCAGCAAACAGAGCTCCTATATTTTCTTCTCAGCAGCACCCATAGGACTTCTAGTGTGTTAGTGGCATCACACAGAGCTCCTATATTTTCTTCTCAGCAGCACCCATAGGACTTCTAGTGTGTTAGTGGCAGCAAACAGAGCTCCTATATTTTCTTCTCAGCAGCACCCATAGGACTTCTAGTGTGTTAGTGGCAGCAAACAGAGCTCCTATATTTTCTTCTCAGCAGCACCCATAGGACTTCTAGTGTGTTAGTGGCATCACACAGAGCTCCTATATTTTCTTCTCAGCAGCACCCATAGGACTTCTAGTGTGTTAGTGGCAGCAAACAGAGCTCCTATATTTTCTTCTCAGCAGCACCCATAGGACTTCTAGTGTGTTAGTGGCATCACACAGAGCTCCTATATTTTCTTCTCAGCAGCACCCATAGGACTTCTAGTGTGTTAGTGGCATCACACAGAGCTCCTATATTTTCTTCTCAGCAGCACCCATAGGACTTCTAGTGTGTTAGTGGCAGCAAACAGAGCTCCTATATTTTCTTCTCAGCAGCACCCATAGGACTTCTAGTGTGTTAGTGGCAGCAAACAGAGCTCCTATATTTTCTTCTCAGCAGCACCCATAGGACTTCTAGTGTGTTAGTGGCAGCAAACAGAGCTCCTATATTTTCTTCTCAGCAGCACCCATAGGACTTCTAGTGTGTTAGTGGCAGCAAACAGAGCTCCTATATTTTCTTCTCAGCAGCACCCATAGGACTTCTAGTGTGTTAGTGGCATCACACAGAGCTCCTATATTTTCTTCTCAGCAGCACCCATAGGACTTCTAGTGTGTTAGTGGCAGCAAACAGAGCTCCTATATTTTCTGCTCAGCAGCACCCATAGGACTTCTAGTGTGTTAGTGGCATCACACAGAGCTCCTATATTTTCTTCTCAGCAGCACCCATAGGACTTCTAGTGTGTTAGTGGCAGCAAACAGAGCTCCTATATTTTCTTCTCAGCAGCACCCATAGGACTTCTAGTGTGTTAGTGGCATCACACAGAGCTCCTATATTTTCTTCTCAGCAGCACCCATAGGACTTCTAGTGTGTTAGTGGCAGCAAACAGAGCTCCTATATTTTCTTCTCAGCAGCACCCATAGGACTTCTAGTGTGTTAGTGGCAGCAAACAGAGCTCCTATATTTTCTTCTCAGCAGCACCCATAGGACTTCTAGTGTGTTAGTGGCAGCAAACAGAGCTCCTATATTTTCTTCTCAGCAGCACCCATAGGACTTCTAGTGTGTTAGTGGCAGCAAACAGAGCTCCTATATTTTCTTCTCAGCAGCACCCATAGGACTTCTAGTGTGTTAGTGGCAGCAAACAGAGCTCCTATATTTTCTTCTCAGCAGCACCCATAGGACTTCTAGTGTGTTAGTGGCATCACACAGAGCTCCTATATTTTCTTCTCAGCAGCACCCATAGGACTTCTAGTGTGTTAGTGGCAGCAAACAGAGCTCCTATATTTTCTGCTCAGCAGCACCCATAGGACTTCTAGTGTGTTAGTGGCATCACACAGAGCTCCTATATTTTCTTCTCAGCAGCACCCATAGGACTTCTAGTGTGTTAGTGGCATCACACAGAGCTCCTATATTTTCTTCTCAGCAGCACCCATAGGACTTCTAGTGTGTTAGTGGCAGCAAACAGAGCTCCTATATTTTCTTCTCAGCAGCACCCATAGGACTTCTAGTGTGTTAGTGGCAGCAAACAGAGCTCCTATATTTTCTTCTCAGCAGCACCCATAGGACTTCTAGTGTGTTAGTGGCAGCAAACAGAGCTCCTATATTTTCTTCTCAGCAGCACCCATAGGACTTCTAGTGTGTTAGTGGCATCACACAGAGCTCCTATATTTTCTTCTCAGCAGCACCCATAGGACTTCTAGTGTGTTAGTGGCAGCAAACAGAGCTCCTATATTTTCTTCTCAGCAGCACCCATAGGACTTCTAGTGTGTTAGTGGCAGCAAACAGAGCTCCTATATTTTCTTCTCAGCATCACCCATAGGACTTCTAGTGTGTTAGTGGCATCACACAGAGCTCCTATATTTTCTTCTCAGCAGCACCCATAGGACTTCTAGTGTGTTAGTGGCAGCAAACAGAGCTCCTATATTTTCTTCTCAGCAGCACCCATAGGACTTCTAGTGTGTTAGTGGCAGCAAACAGAGCTCCTATATTTTCTTCTCAGCAGCACCCATAGGACTTCTAGTGTGTTAGTGGCAGCAAACAGAGCTCCTATATTTTCTTCTCAGCAGCACCCATAGGACTTCTAGTGTGTTAGTGGCAGCAAACAGAGCTCCTATATTTTCTTCTCAGCAGCACCCATAGGACTTCTAGTGTGTTAGTGGCATCACACAGAGCTCCTATATTTTCTTCTCAGCAGCACCCATAGGACTTCTAGTGTGTTAGTGGCAGCAAACAGAGCTCCTATATTTTCTTCTCAGCAGCACCCATAGGACTTCTAGTGTGTTAGTGGCAGCAAACAGAGCTCCTATATTTTCTTCTCAGCAGCACCCATAGGACTTCTAGTGTGTTAGTGGCAGCAAACAGAGCTCCTATATTTTCTTCTCAGCAGCACCCATAGGACTTCTAGTGTGTTAGTGGCATCACACAGAGCTCCTATATTTTCTTCTCAGCAGCACCCATAGGACTTCTAGTGTGTTAGTGGCAGCAAACAGAGCTCCTATATTTTCTGCTCAGCAGCACCCATAGGACTTCTAGTGTGTTAGTGGCATCACACAGAGCTCCTATATTTTCTTCTCAGCAGCACCCATAGGACTTCTAGTGTGTTAGTGGCAGCAAACAGAGCTCCTATATTTTCTTCTCAGCAGCACCCATAGGACTTCTAGTGTGTTAGTGGCATCACACAGAGCTCCTATATTTTCTTCTCAGCAGCACCCATAGGACTTCTAGTGTGTTAGTGGCAGCAAACAGAGCTCCTATATTTTCTTCTCAGCAGCACCCATAGGACTTCTAGTGTGTTAGTGGCAGCAAACAGAGCTCCTATATTTTCTTCTCAGCAGCACCCATAGGACTTCTAGTGTGTTAGTGGCATCACACAGAGCTCCTATATTTTCTTCTCAGCAGCACCCATAGGACTTCTAGTGTGTTAGTGGCAGCAAACAGAGCTCCTATATTTTCTTCTCAGCAGCACCCATAGGACTTCTAGTGTGTTAGTGGCATCACACAGAGCTCCTATATTTTCTTCTCAGCAGCACCCATAGGACTTCTAGTGTGTTAGTGGCATCACACAGAGCTCCTATATTTTCTTCTCAGCAGCACCCATAGGACTTCTAGTGTGTTAGTGGCAGCAAACAGAGCTCCTATATTTTCTTCTCAGCAGCACCCATAGGACTTCTAGTGTGTTAGTGGCAGCAAACAGAGCTCCTATATTTTCTTCTCAGCAGCACCCATAGGACTTCTAGTGTGTTAGTGGCAGCAAACAGAGCTCCTATATTTTCTTCTCAGCAGCACCCATAGGACTTCTAGTGTGTTAGTGGCAGCAAACAGAGCTCCTATATTTTCTTCTCAGCAGCACCCATAGGACTTCTAGTGTGTTAGTGGCATCACACAGAGCTCCTATATTTTCTTCTCAGCAGCACCCATAGGACTTCTAGTGTGTTAGTGGCAGCAAACAGAGCTCCTATATTTTCTGCTCAGCAGCACCCATAGGACTTCTAGTGTGTTAGTGGCATCACACAGAGCTCCTATATTTTCTTCTCAGCAGCACCCATAGGACTTCTAGTGTGTTAGTGGCAGCAAACAGAGCTCCTATATTTTCTTCTCAGCAGCACCCATAGGACTTCTAGTGTGTTAGTGGCATCACACAGAGCTCCTATATTTTCTTCTCAGCAGCACCCATAGGACTTCTAGTGTGTTAGTGGCAGCAAACAGAGCTCCTATATTTTCTTCTCAGCAGCACCCATAGGACTTCTAGTGTGTTAGTGGCAGCAAACAGAGCTCCTATATTTTCTTCTCAGCAGCACCCATAGGACTTCTAGTGTGTTAGTGGCAGCAAACAGAGCTCCTATATTTTCTTCTCAGCAGCACCCATAGGACTTCTAGTGTGTTAGTGGCAGCAAACAGAGCTCCTATATTTTCTTCTCAGCAGCACCCATAGGACTTCTAGTGTGTTAGTGGCAGCAAACAGAGCTCCTATATTTTCTTCTCAGCAGCACCCATAGGACTTCTAGTGTGTTAGTGGCATCACACAGAGCTCCTATATTTTCTTCTCAGCAGCACCCATAGGACTTCTAGTGTGTTAGTGGCAGCAAACAGAGCTCCTATATTTTCTGCTCAGCAGCACCCATAGGACTTCTAGTGTGTTAGTGGCATCACACAGAGCTCCTATATTTTCTTCTCAGCAGCACCCATAGGACTTCTAGTGTGTTAGTGGCATCACACAGAGCTCCTATATTTTCTTCTCAGCAGCACCCATAGGACTTCTATTGTGTTAGTGGCAGCAAACAGAGCTCCTATATTTTCTTCTCAGCAGCACCCATAGGACTTCTAGTGTGTTAGTGGCAGCAAACAGAGCTCCTATATTTTCTTCTCAGCAGCACCCATAGGACTTCTAGTGTGTTAGTGGCAGCAAACAGAGCTCCTATATTTTCTTCTCAGCAGCACCCATAGGACTTCTAGTGTGTTAGTGGCATCACACAGAGCTCCTATATTTTCTTCTCAGCAGCACCCATAGGACTTCTAGTGTGTTAGTGGCAGCAAACAGAGCTCCTATATTTTCTTCTCAGCAGCACCCATAGGACTTCTAGTGTGTTAGTGGCAGCAAACAGAGCTCCTATATTTTCTTCTCAGCAGCACCCATAGGACTTCTAGTGTGTTAGTGGCATCACACAGAGCTCCTATATTTTCTTCTCAGCAGCACCCATAGGACTTCTAGTGTGTTAGTGGCAGCAAACAGAGCTCCTATATTTTCTTCTCAGCAGCACCCATAGGACTTCTAGTGTGTTAGTGGCAGCAAACAGAGCTCCTATATTTTCTTCTCAGCAGCACCCATAGGACTTCTAGTGTGTTAGTGGCAGCAAACAGAGCTCCTATATTTTCTTCTCAGCAGCACCCATAGGACTTCTAGTGTGTTAGTGGCATCACACAGAGCTCCTATATTTTCTTCTCAGCAGCACCCATAGGACTTCTAGTGTGTTAGTGGCATCACACAGAGCTCCTATATTTTCTTCTCAGCAGCACCCATAGGACTTCTAGTGTGTTAGTGGCAGCAAACAGAGCTCCTATATTTTCTTGTCAGCAGCACACATAGTACCTATAGTGTGTTAGTGTCAGCACCCATAGGACCTACAGTGTGTTGTGAGCACACATAGGAGTTCTATTTTTTATACTATATACACTACCGACTACAATGGCTGGAAGACCGCCAAGGAGAGGCAGAGCGTGCCGAGGCAAGAACACAGGGCAGGCAGGCTCTGTTTCTAGAGACAACAGTGCTGGCCGTGGACGTGGTCGTGCATCGTCATCAGCGCGTGGCCATGGGACACGCTTGTCTTTGTTTTCGGCAGCTGGACATGTGGAGCCGCATCATGCCGAAGGCTTGGTAGAATGGATGACCAAGCCCTCCTCATCCTCCTCATCCTCTCTCACCCAGGCTCAGGGTACTGGCAGAGCAGCTGCCAACGCGTACTCAATGGCATCATCAGCCACCCCTTCCCTAGACCCACCATGTCCTCCTGAGGAGTCCCCCGAACTGTTTGAGCACAGTGTTGGGTACATGCTCCAGGAGGATGCCCAATGATTCGAAGGCTCGGATGATGATACCCAGCTTGAGGAAGTCAGTAGTGTGCGCGCAGAGAAAGGGGATGCTGAAGGACAGCAATCTGGCAGTAGTGTTCCACCAGCTGCAGCTTACTGCCAGGTTTGCTCTAGTGGTGAAGAGGGAGGGGATGATGAGGTCACTGACTCCACGTGGGTGCCTGAAGGGAGAGAGGAGGAGGAGGAGGATGCAGCGTCACATGTCCAACGAGGCAGGATGCCCCCTGGAGGCCAGCTAGAGGCCAGCACAGCAACTGTACCACACCGCAGAGCTCCGCCTGTGCAGGGCGCTGCCTCTGCACGTTATCACAAAAGTTCTTTGGTGTGGGCCTTTTTTGAGACGAGTGCATCAGATCGCACCACTGCTATTTGCAATATTTGTCTCAAGCGTATCTCGCGTGGCCAAAACATCAGCCGCTTGGGCACCACAAGCATGAGCAGACATATGTCGACCTGCCATGCAGCTCGTTGGCAAGCACACATAAAAGACCCACACCAAAGAACAAAGCGGACCTCTCCTTGCTCCTCATCAGCTGGGATCTCCATCCCCACTATATCTTCAGTCCTCTCTGAAAGCTGCTCTGAGAGGACTGAAGGTGTAGAATTAGGTGTGTCACAACCAAGTACTTGCAGTACACCGACGTCCGATTGTAGCAGGCAAATTTCCCTGCCCCAGCTGCTGGACCGTCGAAAGAAGTATACTCCCAGCCATCCACATGCCCAGCGGTTGAATGCTAGCTTGGCTAAATTGCTAGCACTTCAACTGCTGCCTTTTCAGTTGATAGACTCGGCCCCCTTCCGTGAGTTTGTTCAATGTGCGGTTCCTCAGTGGCAGGTTCCCAAACGCCACTTTTTCTCACGGAAGGCAATTCCGTCTCTCTACTGGCATGTGGAAGGCAATGTCCATGCCTCGCTGGACAGGGCGGTCAGCGGTAAGGTGCATATTACCGCTGACTCATGGTCCAGCAGGCATGGACAGGGACGTTATCTTTCTTTCACGGCCCATTGGGTCACTCTATTGGTAGCTGGGAGGGATGCAGGACAAGGTGCAGTAGTGTTGGAGGTTGTTCCGCCACCACGCCTCCAAAATGCTACTACTGGTTGTGACACACCTCTCTCCTCCACCCCCTCCTCTTCTTCCTCCATGTCCTCTTCGAGTGCTCTGTCCTCGGAACCAGCGGTGCTCCGTAGGCGTACAAGGGGCTACGCGAGTACGCAGGCAAAAAGATGCCATGCCGTGCTTGCGCTGGTGTGTTTGGGGGACAGGAGCCACACTGGGCCAGAGGTTCTGGCAGCTCTGCAGGGGCAGGCCGAGAGGTGGTTGACGCCACGCCAGCTTAAGCCAGGAATGGTCGTTTCTGATAATGGCACCAACCTCCTCTCCGCCCTGCGACAGGGGCAGCTCACCCATGTGCCCTGTATGGCTCACGTCCTCAACCTGGTGGTGCAGCGGTTCTTGGGCAGGTTCCCAGGCTTACAGGATGTCCTGAGGCAGGCCAGGAAAGTCTGTGTGCATTTCCGCCGATCTTATAATGCCAGTGCTCGGCTGACTGAGCTGCAAAAGGAGCTGAACCTGCCCAAGAACCGCCTACTATGTGACATGCCCACCAGGTGGAACTCAACGTTGGCCATGCTGCAGCGACTGCACACGCAGCAGAGGGCCATCAATGAGTACCTTTGCGACTACGGCACCAGGACAGGGTCAGGGGAGCTTGGCTTTTTTTCCCCACGCCAGTGGAGCATGATCAGGGATGCATGCACTGTCCTCTCACCATTTGAGGAGGCCACGAGGATGGTGAGCAGTAACAGTGCATGCATCAGTGACACTGTACCTCTTGTCCACCTGTTGGAGCATACGCTGCGTGGGATAATGGACAGGGCACTTGAGGCAGAACAGAGGCAGGAAGAGGAGGACTTCCTTGTCTCTCAAGGCCCCCTTTATCCAGACAATGTTCCTTCTGTCCCACCCATCACACAGGAAGAGGAGGAGGAGGAGGAGGAGGAGGAGGATTGTGTGAGCATGGAGGTGGAGCCTGGCACTCAGCATCAGCAGCAGCAGTCTTTTAGGGATGATGTACAGTCCCAACAAACCAGTGGACTTGTACGTGGCTGGGAGGAGGTGGCTGGCGATCATGTCATCCTCAGTGACCCAGAAGACTCCGGACCGAATGCCTCAGCTAACCTACGCTGCATGGCCTCCCTGATCCTGCAAAGCCTGCGGAAGGATCCTCGTGTTCTTCGGATCAAGGAGAGTGACCATTACTGGCTGGCCACTCTCCTTGATCCACGGTACAAGGGTAAGGTTGCGGACCTTATCTTGCCGTCGCAGAGGGAGCAGAGGATGAGACATCTCAGGGAGGCCTTGCAGAAAGGTCTGTGCAACGCGTTCCCAGAAACTGGGAGGTTACAAACTCCTGGTCCTGGACGACGAGTTGCTGAGGCTTCGGTCAGTAGCAGAAGGAGCGGTGGGGAAGGTGGACGTCTGACCGATGCGTTCAGACAATTTTTTAGTCCGCAGCCCCAAGGTATGATCGGTTCCAGCAACCATCGCCAGCGTCTGATATACATGGTGCAGGAATACCTAGGGGCAAGGTCAGACTTGGACACCTTTCCCACCGAAAATCCTCTGGCTTACTGGGTCCTGAGGATGGATCACTGGCCAGAGCTTGCACAGTATGCAATTGAGCTACTGGCCTGTCCTGCATCCAGCGTTCTTTCCGAACACACATTCAGTGCTGCTGGAGGATTTGTCACCGATCATAGGGTGCGCCTGTCCACCGACTCGGTTGATCGACTGACCTTCATAAAAATGAATCAGTCTTGGATCACCACCAGCTACCAGACACCTGAAGCGGATATAACGGAATAATTTATAATGTCACATCCCTTCAAGACTGCCTATGCTGATGCTGAGTGACTGTCCTGTTATGTTCACTGACTATCCTCTTCCTCCTCCTCAATGATCCATGCCACCACACCAGTGCCTAAGGCACAATTTTTCAGCCCCTGTATAACAGGGGCGTGTAATTACAATTTTTTAAAAAGATGCTTCGCAACAGGTGTGACTGCTGTGCTCAGAGTACAGTATCTGTGAGGGGTTGCAGTGTTGTGGCACCAGCACCAGTGCCTAAGGCACAATTTTTCAGCCCCTGTTGGGGCGTGTAATTACAATTTTTAGGCAATGCTTTGCAACAGGTCTCATTGCTGTGCTCAGAGTACAGTATCTGTGAGGGGTTGCAGTGTTGTGGCACCAGCACCAGTGCCTAAGGCACAATTTTTCAGCCCCTGTATAACAGGGGCGTGTAATTACAATTTTTTAAAAAGATGCTTCGCAACAGGTGTGACTGCTGTGCTCCAAGTACAGTATCTGTGAGGGGTTGCAGTGTTGTGGCACCAGCACCAATGCCTAAGGCACAATTTTTCAGCCCCTGTTTAACAGGGGCGTGTAATTACAAATCTTGATCTAATAGTTCACAGCAGGGCCCATTCCTGCGCCCACCAAGAGTAACTATGAGGGCCTACAGTCTTGTGGCAACACCGTCCACCACCACCACCACCACCAAAGGCCCAATTTTTCTGCCCTGTTCAACAGGTGCATGCAATTACAAATCTTGATCTAATAACTCACAGCAGGGCCCATTCCTGCACCCACCAAGAGTAAATGTGAGGGCTTACAGTCTTGTGGCAACACCGTCCACCACCACCACCACCAAAGGCCCAATTTTTCTGCCCGGTTCAACAGGTGCATGCAAGTACAAATCTTGATCTATTAACTCACAGCAGGGCCCATTCCTGTGCCCACCAGTCTTGTGGCTACACCAACATCTAATAGGGCAAATTTCTGCAGAGTATATACGGCAGGCCCCTACTTTCAAACATCCAACTTACAAACGACTCCTACTTGCAAACGGCAAGAGAAAACAGGAAGTGAGAGGAAATCTACCCCTAGGAAGGAAAATTCTATCCTGTTAGATTTAATTTGGGAAAAAGGTATCTCCTCTCTACTGATGCTTTATCACCAATCCTTGTTTCAATTAAAACCCCACTTTTCCAAAAACATTTGTCATTGGGACGGAAAGTGAGGTGACATGTTCTGAACAGATGTGCAGAGACAGCAAATGTTACAGGGGTGATAACCCCTCCCTATGTTCTCCAAAAAGCTTAAAAATTTATTTTTTTGGGATGTAGCTACACTTCATAATGTACCTGTTCAGATTCTACTTAAGAACAAACCTACAGTCCATGTCTTGTTTGCACCACCTATATACTGCTGTTCAGAGTATATAGGGTTGTAGGTATAGGGTTTTATTTTGGGTGCGGGGTCCCCCTTAGTATCCATACAAGACCCAAAGGGGCTGGGGTGGGGGGGTAGCCATGCCATTTTTCTCAAGGATTTTCAGCCATATGGCGGCCAGGACAAGACATGACATTAAAGCCGCAAGTGGTTTTAAATGGCTTCTTTTTTTCCTTTACAAATGTCATTTTGTGCAAGGACAGTTCTAAACACGGGAAACACATGCCACTTCACAGGCATACTTTAGACACCCCCCAGGTACCGTATTTAAAGGAAAATTTCACTTTTTTTTTTTCACTTTATGCATCATTAAAATGACTGCTCCCGAAAAAACTTTAGTTTTTAAAATTTCTTTTTGCATTGATATATGTCCCCTGGGGCAGGACCCGGGTCCCCAAACCTGTTTTATAACATTAACATGCATATTGGCCGTTGTAATTAGCAATTTTGATTTCGAACGTTCGCGTCCATTATAACGAATAGGGTTCGAAAATTCGCGCGAACTTTCGGTCCGTTCGAAGGTTCTGGTGCGAACCGAACCCGGGGGTGTTCGGCTCATCCCTACCCTTGACCTTCTGCCTGCATCTCTGATCTGCCTCTTGTCTCCAGCCCCTGACCTGCTGCCTGCATCTCGGATCTGCTACTTGTCTCCAGCCCTTGACCTTCTGCCTGCATCTCGGATCTGCTACTTGTCTCCAGCCCTTGACCGTCTGCCTGCATCTCGGATCTGCTACTTGTCTCCAGCCCTTGACCTGCTGCCTGCATCTCGGATCTGCTACTTGTCTCCAGCCCCTGACCTTCTGCCTGCATCTCGGATCTGCTACTTGTCTCCAGCCCCTGACCTTCTGCCTTTATCTCGGATCTGCCTCTTTTCTCCAGCCCTTGACCTTCTGCCTGCATCTCTGATCTGCCTCTTGTCTCCAGCCCCTAACCTTCTGCCTGCATCTCGGATCTGCCTCTTGTCTCCAGCCCTTGACCTGCTGCCTGCATCTCTGATCTGCCTCTTGTCTCCAGCCCTTGACCTTCTGCCTGCATCTCAGATCTGCTACTTGTCTCCAGCCCCTGACCTTCTGCCTGCATCTCGGATCTGCTACTTGTCTCCTGCCCCTGACCTTCTGCCTGCATCTCGGATCTGCTACTTGTCTCCAGCCCTTGACCGTCTGCCTGCATCTCGGATCTGCTACTTGTCTCCAGCCCTTGACCTGCTGCCTGCATCTCGGATCTGCCTCTTGTCTCCAGCCCTTGACCTGCTGCCTGCATCTCTGATCTGCCTCTTGTCTCCAGCCCCTGACCTTCTGCCTGCATCTCGGATCTGCTACTTGTCTCCAGACCTTGACCTGCTGCCTGCATCTCGGATCTGCCTCTTGTCTCAAGCCCTTGACCTTCTGCCTGCATCTCTGATCTGCCTCTTGTCTCCAGCCCCTGACCTGCTGCCTGCATCTCGGATCTGCTACTTGTCTCCAGCCCCTGACCTTCTGCCTGCATCTCGGATCTGCTACTTGTCTCCAGCCCTTGACCTTCTGCCTGCATCTCGGATCTGCTACTTGTCTCCAGCCCTTGACCGTCTGCCTGCATCTCGGATCTGCTACTTGTCTCCAGCCCTTGACCTTCTGCCTGCATCTCGGATCTGCTACTTGTCTCCAGCCCCTGACCTTCTGCCTTTATCTCGGATCTGCCTCTTTTCTCCAGCCCTTGACCTGCTGCCTGCATCTCTGATCTGCCTCTTGTCTCCAGCCCCTAACCTTCTGCCTGCATCTCGGATCTGCCTCTTGTCTCCAGCCCTTGACCTGCTGCCTGCATCTCTGATCTGCCTCTTGTCTCCAGCCCTTGACCTTCTGCCTGCATCTCGGATCTGCTACTTATCTCCAGCCCCTGACCTTCTGCCTGCATCTCGGATCTGCTACTTGTCTCCTGCCCCTGACCTTCTGCCTGCATCTCGGATCTGCTACTTGTCTCCAGCCCTTGACCTTCTGCCTGCATCTCGGATCTGCTAATTGTCTCCAGCCCTTGACCTGCTGCCTGCATCTCGGATCTGCCTCTTGTCTCCAGCCCTTGACCTGCTGCCTGCATCTCGGATCTGCCTCTTGTCTCAAGCCCTTGACCTTGTGCCTGCATCTCGGATCTGCTACTTGTCTCCAGACCTTGACCTGCTGCCTGCATCTCGGATCTGCCTCTTGTCTCCAGCCCCTGACCTTCTGCCTGCATCTCGGATCTGCCTCTTGTCTCCAGCCCTTGACCTGCTGCCTGCATCTCGGATCTGCCTCTTGTCTCCAGCCCTTGACCTTCTGCTTGCATCTCGGATCTGCTACTTGTCTCCAGACCTTGACCTTCTGCCTGCATCTCGGATCTGCCTCTTGTCTCCAGCCCCTGACCTTCTGCCTGCATCTCGGATCTGCCTCTTGTCTCCAGCCCTTGACCTGCTGCCTGCATCTCTGATCTGCCTCTTGTCTCCAGCCCCTGACCTTCTGCCTGCATCTCGGATCTGCTACTTGTCTCCAGACCTTGACCTGCTGCCTGCATCTCGGATCTGCCTCTTGTCTCAAGCCCTTGACCTTCTGCCTGCATCTCTGATCTGCTACTTGTCTTCAGCCCCTGACCTTCTGCCTGCATCTCGGATCTGCTACTTGTCTCCAGCCCTTGACCTTCTGCCTGCATCTCAGATCTGCTACTTGTCTCCAGCCCTTGACCTTCTGCCTGCATCTCAGATCTGCCTCTTGTCTCCAGCCCTTGACCTTCTGCCTGCATCTCGGATCTGCCTCTTGTCTCCAGCCCCTGACCTTCTGCCTGCATCTCGGATCTGCCTCTTGTCTCCAGCCCCTGACCTTCTGCCTGCATCTCAGATCTGCTACTTGTCTCCAGACCTTGATCTGCTGCCTGCATCTCGGATCTGCTTCTTGTCTCCAGCCCTTGACTTTCTGCCTGCATCTCGGATCTGCTACTTGTCTCCAGCCCCTGACCTTCTGCCTGCATCTCGGATCTGCTACTTGTCTCCAGCCCTTGACCATCTGCCTGCATCTCAGATCTGCTACTTGTCTCCAGCCCTTGACCTGCTGCCTGCATCTTGGATCTGCCTCTTGTCTCCAGCCCTTGACCTTCTGCCTGCATCTCGGATCTGCTACTTGTCTCCAGCCCTTGACCGTCTGCCTGCATCTCGGATCTGCTACTTGTCTCCAGCCCTTGACCTTCTGCCTGCATCTCGGATCTGCTACTTGTCTCCAGCCCCTGACCTTCTGCCTTTATCTCGGATCTGCCTCTTTTCTCCAGCCCTTGACCTGCTGCCTGCATCTCTGATCTGCCTCTTGTCTCCAGCCCCTAACCTTCTGCCTGCATCTTGGATCTGCCTCTTGTCTCCAGCCCTTGACCTGCTGCCTGCATCTCTGATCTGCCTCTTGTCTCCAGCCCTTGACCTTCTGCCTGCATCTCGGATCTGCTACTTATCTCCAGCCCCTGACCTTCTGCCTGCATCTCGGATCTGCTACTTGTCTCCTGCCCCTGACCTTCTGCCTGCATCTCGGATCTGCTACTTGTCTCCAGCCCTTGACCTTCTGCCTGCATCTCGGATCTGCTACTTGTCTCCAGACCTTGACCTGCTGCCTGCATCTCGGATCTGCCTCTTGTCTCAAGCCCTTGACCTTCTGCCTGCATCTCTGATCTGCTACTTGTCTTCAGCCCCTGACCTTCTGCCTGCATCTCGGATCTGCCTCTTGTCTCCAGCCCCTGACCTTCTGCCTGCATCTCGGATCTGCCTCTTGTCTCCAGCCCTTGACCTGCTGCCTGCATCTCTGATCTGCCTCTTGTCTCCAGCCCTTGACCTTCTGCCTGCATCTCGGATCTGCTACTTATCTCCAGCCCCTGACCTTCTGCCTGCATCTCGGATCTGCTACTTGTCTCCTGCCCCTGACCTTCTGCCTGCATCTCGGATCTGCTACTTGTCTCCAGCCCTTGACCTTCTGCCTGCATCTCGGATCTGCTAATTGTCTCCAGCCCTTGACCTGCTGCCTGCATCTCGGATCTGCCTCTTGTCTCCAGCCCTTGACCTGCTGCCTGCATCTCGGATCTGCCTCTTGTCTCAAGCCCTTGACCTTGTGCCTGCATCTCGGATCTGCTACTTGTCTCCAGACCTTGACCTGCTGCCTGCATCTCGGATCTGCCTCTTGTCTCCAGCCCCTGACCTTCTGCCTGCATCTCGGATCTGCCTCTTGTCTCCAGCCCTTGACCTGCTGCCTGCATCTCGGATCTGCCTCTTGTCTCCAGCCCTTGACCTTCTGCTTGCATCTCGGATCTGCTACTTGTCTCCAGACCTTGACCTGCTGCCTGCATCTCGGATCTGCCTCTTGTCTCCAGCCCCTGACCTTCTGCCTGCATCTCGGATCTGCCTCTTGTCTCCAGCCCTTGACCTGCTGCCTGCATCTCTGATCTGCCTCTTGTCTCCAGCCCCTGACCTTCTGCCTGCATCTCGGATCTGCTACTTGTCTCCAGACCTTGACCTGCTGCCTGCATCTCGGATCTGCCTCTTGTCTCAAGCCCTTGACCTTCTGCCTGCATCTCTGATCTGCTACTTGTCTTCAGCCCCTGACCTTCTGCCTGCATCTCGGATCTGCTACTTGTCTCCAGCCCTTGACCTTCTGCCTGCATCTCAGATCTGCTACTTGTCTCCAGCCCTTGACCTTCTGCCTGCATCTCAGATCTGCCTCTTGTCTCCAGCCCTTGACCTTCTGCCTGCATCTCGGATCTGCCTCTTGTCTCCAGCCCCTGACCTTCTGCCTGCATCTCGGATCTGCCTCTTGTCTCCAGCCCCTGACCTTCTGCCTGCATCTCAGATCTGCTACTTGTCTCCAGACCTTGATCTGCTGCCTGCATCTCAGATCTGCTACTTGTCTCCAGCCCTTGACTTTCTGCCTGCATCTCGGATCTGCTACTTGTCTCCAGCCCCTGACCTTCTGCCTGCATCTCGGATCTGCTACTTGTCTCCAGCCCTTGACCATCTGCCTGCATCTCAGATCTGCTACTTGTCTCCAGCCCTTGACCTGCTGCCTGCATCTTGGATCTGCCTCTTGTCTCCAGCCCTTGACCTGCTGCCTGCATCTCGGATCTGCCTCTTGTCTCCAGCCCTTGACTGTCTGCCTGCATCTCGGATCTGCTACTTGTCTCCAGCCCCTGACCTGCTGCCTGCATCTCGGATCTGCCTTTTGTCTCCAGCCCTTGACCTGCTGCCTGCATCTCTGATCTGCCTCTTGTCTCCAGCCCTTGACCTGCTGCCTGCATCTCTGATCTGCCTCTTGTCTCCAGCCCTTGACTTTCTGCTTGCATCTCGGATCTGCTACTTGTCTCCAGCCCTTGACCTGCTGCCTGCATCTCGGATCTGCCTCTTGTCTCCAGCCCTTGACCTGCTGCCTGCATCTCTGATCTGCCTCTTGTCTCCAGCCCTTGACCTTCTGCCTGCATCTCAGATCTGCTACTTGTCTCCAGCCCCTGACCTTCTGCCTGCATCTCGGATCTGCTACTTGTCTCCTGCCCCTGACCTTCTGCCTGCATCTCAGATCTGCTACTTGTCTCCAGCCCTTGACCGTCTGCCTGCATCTCGGATCTGCTACTTGTCTCCAGCCCTTGACCTGCTGCCTGCATCTCGGATCTGCCTCTTGTCTCCAGCCCTTGACCTGCTGCCTGCATCTCTGATCTGCCTCTTGTCTCCAGCCCCTGACCTTCTGCCTGCATCTCGGATCTGCTACTTGTCTCCAGACCTTGACCTGCTGCCTGCATCTCGGATCTGCCTCTTGTCTCAAGCCCTTGACCTTCTGCCTGCATCTCTGATCTGCCTCTTGTCTCCAGCCCCTGACCTGCTGCCTGCATCTCGGATCTGCTACTTGTCTCCAGCCCCTGACCGTCTGCCTGCATCTCGGATCTGCTACTTGTCTCCAGCCCTTGACCTTCTGCCTGCATCTCGGATCTGCTACTTGTCTCCAGCCCTTGACCGTCTGCCTGCATCTCGGATCTGCTACTTGTCTCCAGCCCTTGACCTTCTGCCTGCATCTCGGATCTGCTACTTGTCTCCAGCCCCTGACCTTCTGCCTTTATCTCGGATCTGCCTCTTTTCTCCAGCCCTTGACCTGCTGCCTGCATCTCTGATCTGCCTCTTGTCTCCAGCCCCTAACCTTCTGCCTGCATCTCGGATCTGCCTCTTGTCTCCAGCCCTTGACCTGCTGCCTGCATCTCTGATCTGCCTCTTGTCTCCAGCCCTTGACCTTCTGCCTGCATCTCGGATCTGCTACTTATCTCCAGCCCCTGACCTTCTGCCTGCATCTCGGATCTGCTACTTGTCTCCTGCCCCTGACCTTCTGCCTGCATCTCGGATCTGCTACTTGTCTCCAGCCCTTGACCTTCTGCCTGCATCTCGGATCTGCTAATTGTCTCCAGCCCTTGACCTGCTGCCTGCATCTCGGATCTGCCTCTTGTCTCCAGCCCTTGACCTGCTGCCTGCATCTCGGATCTGCCTCTTGTCTCAAGCCCTTGACCTTGTGCCTGCATCTCGGATCTGCTACTTGTCTCCAGACCTTGACCTGCTGCCTGCATCTCGGATCTGCCACTTGTCTCCAGCCCCTGACCTTCTGCCTGCATCTCGGATCTGCCTCTTGTCTCCAGCCCTTGACCTGCTGCCTGCATCTCGGATCTGCCTCTTGTCTCCAGCCCTTGACCTTCTGCTTGCATCTCGGATCTGCTACTTGTCTCCAGACCTTGACCTGCTGCCTGCATCTCGGATCTGCCTCTTGTCTCCAGCCCCTGACCTTCTGCCTGCATCTCGGATCTGCCTCTTGTCTCCAGCCCTTGACCTGCTGCCTGCATCTCTGATCTGCCTCTTGTCTCCAGCCCCTGACCTTCTGCCTGCATCTCGGATCTGCTACTTGTCTCCAGACCTTGACCTGCTGCCTGCATCTCGGATCTGCCTCTTGTCTCAAGCCCTTGACCTTCTGCCTGCATCTCTGATCTGCTACTTGTCTTCAGCCCCTGACCTTCTGCCTGCATCTCGGATCTGCTACTTGTCTCCAGCCCTTGACCTTCTGCCTGCATCTCAGATCTGCTACTTGTCTCCAGCCCTTGACCTTCTGCCTGCATCTCAGATCTGCCTCTTGTCTCCAGCCCTTGACCTTCTGCCTGCATCTCGGATCTGCCTCTTGTCTCCAGCCCCTGACCTTCTGCCTGCATCTCGGATCTGCCTCTTGTCTCCAGCCCCTGACCTTCTGCCTGCATCTCAGATCTGCTACTTGTCTCCAGACCTTGATCTGCTGCCTGCATCTCGGATCTGCTTCTTGTCTCCAGCCCTTGACTTTCTGCCTGCATCTCGGATCTGCTACTTGTCTCCAGCCCCTGACCTTCTGCCTGCATCTCGGATCTGCTACTTGTCTCCAGCCCTTGACCATCTGCCTGCACCTCAGATCTGCTACTTGTCTCCAGCCCTTGACCTGCTGCCTGCATCTTGGATCTGCCTCTTGTCTCCAGCCCTTGACCTGCTGCCTGCATCTCGGATCTGCTACTTGTCTCCAGCCCTTGACTGTCTGCCTGCATCTCGGATCTGCTACTTGTCTCCAGCCCCTGACCTGCTGCCTGCATCTCGGATCTGCCTCTTGTCTCCAGCCCTTGACCTGCTGCCTGCATCTCTGATCTGCCTCTTGTCTCCAGCCCTTGACCTGCTGCCTGCATCTCTGATCTGCCTCTTGTCTCCAGCCCTTGACTTTCTGCTTGCATCTCGGATCTGCTACTTGTCTCCAGCCCTTGACCTGCTGCCTGCATCTCGGATCTGCCTCTTGTCTCCAGCCCTTGACCTTCTGCCTGCATCTCGGATCTGCTACTTGTCTCCAGCCCTTGACCTTCTGCCTGCATCTCTGATCTGCCTCTTGTCTCCAGCCCTTGACCTGCTGCCTGCATCTCGGATCTGCTGCTTGTCTCCAGCCCCTGACCTTCTGCCTGCATCTCGGATCTGCTACTTGTCTCCAGCCCTTGACCTTCTGCCTGCATCTCGGATCTGCCTCTTGTCTCAAGCCCTTGACCTTCTGCCTGCATCTCTGATCTGCCTCTTGTCTCCAGCCCCTGACCTTCTGCCTGCATCTCGGATCTGCCTCTTGTCTCCAGCCCTTGACCTGCTGCCTGCATCTCTGATCTGCCTCTTGTCTCCAGCCCTTGAACTGCTGCCTGCATCTCAGATCTGCCTCTTGTCTCCAGCCCTTGACCTTCTGCCTGCATCTCTGATCTGCCTCTTGTCTCCAGCCCCTGACCTGCTGCCTGCATCTCAGATCTGCTACTTGTCTCCAGCCCCTGACCTTCTGCCTGCATCTCGGATCTGCTACTTGTCTCCAGCCCTTGACATTCTGCCTGCATCTCGGATCTGCTACTTGTCTCCAGCCCTTGACCGTCTGCCTGCATCTCGGATCTGCTACTTGTCTCCAGCCCTTGACCTGCTGCCTGCATCTCGGATCTGCTACTTGTCTCCAGCCCCTGACCTTCTGCCAGCATCTCGGAACTGCTACTTGTCTCCAGCCCCTGACCTTCTGCCTGCATCTCTGATCCGCCTCTTGTCTCCAGCCCTTGACCTTCTGCCTGCATCTCTGATCTGCCTCTTGTCTCCAGCCCCTGACCTGCTGCCTGCATCTCAGATCTGCTACTTGTCTCCAGCCCCTGACCTTCTGCCTGCATCTCGGATCTGCTACTTGTCTCCAGCCCTTGACATTCTGCCTGCATCTCGGATCTGCTACTTGTCTCCAGCCCTTGACCGTCTGCCTGCATCTCGGATCTGCTACTTGTCTCCAGCCGTTGACCTGCTGAATGCATCTCGGATCTGCTACTTGTCTCCAGCCCCTGACCTTCTGCCTGCATCTCGGATCTGCTACTTGTCTCCAGCCCCTGACCTTCTGCCTGCATCTCGGATCTGCCTCTTTTCTCAAGCCCTTGACCTGCCGCCTGCATCTCTGATCTGCCTCTTGTCTCCAGCCCCTGACCTTCTGCATGCATCTCGGATCTGCCTCTTGTCTCCAGCCCTTGACCTGCTGCCTGCATCTCTGATCTGCCTCTTGTCTCCAGCCCTTGACCTTCTGCCTGCATCTCGGATCTGCTACTTGTCTCCAGCCCCTGACCTTCTGCATGCATCTCGGATCTGCTACTTGTTTCCTGCCCCTGACCTTCTGCCTGCATCTCGGATCTGCTACTTGTCTCCAGCCCTTGACCTTCTGCCTGCATCTCTGATCTGCCTCTTGTCTCCAGCCCTTGACCTGCTGCCTGCATCTCGGATCTGCTGCTTGTCTCCAGCCCCTGACCTTCTGCCTGCATCTCGGATCTGCTACTTGTCTCCAGCCCTTGACCTTCTGCCTGCATCTCGGATCTGCCTCTTGTCTCAAGCCCTTGACCTTCTGCCTGCATCTCTGATCTGCCTCTTGTCTCCAGCCCCTGACCTTCTGCCTGCATCTCGGATCTGCCTCTTGTCTCCAGCCCTTGACCTGCTGCCTGCATCTCTGATCTGCCTCTTGTCTCCAGCCCTTGAACTGCTGCCTGCATCTCAGATCTGCCTCTTGTCTCCAGCCCTTGACCTTCTGCCTGCATCTCTGATCTGCCTCTTGTCTCCAGCCCCTGACCTGCTGCCTGCATCTCAGATCTGCTACTTGTCTCCAGCCCCTGACCTTCTGCCTGCATCTCGGATCTGCTACTTGTCTCCAGCCCTTGACATTCTGCCTGCATCTCGGATCTGCTACTTGTCTCCAGCCCTTGACCGTCTGCCTGCATCTCGGATCTGCTACTTGTCTCCAGCCCTTGACCTGCTGCCTGCATCTCGGATCTGCTACTTGTCTCCAGCCCCTGACCTTCTGCCAGCATCTCGGAACTGCTACTTGTCTCCAGCCCCTGACCTTCTGCCTGCATCTCTGATCCGCCTCTTGTCTCCAGCCCTTGACCTTCTGCCTGCATCTCTGATCTGCCTCTTGTCTCCAGCCCCTGACCTGCTGCCTGCATCTCAGATCTGCTACTTGTCTCCAGCCCCTGACCTTCTGCCTGCATCTCGGATCTGCTACTTGTCTCCAGCCCTTGACATTCTGCCTGCATCTCGGATCTGCTACTTGTCTCCAGCCCTTGACCGTCTGCCTGCATCTCGGATCTGCTACTTGTCTCCAGCCGTTGACCTGCTGCCTGCATCTCGGATCTGCTACTTGTCTCCAGCCCCTGACCTTCTGCCTGCATCTCGGATCTGCTACTTGTCTCCAGCCCCTGACCTTCTGCCTGCATCTCGGATCTGCCTCTTTTCTCAAGCCCTTGACCTGCCGCCTGCATCTCTGATCTGCCTCTTGTCTCCAGCCCCTGACCTTCTGCATGCATCTCGGATCTGCCTCTTGTCTCCAGCCCTTGACCTGCTGCCTGCATCTCTGATCTGCCTCTTGTCTCCAGCCCTTGACCTTCTGCCTGCATCTCGGATCTGCTACTTGTCTCCAGCCCCTGACCTTCTGCATGCATCTCGGATCTGCTACTTGTTTCCTGCCCCTGACCTTCTGCCTGCATCTCGGATCTGCTACTTGTCTCCAGCCCTTGACCTTCTGCCTGCATCTCGGATCTGCTACTTGTCTCCAGCCCTTGACCTGCTGCCTGCATCTCGGATCTGCCTCTTGTCTCCAGCCCTTGACCTGCTGCCTGCATCTCAGATCTGCCTCTTGTCTCAAGCCCTTGACCTTCTGCCTGCATCTCGGATCTGCCTCTTGTCTCCAGCCCTTGACCTTCTGCCTGCATCTCGGATCTGCTACTTGTCTCCAGCCCTTGACTGTCTGCCTGCATCTCGGATCTGCTACTTGTCTCCAGCCCCTGACCTGCTGCCTGCATCTCGGATCTGCCTCTTGTCTCCAGCCCTTGACCTGCTGCCTGCATCTCTGATCTGCCTCTTGTCTCCAGCCCTTGACCTGCTGCCTGCATCTCTGATCTGCCTCTTGTCTCCAGCCCTTGACTTTCTGCTTGCATCTCGGATCTGCTACTTGTCTCCAGCCCTTGACCTGCTGCCTGCATCTCGGATCTGCCTCTTGTCTGAAGCCCTTGACCTTCTGCCTGCATCTCGGATCTGCTACTTGTCTCCAGCCCTTGACCTTCTGCCTGCATCTCTGATCTGCCTCTTGTCTCCAGCCCTTGACCTGCTGCCTGCATCTCGGATCTGCTACTTGTCTCCAGCCCCCGACCTTCTGCCTGCATCTCGGATCTGCTACTTGTCTCCAGCCCTTGACCTTCTGCCTGCATCTCGGATCTGCCTCTTGACTCAAGCCCTTGACCTTCTACCTGCATCTCTGATCTGCCTCTTGTCTCCAGCCCCTGACCTTCTGCCTGCATCTCGGATCTGCCTCTTGTCTCCAGCCCTTGACCTGCTGCCTGCATCTCTGATCTGCCTCTTGTCTCCAGCCCTTGACCTGCTGCCTGCATCTCAGCTCTGCCTCTTGTCTCCAGCCCTTGACCTTCTGCCTGCATCTCTGATCTGCCTCTTGTCTCCAGCCCCTGACCTGCTGCCTGCATCTCAGATCTGCTACTTGTCTCCAGCCCCTGACCTTCTGCCTGCATCTCGGATCTGCTACTTGTCTCCAGCCCTTGACATTCTGCCTGCATCTCGGATCTGCTACTTGTCTCCAGCCCTTGACCGTCTGCCTGCATCTCGGATCTGCTACTTGTCTCCAGCCCTTGACCTGCTGCCTGCATCTCGGATCTGCTATTTGTCTCCAGCCCCTGACCTTCTGCCTGCATCTCGGATCTGCTACTTGTCTCCAGCCCCTGACCTTCTGCCTGCATCTCTGATCTGCCTATTGTCTCCAGCCCTTGACCTTCTGCCTGCATCTCTGATCTGCCTCTTGTCTCCAGCCCCTGAACCTGCTGCCTGCATCTCAGATCTGCTACTTGTCTCCAGCCCCTGACCTTCTGCCTGCATCTCGGATCTGCTACTTGTCTCCAGCCCTTGACATTCTGCCTGCATCTCGGATCTGCTACTTGTCTCCAGCCCTTGACCGTCTGCCTGCATCTCGGATCTGCTACTTGTCTCCAGCCCTTGACCTGCTGCCTGCATCTCGGATCTGCTACTTGTCTCCAGCCCCTGACCTTCTGCCTGCATCTCAGATCTGCTACTTGTCTCCAGCCCCTGACCTTCTGCCTGCATCTCGGATCTGCCTCTTGTCTCCAGCCCCTGACCTTCTGCATGCATCTCGGATCTGCCTCTTGTCTCCAGCCCTTGACCTGCTGCCTGCATCTCTGATCTGCCTCTTGTCTCCAGCCCTTGACCTTCTGCCTGCATCTCGGATCTGCTACTTGTCTCCAGCCCCTGACCTTCTGCCTGCATCTCGGATCTGCTACTTGTCTCCAGCCCTTGACCTTCTGCCTGCATCTCGGATCTGCTACTTGTCTCCAGCCCTTGACCTGCTGCCTGCATCTCGGATCTGCCTCTTGTCTCCAGCCCTTGACCTGCTGCCTGCATCTCGGATCTGCCTCTTGTCTCAAGCCCTTGACCTGCTGCCTGCATCTCTGATCTGCCTCTTGTCTCCAGCCCTTGACCTGCTGCCTGCATCTCAGATCTGCCTCTTGTCTCCAGCCCCTGACCTGCTGCCTGCATCTCAGATCTGCTACTTGTCTCCAGCCCCTGACCTTCTGCCTGCATCTCGGATCTGCTACTTGTCTCCAGCCCTTGACATTCTACCTGCATCTCGGATCTGCTACTTGTCTCCAGCCCTTGACCGTCTGCCTGCATCTCGGATCTGCTACTTGTCTCCAGCCCTTGACCTGCTGCCTGCATCTCGGATCTGCTACTTGTCTCCAGCCCCTGACCTTCTGCCTGCATCTCGGATCTGCTACTTGTCTCCAGCCCCTGACCTTCTGCCTGCATCTCTGATCTGCCTCTTGTCTCCAGCCCTTGACCTTCTGCCTGCATCTCGGATCTGCTACTTATCTCCAGCCCCTGACCTTCTGCCTGCATCTCGGACCTGCTACTTGTCTCCTGCCCCTGACCTTCTGCCTGCATCTCGGATCTGCTACTTGTCTCCAGCCCTTGACCTTCTGCCTGCATCTCGGATCTGCTAATTGTCTCCAGCCCTTGACCTGCTGCCTGCATCTCGGATCTGCCTCTTGTCTCCAGCCCTTGACCTGCTGCCTGCATCTCGGATCTGCCTCTTGTCTCAAGCCCTTAACCTTGTGCCTGCATCTCGGATCTGCTACTTGTCTCCAGACCTTGACCTGCTGCCTGCATCTCGGATCTGCCTCTTGTCTCCAGCCCCTGACCTTCTGCCTGCATCTCGGATCTGCCTCTTGTCTCCAGCCCTTGACCTGCTGCCTGCATCTCGGATCTGCCTCTTGTCTCCAGCCCTTGACCTTCTGCTTGCATCTCGGATCTGCTACTTGTCTCCAGACCTTGACCTGCTGCCTGCATCTCGGATCTGCCTCTTGTCTCCAGCCCCTGACCTTCTGCCTGCATCTCGGATCTGCCTCTTGTCTCCAGCCCTTGACCTGCTGCCTGCATCTCTGATCTGCCTCTTGTCTCCAGCCCCTGACCTTCTGCCTGCATCTCGGATCTGCTACTTGTCTCCAGACCTTGACCTGCTGCCTGCATCTCGGATCTGCCTCTTGTCTCAAGCCCTTGACCTTCTGCCTGCATCTCTGATCTGCTACTTGTCTTCAGCCCCTGACCTTCTGCCTGCATCTCGGATCTGCTACTTGTCTCCAGCCCTTGACCTTCTGCCTGCATCTCAGATCTGCTACTTGTCTCCAGCCCTTGACCTTCTGCCTGCATCTCAGATCTGCCTCTTGTCTCCAGCCCTTGACCTTCTGCCTGCATCTCGGATCTGCCTCTTGTCTCCAGCCCCTGACCTTCTGCCTGCATCTCGGATCTGCCTCTTGTCTCCAGCCCCTGACCTTCTGCCTGCATCTCAGATCTGCTACTTGTCTCCAGACCTTGATCTGCTGCCTGCATCTCGGATCTGCTTCTTGTCTCCAGCCCTTGACTTTCTGCCTGCATCTCGGATCTGCTACTTGTCTCCAGCCCCTGACCTTCTGCCTGCATCTCGGATCTGCTACTTGTCTCCAGCCCTTGACCATCTGCCTGCATCTCAGATCTGCTACTTGTCTCCAGCCCTTGACCTGCTGCCTGCATCTTGGATCTGCCTCTTGTCTCCAGCCCTTGACCTGCTGCCTGCATCTCGGATCTGCTACTTGTCTCCAGCCCTTGACTGTCTGCCTGCATCTCGGATCTGCTACTTGTCTCCAGCCCCTGACCTGCTGCCTGCATCTCGGATCTGCCTTTTGTCTCCAGCCCTTGACCTGCTGCCTGCATCTCTGATCTGCCTCTTGTCTCCAGCCCTTGACCTGCTGCCTGCATCTCTGATCTGCCTCTTGTCTCCAGCCCTTGACTTTCTGCTTGCATCTCGGATCTGCTACTTGTCTCCAGCCCTTGACCTGCTGCCTGCATCTTGGATCTGCCTCTTGTCTCCAGCCCTTGACCTGCTGCCTGCATCTCGGATCTGCTACTTGTCTCCAGCCCTTGACTGTCTGCCTGCATCTCGGATCTGCTACTTGTCTCCAGCCCCTGACCTGCTGCCTGCATCTCGGATCTGCCTTTTGTCTCCAGCCCTTGACCTGCTGCCTGCATCTCTGATCTGCCTCTTGTCTCCAGCCCTTGACCTGCTGCCTGCATCTCTGATCTGCCTCTTGTCTCCAGCCCTTGACTTTCTGCTTGCATCTCAGATCTGCTACTTGTCTCCAGCCCTTGACCTGCTGCCTGCATCTCGGATCTGCCTCTTGTCTCCAGCCCTTGACCTGCTGCCTGCATCTCTGATCTGCCTCTTGTCTCCAGCCCTTGACCTTCTGCCTGCATCTCAGATCTGCTACTTGTCTCCAGCCCCTGACCTTCTGCCTGCATCTCGGATCTGCTACTTGTCTCCTGCCCCTGACCTTCTGCCTGCATCTCGGATCTGCTACTTGTCTCCAGCCCTTGACCGTCTGCCTGCATCTCGGATCTGCTACTTGTCTCCAGCCCTTGACCTGCTGCCTGCATCTCGGATCTGCCTCTTGTCTCCAGCCCTTGACCTGCTGCCTGCATCTCTGATCTGCCTCTTGTCTCCAGCCCCTGACCTTCTGCCTGCATCTCGGATCTGCTACTTGTCTCCAGACCTTGACCTGCTGCCTGCATCTCGGATCTGCCTCTTGTCTCAAGCCCTTGACCTTCTGCCTGCATCTCTGATCTGCCTCTTGTCTCCAGCCCCTGACCTGCTGCCTGCATCTCGGATCTGCTACTTGTCTCCAGCCCCTGACCTTCTGCCTGCATCTCGGATCTGCTACTTGTCTCCAGCCCTTGACCTTCTGCCTGCATCTCGGATCTGCTACTTGTCTCCAGCCCTTGACCGTCTGCCTGCATCTCGGATCTGCTACTTGTCTCCAGCCCTTGACCTTCTGCCTGCATCTCGGATCTGCTACTTGTCTCCAGCCCCTGACCTTCTGCCTTTATCTCGGATCTGCCTCTTTTCTCCAGCCCTTGACCTGCTGCCTGCATCTCTGATCTGCCTCTTGTCTCCAGCCCCTAACCTTCTGCCTGCATCTCGGATCTGCCTCTTGTCTCCAGCCCTTGACCTGCTGCCTGCATCTCTGATCTGCCTCTTGTCTCCAGCCCTTGACCTTCTGCCTGCATCTCGGATCTGCTACTTATCTCCAGCCCCTGACCTTCTGCCTGCATCTCGGATCTGCTACTTGTCTCCTGCCCCTGACCTTCTGCCTGCATCTCGGATCTGCTACTTGTCTCCAGCCCTTGACCTTCTGCCTGCATCTCGGATCTGCTAATTGTCTCCAGCCCTTGACCTGCTGCCTGCATCTCGGATCTGCCTCTTGTCTCCAGCCCTTGACCTGCTGCCTGCATCTCGGATCTGCCTCTTGTCTCAAGCCCTTGACCTTGTGCCTGCATCTCGGATCTGCTACTTGTCTCCAGACCTTGACCTGCTGCCTGCATCTCGGATCTGCCACTTGTCTCCAGCCCCTGACCTTCTGCCTGCATCTCGGATCTGCCTCTTGTCTCCAGCCCTTGACCTGCTGCCTGCATCTCGGATCTGCCTCTTGTCTCCAGCCCTTGACCTTCTGCTTGCATCTCGGATCTGCTACTTGTCTCCAGACCTTGACCTGCTGCCTGCATCTCGGATCTGCCTCTTGTCTCCAGCCCCTGACCTTCTGCCTGCATCTCGGATCTGCCTCTTGTCTCCAGCCCTTGACCTGCTGCCTGCATCTCTGATCTGCCTCTTGTCTCCAGCCCCTGACCTTCTGCCTGCATCTCGGATCTGCTACTTGTCTCCAGACCTTGACCTGCTGCCTGCATCTCGGATCTGCCTCTTGTCTCAAGCCCTTGACCTTCTGCCTGCATCTCTGATCTGCTACTTGTCTTCAGCCCCTGACCTTCTGCCTGCATCTCGGATCTGCTACTTGTCTCCAGCCCTTGACCTTCTGCCTGCATCTCAGATCTGCTACTTGTCTCCAGCCCTTGACCTTCTGCCTGCATCTCAGATCTGCCTCTTGTCTCCAGCCCTTGACCTTCTGCCTGCATCTCGGATCTGCCTCTTGTCTCCAGCCCCTGACCTTCTGCCTGCATCTCGGATCTGCCTCTTGTCTCCAGCCCCTGACCTTCTGCCTGCATCTCAGATCTGCTACTTGTCTCCAGACCTTGATCTGCTGCCTGCATCTCGGATCTGCTTCTTGTCTCCAGCCCTTGACTTTCTGCCTGCATCTCGGATCTGCTACTTGTCTCCAGCCCCTGACCTTCTGCCTGCATCTCGGATCTGCTACTTGTCTCCAGCCCTTGACCATCTGCCTGCATCTCAGATCTGCTACTTGTCTCCAGCCCTTGACCTGCTGCCTGCATCTTGGATCTGCCTCTTGTCTCCAGCCCTTGACCTGCTGCCTGCATCTCGGATCTGCTACTTGTCTCCAGCCCTTGACTGTCTGCCTGCATCTCGGATCTGCTACTTGTCTCCAGCCCCTGACCTGCTGCCTGCATCTCGGATCTGCCTCTTGTCTCCAGCCCTTGACCTGCTGCCTGCATCTCTGATCTGCCTCTTGTCTCCAGCCCTTGACCTGCTGCCTGCATCTCTGATCTGCCTCTTGTCTCCAGCCCTTGACTTTCTGCTTGCATCTCGGATCTGCTACTTGTCTCCAGCCCTTGACCTGCTGCCTGCATCTCGGATCTGCCTCTTGTCTCCAGCCCTTGACCTTCTGCCTGCATCTCGGATCTGCTACTTGTCTCCAGCCCTTGACCTTCTGCCTGCATCTCTGATCTGCCTCTTGTCTCCAGCCCTTGACCTGCTGCCTGCATCTCGGATCTGCTGCTTGTCTCCAGCCCCTGACCTTCTGCCTGCATCTCGGATCTGCTACTTGTCTCCAGCCCTTGACCTTCTGCCTGCATCTCGGATCTGCCTCTTGTCTCAAGCCCTTGACCTTCTGCCTGCATCTCTGATCTGCCTCTTGTCTCCAGCCCCTGACCTTCTGCCTGCATCTCGGATCTGCCTCTTGTCTCCAGCCCTTGACCTGCTGCCTGCATCTCTGATCTGCCTCTTGTCTCCAGCCCTTGAACTGCTGCCTGCATCTCAGATCTGCCTCTTGTCTCCAGCCCTTGACCTTCTGCCTGCATCTCTGATCTGCCTCTTGTCTCCAGCCCCTGACCTGCTGCCTGCATCTCAGATCTGCTACTTGTCTCCAGCCCCTGACCTTCTGCCTGCATCTCGGATCTGCTACTTGTCTCCAGCCCTTGACATTCTGCCTGCATCTCGGATCTGCTACTTGTCTCCAGCCCTTGACCGTCTGCCTGCATCTCGGATCTGCTACTTGTCTCCAGCCCTTGACCTGCTGCCTGCATCTCGGATCTGCTACTTGTCTCCAGCCCCTGACCTTCTGCCAGCATCTCGGAACTGCTACTTGTCTCCAGCCCCTGACCTTCTGCCTGCATCTCTGATCCGCCTCTTGTCTCCAGCCCTTGACCTTCTGCCTGCATCTCTGATCTGCCTCTTGTCTCCAGCCCCTGACCTGCTGCCTGCATCTCAGATCTGCTACTTGTCTCCAGCCCCTGACCTTCTGCCTGCATCTCGGATCTGCTACTTGTCTCCAGCCCTTGACATTCTGCCTGCATCTCGGATCTGCTACTTGTCTCCAGCCCTTGACCGTCTGCCTGCATCTCGGATCTGCTACTTGTCTCCAGCCGTTGACCTGCTGCCTGCATCTCGGATCTGCTACTTGTCTCCAGCCCCTGACCTTCTGCCTGCATCTCGGATCTGCTACTTGTCTCCAGCCCCTGACCTTCTGCCTGCATCTCGGATCTGCCTCTTTTCTCAAGCCCTTGACCTGCCGCCTGCATCTCTGATCTGCCTCTTGTCTCCAGCCCCTGACCTGCATGCATCTCGGATCTGCCTCTTGTCTCCAGCCCTTGACCTGCTGCCTGCATCTCTGATCTGCCTCTTGTCTCCAGCCCTTGACCTTCTGCCTGCATCTCGGATCTGCTACTTGTCTCCAGCCCCTGACCTTCTGCATGCATCTCGGATCTGCTACTTGTTTCCTGCCCCTGACCTTCTGCCTGCATCTCGGATCTGCTACTTGTCTCCAGCCCTTGACCTTCTGCCTGCATCTCGGATCTGTTTCTTGTCTCCAGCCCTTGACCTGCTGCCTGCATCTCGGATCTGCCTCTTGTCTCCAGCCCTTGACCTGCTGCCTGCATCTCAGATCTGCCTCTTGTCTCAAGCCCTTGACCTTCTGCCTGCATCTCGGATCTGCCTCTTGTCTCCAGCCCTTGACCTTCTGCCTGCATCTCGGATCTGCTACTTGTCTCCAGCCCTTGACTGTCTGCCTGCATCTCGGATCTGCTACTTGTCTCCAGCCCCTGACCTGCTGCCTGCATCTCGGATCTGCCTCTTGTCTCCAGCCCTTGACCTGCTGCCTGCATCTCTGATCTGCCTCTTGTCTCCAGCCCTTGACCTGCTGCCTGCATCTCTGATCTGCCTCTTGTCTCCAGCCCTTGACTTTCTGCTTGCATCTCGGATCTGCTACTTGTCTCCAGCCCTTGACCTGCTGCCTGCATCTCGGATCTGCCTCTTGTCTGAAGCCCTTGACCTTCTGCCTGCATCTCGGATCTGCTACTTGTCTCCAGCCCTTGACCTTCTGCCTGCATCTCTGATCTGCCTCTTGTCTCCAGCCCTTGACCTGCTGCCTGCATCTCGGATCTGCTACTTGTCTCCAGCCCCCGACCTTCTGCCTGCATCTCGGATCTGCTACTTGTCTCCAGCCCTTGACCTTCTGCCTGCATCTCGGATCTGCCTCTTGACTCAAGCCCTTGACCTTCTACCTGCATCTCTGATCTGCCTCTTGTCTCCAGCCCCTGACCTTCTGCCTGCATCTCGGATCTGCCTCTTGTCTCCAGCCCTTGACCTGCTGCCTGCATCTCTGATCTGCCTCTTGTCTCCAGCCCTTGACCTGCTGCCTGCATCTCAGCTCTGCCTCTTGTCTCCAGCCCTTGACCTTCTGCCTGCATCTCTGATCTGCCTCTTGTCTCCAGCCCCTGACCTGCTGCCTGCATCTCAGATCTGCTACTTGTCTCCAGCCCCTGACCTTCTGCCTGCATCTCGGATCTGCTACTTGTCTCCAGCCCTTGACATTCTGCCTGCATCTCGGATCTGCTACTTGTCTCCAGCCCTTGACCGTCTGCCTGCATCTCGGATCTGCTACTTGTCTCCAGCCCTTGACCTGCTGCCTGCATCTCGGATCTGCTATTTGTCTCCAGCCCCTGACCTTCTGCCTGCATCTCGGATCTGCTACTTGTCTCCAGCCCCTGACCTTCTGCCTGCATCTCTGATCTGCCTATTGTCTCCAGCCCTTGACCTTCTGCCTGCATCTCTGATCTGCCTCTTGTCTCCAGCCCCTGAACCTGCTGCCTGCATCTCAGATCTGCTACTTGTCTCCAGCCCCTGACCTTCTGCCTGCATCTCGGATCTGCTACTTGTCTCCAGCCCTTGACATTCTGCCTGCATCTCGGATCTGCTACTTGTCTCCAGCCCTTGACCGTCTGCCTGCATCTCGGATCTGCTACTTGTCTCCAGCCCTTGACCTGCTGCCTGCATCTCGGATCTGCTACTTGTCTCCAGCCCCTGACCTTCTGCCTGCATCTCAGATCTGCTACTTGTCTCCAGCCCCTGACCTTCTGCCTGCATCTCGGATCTGCCTCTTGTCTCCAGCCCCTGACCTTCTGCATGCATCTCGGATCTGCCTCTTGTCTCCAGCCCTTGACCTGCTGCCTGCATCTCTGATCTGCCTCTTGTCTCCAGCCCTTGACCTTCTGCCTGCATCTCGGATCTGCTACTTGTCTCCAGCCCCTGACCTTCTGCCTGCATCTCGGATCTGCTACTTGTCTCCAGCCCTTGACCTTCTGCCTGCATCTCGGATCTGCTACTTGTCTCCAGCCCTTGACCTGCTGCCTGCATCTCGGATCTGCCTCTTGTCTCCAGCCCTTGACCTGCTGCCTGCATCTCGGATCTGCCTCTTGTCTCAAGCCCTTGACCTGCTGCCTGCATCTCTGATCTGCCTCTTGTCTCCAGCCCTTGACCTGCTGCCTGCATCTCAGATCTGCCTCTTGTCTCCAGCCCCTGACCTGCTGCCTGCATCTCAGATCTGCTACTTGTCTCCAGCCCCTGACCTTCTGCCTGCATCTCGGATCTGCTACTTGTCTCCAGCCCTTGACATTCTACCTGCATCTCGGATCTGCTACTTGTCTCCAGCCCTTGACCGTCTGCCTGCATCTCGGATCTGCTACTTGTCTCCAGCCCTTGACCTGCTGCCTGCATCTCGGATCTGCTACTTGTCTCCAGCCCCTGACCTTCTGCCTGCATCTCGGATCTGCTACTTGTCTCCAGCCCCTGACCTTCTGCCTGCATCTCTGATCTGCCTATTGTCTCCAGCCCTTGACCTTCTGCCTGCATCTCTGATCTGCCTCTTGTCTCCAGCCCCTGAACCTGCTGCCTGCATCTCAGATCTGCTACTTGTCTCCAGCCCCTGACCTTCTGCCTGCATCTCGGATCTGCTACTTGTCTCCAGCCCTTGACATTCTGCCTGCATCTCGGATCTGCTACTTGTCTCCAGCCCTTGACCGTCTGCCTGCATCTCGGATCTGCTACTTGTCTCCAGCCCTTGACCTGCTGCCTGCATCTCGGATCTGCTACTTGTCTCCAGCCCCTGACCTTCTGCCTGCATCTCGGATCTGCTACTTGTCTCCAGCCCTTGACCTGCTGCCTGCATCTCGGATCTGCCTCTTGTCTCCAGCCCTTGACCTGCTGCCTGCATCTCGGATCTGCCTCTTGTCTCAAGCCCTTGACCTTGTGCCTGCATCTCGGATCTGCTACTTGTCTCCAGCCCTTGACCTTCTGCCTGCATCTCGGATCTGCTACTTGTCTCCAGACCTTGACCTGCTGCCTGCATCTCGGATCTGCCTCTTGTCTCCAGCCCCTGACCTTCTGCCTGCATCTCGGATCTGCCTCTTGTCTCCAGCCCTTGACCTGCTGCCTGCATCTCTGATCTGCCTCTTGTCTCCAGCCCCTGACCTTCTGCCTGCATCTCGGATCTGCTACTTGTCTCCAGACCTTGACCTGCTGCCTGCATCTCGGATCTGCCTCTTGTCTCAAGCCCTTGACCTTCTGCCTGCATCTCTGATCTGCCTCTTGTCTCCAGCCCCTGACCTTCTGCCTGCATCTCAGATCTGCTACTTGTCTCCAGACCTTGATCTGCTGCCTGCATCTCGGATCTGCTTCTTGTCTCCAGCCCTTGACTTTCTGCCTGCATCTCGGATCTGCTACTTGTCTCCAGCCCTTGACCTGCTGCCTGCATCTCGGATCTGCCTCATGTCTCCAGCCCCTGACCTTCTGCCTGCATCTCGGATCTGCTACTTGTCTCCAGCCTTTGACCTTCTGCCTGCATCTCTGATCTGCCTCTTGTCTCCAGCCCTTGACCTGCTGCCTGCATCTCGGATCTGCTTCTTGTCTCCAGCCCTTGACCTTCTGCCTGCATCTCGGATCTGCCTCTTGTCTCCAGCCCTTGACCTGCTGCCTGCATCTCTGATCTCCCTCTTGTCTCCAGCCCCTGACCTTCTGCCTGCATCTTGGATCTGCCTCTTGTCTCCAGCCCTTGACCTGCTGCCTGCATCTCTGATCTCCCTCTTGTCTCCAGCCCCTGACCTTCTGCCTGCATCTTGGATCTGCCTCTTGTCTCCAGCCCTTGACCTGCTGCCTGCATCTCTGATCTGCCTCTTGTCTCCAGCCCTTGACCTTCTGCCTGCATCTCGGATCAGCTACTTGTCTCCAGCCCTTGACCTTCTGCCTGCATCTCGGATCTGCCTCTTGTCTCCAGCCCCTGACCTTCTGCCTGCATCTCGGATCTGCTACTTGTCTCCAGCCCTTGACTTTTTGCCTGCATCTCGGATCTGCCTCTTGTCTCCAGCCCTTGACTTTTTGCCTGCATCTCGGATCTGCCTCTTGTCTCCAGCCCTTGACCTTCTGCCTGCATCTCGGATCTGCTACTTGTCTCCAGCCCCTGACCTTCTGCCTGCATCTCGGATCTGCCTCTTGTCTCCAGCCCCTGACCTTCTGCCTGCATCTCAGATCTGCCTCTTGTCTCCAGCCCTTGACCTTCTGCCTGCATCTCAGATCTGCCTCTTGTCTCCAGCCCCTGACCTTCTGCCTGCATCTCGGATCTGCCTCTTGTCTCCAGCCCTTGACCTGCTGCCTGCATCTCTGATCTGCCTTTTGTCTCCAGCCCCTGACCTTCTGCCTGCATCTCGGATCTGCTACTTGTCTCCAGACCTTGACCTGCTGCCTGCATCTCGGATCTGCCTCTTGTCTCAAGCCCTTGACCTTCTGCCTGCATCTCTGATCTGCCTCTTGTCTCCAGCCCCTGACCTGCTGCCTGCATTTTGGATCTGCTACTTGTCTCCAGCCCCTGACCTTCTGCCTGCATCTCGGATCTGCTTCTTGTCTCCAGCCCTTGACCTTCTGCCTGCATCTCGGATCTGCTACTTGTCTCCAGCCCTTGACCGTCTGCCTGCATCTCGGATCTGCTACTTGTCTCCAGCCCTTGACCTGCTGCCTGCATCTCGGATCTGCTACTTGTCTCCAGCCCCTGACCTTCTGCCTGCATCTCGGATCTGCTACTTGTCTCCAGCCCCTGACCTTCTGCCTTTATCTCGGATCTGCCTCTTTTCTCCAGCCCTTGACCTGCTGCCTGCATCTCTGATCTGCCTCTTGTCTCCAGCCCCTAACCTTCTGCCTGCATCTCGGATCTGCCTCTTGTCTCCAGCCCTTGACCTGCTGCCTGCATCTCTGATCTGCCTCTTGTCTCCAGCCCTTGACCTTCTGCCTGCATCTCGGATCTGATACTTATCTCCAGCCCCTGACTTTCTGCCTGCATCTCGGATCTGCTACTTGTCTCCTGCCCCTGACCTTCTGCCTGCATCTCGGATCTGCTACTTGTCTCCAGCCCTTGACCTTCTGCCTGCATCTCGGATCTGCTAATTGTCTCCAGCCCTTGACCTGCTGCCTGCATCTCGGATCTGCCTCTTGTCTCCAGCCCTTGACCTGCTGCCTGCATCTCGGATCTGCCTCTTGTCTCAAGCCCTTGACCTTGTGCCTGCATCTCGGATCTGCTACTTGTCTCCAGACCTTGACCTGCTGCCTGCATCTCGGATCTGCCTCTTGTCTCCAGCCCCTGACCTTCTGCCTGCATCTCGGATCTGCCTCTTGTCTCCAGCCCTTGACCTGCTGCCTGCATCTCGGATCTGCCTCTTGTCTCCAGCCCTTGACTTTCTGCCTGCATCTCGGATCTGCTACTTGTCTCCAGACCTTGACCTGCTGCCTGCATCTCGGATCTGCCTCTTGTCTCCAGCCCCTGACCTTCTGCCTGCATCTCGGATCTTCCTCTTGTCTCCAGCCCTTGACCTGCTGCCTGCATCTCGGATCTGCTACTTGTCTCCAGCCCTTGACCTGCTGCCTGCATCTCGGATCTGCTACTTGTCTCCAGCCCCTGACCTTCTGCCTGCATCTCGGATCTGCTACTTGTCTCCAGCCCCTGACCTTCTGCCTGCATCTCTGATCTGCCTATTGTCTCCAGCCCTTGACCTTCTGCCTGCATCTCTGATCTGCCTCTTGTCTCCAGCCCCTGAACCTGCTGCCTGCATCTCAGATCTGCTACTTGTCTCCAGCCCCTGACCTTCTGCCTGCATCTCGGATCTGCTACTTGTCTCCAGCCCTTGACATTCTGCCTGCATCTCGGATCTGCTACTTGTCTCCAGCCCTTGACCGTCTGCCTGCATCTCGGATCTGCTACTTGTCTCCAGCCCTTGACCTGCTGCCTGCATCTCGGATCTGCTACTTGTCTCCAGCCCCTGACCTTCTGCCTGCATCTCGGATCTGCTACTTGTCTCCAGCCCTTGACCTGCTGCCTGCATCTCGGATCTGCCTCTTGTCTCCAGCCCTTGACCTGCTGCCTGCATCTCGGATCTGCCTCTTGTCTCAAGCCCTTGACCTTGTGCCTGCATCTCGGATCTGCTACTTGTCTCCAGCCCTTGACCTTCTGCCTGCATCTCGGATCTGCTACTTGTCTCCAGACCTTGACCTGCTGCCTGCATCTCGGATCTGCCTCTTGTCTCCAGCCCCTGACCTTCTGCCTGCATCTCGGATCTGCCTCTTGTCTCCAGCCCTTGACCTGCTGCCTGCATCTCTGATCTGCCTCTTGTCTCCAGCCCCTGACCTTCTGCCTGCATCTCGGATCTGCTACTTGTCTCCAGACCTTGACCTGCTGCCTGCATCTCGGATCTGCCTCTTGTCTCAAGCCCTTGACCTTCTGCCTGCATCTCTGATCTGCCTCTTGTCTCCAGCCCCTGACCTTCTGCCTGCATCTAGGATCTGCTACGTGTCTCCAGCCCTTGACCTTCTGCCTGCATCTCAGATCTGCTACTTGTCTCCAGCCCTTGACCTTCTGCCTGCATCTCAGATCTGCCTCTTGTCTCCAGCCCTTGACCTTCTGCCTGCATCTCGGATCTGCCTCTTGTCTCCAGCCCCTGACCTTCTGCCTGCATCTCGGATCTGCCTCTTGTCTCCAGCCCCTGACCTTCTGCCTGCATCTCAGATCTGCTACTTGTCTCCAGACCTTGATCTGCTGCCTGCATCTCGGATCTGCTTCTTGTCTCCAGCCCTTGACTTTCTGCCTGCATCTCGGATCTGCTACTTGTCTCCAGCCCTTGACCTGCTGCCTGCATCTCGGATCTGCCTCATGTCTCCAGCCCCTGACCTTCTGCCTGCATCTCGGATCTGCTACTTGTCTCCAGCCTTTGACCTTCTGCCTGCATCTCTGATCTGCCTCTTGTCTCCAGCCCTTGACCTGCTGCCTGCATCTCGGATCTGCTTCTTGTCTCCAGCCCTTGACCTTCTGCCTGCATCTCGGATCTGCCTCTTGTCTCCAGCCCTTGACCTGCTGCCTGCATCTCTGATCTCCCTCTTGTCTCCAGCCCCTGACCTTCTGCCTGCATCTTGGATCTGCCTCTTGTCTCCAGCCCTTGACCTGCTGCCTGCATCTCTGATCTCCCTCTTGTCTCCAGCCCCTGACCTTCTGCCTGCATCTTGGATCTGCCTCTTGTCTCCAGCCCTTGACCTGCTGCCTGCATCTCTGATCTGCCTCTTGTCTCCAGCCCTTGACCTTCTGCCTGCATCTCGGATCAGCTACTTGTCTCCAGCCCTTGACCTTCTGCCTGCATCTCGGATCTGCCTCTTGTCTCCAGCCCCTGACCTTCTGCCTGCATCTCGGATCTGCTACTTGTCTCCAGCCCTTGACTTTTTGCCTGCATCTCGGATCTGCCTCTTGTCTCCAGCCCTTGACTTTTTGCCTGCATCTCGGATCTGCCTCTTGTCTCCAGCCCTTGACCTTCTGCCTGCATCTCGGATCTGCTACTTGTCTCCAGCCCCTGACCTTCTGCCTGCATCTCGGATCTGCCTCTTGTCTCCAGCCCCTGACCTTCTGCCTGCATCTCAGATCTGCCTCTTGTCTCCAGCCCTTGACCTTCTGCCTGCATCTCAGATCTGCCTCTTGTCTCCAGCCCCTGACCTTCTGCCTGCATCTCGGATCTGCCTCTTGTCTCCAGCCCTTGACCTGCTGCCTGCATCTCTGATCTGCCTCTTGTCTCCAGCCCCTGACCTTCTGCCTGCATCTCGGATCTGCTACTTGTCTCCAGACCTTGACCTGCTGCCTGCATCTCGGATCTGCCTCTTGTCTCAAGCCCTTGACCTTCTGCCTGCATCTCTGATCTGCCTCTTGTCTCCAGCCCCTGATCTGCTGCCTGCATTTTGGATCTGCTACTTGTCTCCAGCCCCTGACCTTCTGCCTGCATCTCGGATCTGCTTCTTGTCTCCAGCCCTTGACCTTCTGCCTGCATCTCGGATCTGCTACTTGTCTCCAGCCCTTGACCGTCTGCCTGCATCTCGGATCTGCTACTTGTCTCCAGCCCTTGACCTGCTGCCTGCATCTCGGATCTGCTACTTGTCTCCAGCCCCTGACCTTCTGCCTGCATCTCGGATCTGCTACTTGTCTCCAGCCCCTGACCTTCTGCCTTTATCTCGGATCTGCCTCTTTTCTCCAGCCCTTGACCTGCTGCCTGCATCTCTGATCTGCCTCTTGTCTCCAGCCCCTAACCTTCTGCCTGCATCTCGGATCTGCCTCTTGTCTCCAGCCCTTGACCTGCTGCCTGCATCTCTGATCTGCCTCTTGTCTCCAGCCCTTGACCTTCTGCCTGCATCTCGGATCTGATACTTATCTCCAGCCCCTGACTTTCTGCCTGCATCTCGGATCTGCTACTTGTCTCCTGCCCCTGACCTTCTGCCTGCATCTCGAATCTGCTACTTGTCTCCAGCCCTTGACCTTCTGCCTGCATCTCGGATCTGCTAATTGTCTCCAGCCCTTGACCTGCTGCCTGCATCTCGGATCTGCCTCTTGTCTCCAGCCCTTGACCTGCTGCCTGCATCTCGGATCTGCCTCTTGTCTCAAGCCCTTGACCTTGTGCCTGCATCTCGGATCTGCTACTTGTCTCCAGACCTTGACCTGCTGCCTGCATCTCGGATCTGCCTCTTGTCTCCAGCCCCTGACCTTCTGCCTGCATCTCGGATCTGCCTCTTGTCTCCAGCCCTTGACCTGCTGCCTGCATCTCGGATCTGCCTCTTGTCTCCAGCCCTTGACCTTCTGCCTGCATCTCGGATCTGCTACTTGTCTCCAGACCTTGA
Organism: Rana muscosa; assembly: GCA_029206835.1. NCBI lineage: Eukaryota > Metazoa > Chordata > Amphibia > Anura > Ranidae > Rana > Rana muscosa. Next base: position 206,226 of record JARGYO010001167.1, read on the forward strand.
CCTGCTGCCTGCATCTCGGATCTGCCTCTTGTCTCCAGCCCCTGACCTTCTGCCTGCATCTCGGATCTTCCTCTTGTCTCCAGCCCTTGACCTGCTGCCTGCATCTCGGATCTGCCTCTTGTCTCAAGCCCTTGACCTTCTGCCTGCATCTCTGATCTGCCTCTTGTCTCCAGCCCCTGACCTGCTGCCTGCATTTCGGATCTGCTACTTGTCTCCAGCCCCTGACCTTCTGCCTGCATCTCGGATCTGCTACTTGTCTCCAGCCCTTGACCTTCTGCCTGCATCTCGGATCTGCTACTTGTCTCCAGCCCTTGACCGTCTGCCTGCATCTCGTATCTGCTACTTGTCTCCAGCCCTTGACCTGCTGCCTGCATCTCGGATCTGCTACTTGTCTCCAGCCCCTGACCTTCTGCCTGCATCACGGATCTGCTACTTGTCTCCAGCCCCTGACCTTCTGCCTTTATCTCGGATCTGCCTCTTTTCTCCAGCCCTTGACCTGCTGCCTGCATCTCTGATCTGCCTCTTGTCTCCAGCCCCTAACCTTCTGCCTGCATCTCGGATCTGCCTCTTGTCTCCAGCCCTTGACCTGCTGCCTGCATCTCTGATCTGCCTCTTGTCTCCAGCCCTTGACCTTCTGCCTGCATCTCGGATCTGCTACTTATCTCCAGCCCCTGACTTTCTGCCTGCATCTCGGATCTGCTACTTGTCTCCTGCCCCTGACCTTCTGCCTGCATCTCGGATCTGCTACTTGTCTCCAGCCCTTGACCTTCTGCCTGCATCTCGGATCTGCTGATTGTCTTCAGCCCTTGACCTGCTGCCTGCATCTCGGATCTGCCTCTTGTCTCCAGCCCTTGACCTGCTGCCTGCATCTCGGATCTGCCTCTTGTCTCAAGCCCTTGACCTTGTGCCTGCATCTCGGATCTGCTACTTGTCTCCAGACCTTGACCTGCTGCCTGCATCTCGGATCTGCCTCTTGTCTCCAGCCGCTGACCTTCTGCCTGCATCTCGGATCTGCCTCTTGTCTCCAGCCCTTGACCTGCTGCCTGCATCTCGGATCTGCCTCTTGTCTCCAGCCCTTGACCTTCTGCCTGCATCTCGGATCTGCTACTTGTCTCCAGACCTTGACCTGCTGCCTGCATCTCGGATCTGCCTCTTGTCTCCAGCCCCTGACCTTCTGCCTGCATCTCGGATCTGCCTCTTGTCTCCAGCCCTTGACCTGCTGCCTGCATCTCTGATCTGCCTCTTGTCTCCAGCCCCTGACCTTCTGCCTGCATCTCGGATCTGCTACTTGTCTCCAGACCTTGACCTGCTGCCTGCATCTCTGATCTGCCTCTTGTCTCAAGCCCTTGACCTTCTGCCTGCATCTCTGATCTGCTACTTGTCTCCAGCCCCTGACCTTCTGCCTGCATCTCGGATCTGCTACTTGTCTCCAGCCCTTGACCTTCTGCCTGCATCTCAGATCTGCTACTTGTCTCCAGCCCTTGACCTTCTGCCTGCATCTCAGATCTGCCTCTTGTCTCCAGCCCTTGACCTTCTGCCTGCATCTAAGATCTGCCTCTTGTCTCCAGCCCCTGACCTTCTGCCTGCATCTCGGATCTGCCTCTTGTCTCCAGCCCTTGACCTGCTGCCTGCATCTCTGATCTGCCTCTTGTCTCCAGCCCCTGACCTTCTGCCTGCATCTCGGATCTGCTACTTGTCTCCAGACCTTGACCTGCTGCCTGCATCTCGGATCTGCCTCTTGTCTCCAGCCCTTGACCTTCTGCCTGCATCTCTGATCTGCCTCTTGTCTCCAGCCCCTGACCTGCTGCCTGCATTTCGGATCTGCTACTTGTCTCCAGCCCCTGACCTTCTGCCTGCATCTCGGATCTGCTACTTGTCTCCAGCCCTTGACCTTCTGCCTGCATCTCGGATCTGCTACTTGTCTCCAGCCCTTGACCGTCTGCCTGCATCTCGGATCTGCTACTTGTCTCCAGCCCTTGACCTGCTGCCTGCATCTCGGATCTGCTACTTGTCTCCAGCCCCTGACCTTCTGCCTGCATCTCGGATCTGCTACTTGTCTCCAGCCCCTGACCTTCTGCCTTTATCTCGGATCTGCCTCTTTTCTCCAGCCCTTGACCTGCTGCCTGCATCTCTGATCTGCCTCTTGTCTCCAGCCCCTAACCTTCTGCCTGCATCTCGGATCTGCCTCTTGTCTCCAGCCCTTGACCTGCTGCCTGCATCTCTGATCTGCCTCTTGTCTCCAGCCCTTGACCTTCTGCCTGCATCTCGGATCTGCTACTTATCTCCAGCCCCTGACCTTCTGCCTGCATCTCGGATCTGCTACTTGTCTCCTGCCCCTGACCTTCTGCCTGCATCTCGGATCTGCTACTTGTCTCCAGCCCTTGACCTGCTGCCTGCATCTCGGATCTGCCTCTTGTCTCCAGCCCTTGACCTTCTGCCTGCATCTCGGATCTGCTACTTGTCTCCAGACCTTGACCTGCTGCCTGCATCTCGGATCTGCCTCTTGTCTCCAGCCCCTGACCTTCTGCCTGCATCTCGGATCTGCCTCTTGTCTCCAGCCCTTGACCTGCTGCCTGCATCTCTGATCTGCCTCTTGTCTCCAGCCCCTGACCTTCTGCCTGCATCTCGGATCTGCTACTTGTCTCCAGACCTTGACCTGCTGCCTGCATCTCGGATCTGCCTCTTGTCTCAAGCCCTTGACCTTCTGCCTGCATCTCTGATCTGCTACTTGTCTCCAGCATCTGACCTTCTGCCTGCATCTCGGATCTGCTACTTGTCTCCAGCCCTTGACCTTCTGCCTGCATCTCAGATCTGCTACTTGTCTCCAGCCCTTGACCTTCTGCCTGCATCTCAGATCTGCCTCTTGTCTCCAGCCCTTGACCTTCTGCCTGCATCTCGGATCTGCCTCTTGTCTCCAGCCCCTGACCTTCTGCCTGCATCTCAGATCTGCCTCTTGTCTCCAGCCCTTGACCTTCTGCCTGCATCTCAGATCTGCCTCTTGTCTCCAGCCCCTGACCTTCTGCCTGCATCTCGGATCTGCCTCTTGTCTCCAGCCCTTGACCTGCTGCCTGCATCTCTGATCTGCCTCTTGTCTCCAGCCCCTGACCTTCTGCCTGCATCTCGGATCTGCTACTTGTCTCCAGACCTTGACCTGCTGCCTGCATCTCAGATCTGCCTCTTGTCTCCAGCCCCTGACCTTCTGCCTGCATCTCGGATCTGCCTCTTGTCTCCAGCCCTTGACCTGCTGCCTGCATCTCTGATCTGCCTCTTGTCTCCAGCCCCTGACCTTCTGCCTGCATCTCGGATCTGCTACTTGTCTCCAGACCTTGACCTGCTGCCTGCATCTCGGATCTGCCTCTTGTCTCAAGCCCTTGACCTTCTGCCTGCATCTCTGATCTGCCTCTTGTCTCCAGCCCCTGACCTGCTGCCTGCATTTCGGATCTGCTACTTGTCTCCAGCCCCTGACCTTCTGCCTGCATCTCGGATCTGCTACTTGTCTCCAGCCCTTGACCTTCTGCCTGCATCTCGGATCTGCTACTTGTCTCCAGCCCTTGACCGTCTGCCTGCATCTCGGATCTGCTACTTGTCTCCAGACCTTGACCTGCTGCCTGCATCTCTGATCTGCCTCTTGTCTCAAGCCCTTGACCTTCTGCCTGCATCTCTGATCTGCTACTTGTCTCCAGCCCCTGACCTTCTGCCTGCATCTCGGATCTGCTACTTGTCTCCAGCCCTTGACCTTCTGCCTGCATCTCAGATCTGCTACTTGTCTCCAGCCCTTGACCTTCTGCCTGCATCTCAGATCTGCCTCTTGTCTCCAGCCCTTGACCTTCTGCCTGCATCTAAGATCTGCCTCTTGTCTCCAGCCCCTGACCTTCTGCCTGCATCTCGGATCTGCCTCTTGTCTCCAGCCCTTGACCTGCTGCCTGCATCTCTGATCTGCCTCTTGTCTCCAGCCCCTGACCTTCTGCCTGCATCTCGGATCTGCTACTTGTCTCCAGACCTTGACCTGCTGCCTGCATCTCGGATCTGCCTCTTGTCTCCAGCCCTTGACCTTCTGCCTGCATCTCTGATCTGCCTCTTGTCTCCAGCCCCTGACCTGCTGCCTGCATTTCGGATCTGCTACTTGTCTCCAGCCCCTGACCTTCTGCCTGCATCTCGGATCTGCTACTTGTCTCCAGCCCTTGACCTTCTGCCTGCATCTCGGATCTGCTACTTGTCTCCAGCCCTTGACCGTCTGCCTGCATCTCGGATCTGCTACTTGTCTCCAGCCCTTGACCTGCTGCCTGCATCTCGGATCTGCTACTTGTCTCCAGCCCCTGACCTTCTGCCTGCATCTCGGATCTGCTACTTGTCTCCAGCCCCTGACCTTCTGCCTTTATCTCGGATCTGCCTCTTTTCTCCAGCCCTTGACCTGCTGCCTGCATCTCTGATCTGCCTCTTGTCTCCAGCCCCTGACCTTCTGCCTGCATCTCGGATCTGCCTCTTGTCTCCAGCCCTTGACCTGCTGCCTGCATCTCTGATCTGCCTCTTGTCTCCAGCCCTTGACCTTCTGCCTGCATCTCGGATCTGCTACTTATCTCCAGCCCCTGACCTTCTGCCTGCATCTCGGATCTGCTACTTGTCTCCTGCCCCTGACCTTCTGCCTGCATCTCGGATCTGCTACTTGTCTCCAGCCCTTGACCTGCTGCCTGCATCTCGGATCTGCCTCTTGTCTCCAGCCCTTGACCTTCTGCCTGCATCTCGGATCTGCTACTTGTCTCCAGACCTTGACCTGCTGCCTGCATCTCGGATCTGCCTCTTGTCTCCAGCCCCTGACCTTCTGCCTGCATCTCGGATCTGCCTCTTGTCTCCAGCCCTTGACCTGCTGCCTGCATCTCTGATCTGCCTCTTGTCTCCAGCCCCTGACCTTCTGCCTGCATCTCGGATCTGCTACTTGTCTCCAGACCTTGACCTGCTGCCTGCATCTCGGATCTGCCTCTTGTCTCAAGCCCTTGACCTTCTGCCTGCATCTCTGATCTGCTACTTGTCTCCAGCCCCTGACCTTCTGCCTGCATCTCGGATCTGCTACTTGTCTCCAGCCCTTGACCTTCTGCCTGTATCTCAGATCTGCTACTTGTCTCCAGCCCTTGACCTTCTGCCTGCATCTCAGATCTGCCTCTTGTCTCCAGCCCTTGACCTTCTGCCTGCATCTCGGATCTGCCTCTTGTCTCCAGCCCCTGACCTTCTGCCTGCATCTCGGATCTGCTACTTGTCTCCAGACCTTGACCTGCTGCCTGCATCTCAGATCTGCCTCTTGTCTCCAGCCCCTGACCTTCTGCCTGCATCTCGGATCTGCCTCTTGTCTCCAGCCCTTGACCTGCTGCCTGCATCTCTGATCTGCCTCTTGTCTCCAGCCCCTGACCTTCTGCCTGCATCTCGGATCTGCTACTTGTCTCCAGACCTTGACCTGCTGCCTGCATCTCGGATCTGCCTCTTGTCTCAAGCCCTTGACCTTCTGCCTGCATCTCTGATCTGCCTCTTGTCTCCAGCCCCTGACCTGCTGCCTGCATTTCGGATCTGCTACTTGTCTCCAGCCCCTGACCTTCTGCCTGCATCTCGGATCTGCTACTTGTCTCCAGCCCTTGACCTTCTGCCTGCATCTCGGATCTGCTACTTGTCTCCAGCCCTTGACCGTCTGCCTGCATCTCGGATCTGCTACTTGTCTCCAGCCCTTGACCTGCTGCCTGCATCTCGGATCTGCTACTTGTCTCCAGCCCCTGACCTTCTGCCTGCATCTCGGATCTGCTACTTGTCTCCAGCCCCTGACCTTCTGCCTTTATCTCGGATCTGCCTCTTTTCTCCAGCCCTTGACCTGCTGCCTGCATCTCTGATCTGCCTCTTGTCTCCAGCCCCTAACCTTCTGCCTGCATCTCGGATCTGCCTCTTGTCTCCAGCCCTTGACCTGCTGCCTGCATCTCTGATCTGCCTCTTGTCTCCAGCCCTTGACCTTCTACCTGCATCTCGGATCTGCTACTTATCTCCAGCCCCTGACCTTCTGCCTGCATCTCGGATCTGCTACTTGTCTCCTGCCCCTGACCTTCTGCCTGCATCTCGGATCTGCTACTTGTCTCCAGCCCTTGACCTTCTGCCTGCATCTCGGATCTGCTAATTGTCTCCAGCCCTTGACCTGCTGCCTGCATCTCGGATCTGCCTCTTGTCTCCAGCCCTTGACCTGCTGCCTGCATCTCTGATCTGCCTCTTGTCTCCAGCCCCTGACCTTCTGCCTGCATCTCGGATCTGCTACTTGTCTCCAGACCTTGACCTGCTGCCTGCATCTCGGATCTGCCTCTTGTCTCAAGCCCTTGACCTTCTGCCTGCATCTCTGATCTGCCTCTTGTCTCCAGCCCCTGACCTGCTGCCTGCATTTCGGATCTGCTACTTGTCTCCAGCCCCTGACCTTCTGCCTGCATCTCGGATCTGCTACTTGTCTCCAGCCCTTGACCTTCTGCCTGCATCTCGGATCTGCTACTTGTCTCCAGCCCTTGACCGTCTGCCTGCATCTCGGATCTGCTACTTGTCTCCAGCCCTTGACCTTCTGCCTGCATCTCGGATCTGCTACTTGTCTCCAGCCCCTGACCTTCTGCCTTTATCTTCGGATCTGCCTCTTTTCTCCAGCCCTTGACCTGCTGCCTGCATCTCTGATCTGCCTCTTGTCTCCAGCCCCTAACCTTCTGCCTGCATCTCGGATCTGCCTCTTGTCTCCAGCCCTTGACCTGCTGCCTGCATCTCTGATCTGCCTCTTGTCTCCAGCCCTTGACCTTCTGCCTGCATCTCGGATCTGCTACTTATCTCCAGCCCCTGACCTTCTGCCTGCATCTCGGATCTGCTACTTGTCTCCTGCCCCTGACCTTCTGCCTGCATCTCGGATCTGCTACTTGTCTCCAGCCCTTGACCTTCTGCCTGCATCTCGGATCTGCTAATTGTCTCCAGCCCCTGACCTTCTGCCTTTATCTCGGATCTGCCTCTTTTCTCCAGCCCTTGACCTGCTGCCTGCATCTCTGATCTGCCTCTTGTCTCCAGCCCCTAACCTTCTGCCTGCATCTCGGATCTGCCTCTTGTCTCCAGCCCTTGACCTGCTGCCTGCATCTCTGATCTGCCTCTTGTCTCCAGCCCCTAACCTTCTGCCTGCATCTCGGATCTGCCTCTTGTCTCCAGCCCTTGACCTGCTGCCTGCATCTCGGATCTGCCTCTTGTCTCCAGCCCTTGACCTTCTGCCTGCATCTCGGATCTGCTACTTGTCTCCAGACCTTGACCTGCTGCCTGCATCTCGGATCTGCCTCTTGTCTCCAGCCCCTGACCTTCTGCCTGCATCTCGGATCTGCCTCTTGTCTCCAGCCCTTGACCTGCTGCCTGCATCTCTGATCTGCCTCTTGTCTCCAGCCCCTGACCTTCTGCCTGCATCTCGGATCTGCTACTTGTCTCCAGACCTTGACCTGCTGCCTGCATCTCTGATCTGCCTCTTGTCTCAAGCCCTTGACCTTCTGCCTGCATCTCTGATCTGCTACTTGTCTCCAGCCCCTGACCTTCTGCCTGCATCTCGGATCTGCTACTTGTCTCCAGCCCTTGACCTTCTGCCTGCATCTCAGATCTGCTACTTGTCTCCAGCCCTTGACCTTCTGCCTGCATCTCAGATCTGCCTCTTGTCTCCAGCCCTTGACCTTCTGCCTGCATCTAAGATCTGCCTCTTGTCTCCAGCCCCTGACCTTCTGCCTGCATCTCGGATCTGCCTCTTGTCTCCAGCCCTTGACCTGCTGCCTGCATCTCTGATCTGCCTCTTGTCTCCAGCCCCTGACCTTCTGCCTGCATCTCGGATCTGCTACTTGTCTCCAGACCTTGACCTGCTGCCTGCATCTCGGATCTGCCTCTTGTCTCAAGCCCTTGACCTTCTGCCTGCATCTCTGATCAGCCTCTTGTCTCCAGCCCCTGACCTGCTGCCTGCATTTCGGATCTGCTACTTGTCTCCAGCCCCTGACCTTCTGCCTGCATCTCGGATCTGCTACTTGTCTCCAGCCCTTGACCTTCTGCCTGCATCTCGGATCTGCTACTTGTCTCCAGCCCTTGACCGTCTGCCTGCATCTCGGATCTGCTACTTGTCTCCAGCCCTTGACCTGCTGCCTGCATCTCGGATCTGCTACTTGTCTCCAGCCCCTGACCTTCTGCCTGCATCTCGGATCTGCTACTTGTCTCCAGCCCCTGAACTTCTGCCTTTATCTCGGATCTGCCTCTTTTCTCCAGCCCTTGACCTGCTGCCTGCAGCTCTGATCTGCCTCTTGTCTCCAGCCCCTAACCTTCTGCCTGCATCTCGGATCTGCCTCTTGTCTCCAGCCCTTGACCTGCTGCCTGCATCTCTGATCTGCCTCTTGTCTCCAGCCCTTGACCTTCTGCCTGCATCTCGGATCTGCTACTTATCTCCAGCCCCTGACCTTCTGCCTGCATCTCGGATCTGCTACTTGTCACCTGCCCCTGACCTTCTGCCTGCGTCTCGGATCTGCTACTTGTCTCCAGCCCTTGACCTGCTGCCTGCATCTCGGATCTGCCTCTTGTCTCCAGCCCTTGACCTTCTGCCTGCATCTCGGATCTGCTACTTGTCTCCAGACCTTGACCTGCTGCCTGCATCTCGGATCTGCCTCTTGTCTCCAGCCCCTGACCTTCTGCCTGCATCTCGGATCTGCCTCTTGTCTCCAGCCCTTGACCTGCTGCCTGCATCTCTGATCTGCCTCTTGTCTCCAGCCCCTGACCTTCTGCCTGCATCTCGGATCTGCTACTTGTCTCCAGACCTTGACCTGCTGCCTGCATCTCGGATCTGCCTCTCGTCTCAAGCCCTTGACCTTCTGCCTGCATCTCTGATCTGCTACTTGTCTCCAGCCCCTGACCTTCTGCCTGCATCTCGGATCTGCTACTTGTCTCCAGCCCTTGACCTTCTGCCTGCATCTCAGATCTGCTACTTGTCTCCAGCCCTTGACCTTCTGCCTGCATCTCAGATCTGCCTCTTGTCTCCAGCCCTTGACCTTCTGCCTGCATCTCGGATCTGCCTCTTGTCTCCAGCCCCTGACCTTCTGCCTGCATCTCAGATCTGCCTCTTGTCTCCAGCCCTTGACCTTCTGCCTGCATCTCAGATCTGCCTCTTGTCTCCAGCCCCTGACCTTCTGCCTGCATCTCGGATCTGCCTCTTGTCTCCAGCCCTTGACCGGCTGCCTGCATCTCTGATCTGCGTCTTGTCTCCAGCCCCTGACCTTCTGCCTGCATCTCGGATCTGCTACTTGTCTCCAGACCTTGACCTGCTGCCTGCATCTCAGATCTGCCTCTTGTCTCCAGCCCCTGACCTTCTGCCTGCATCTCGGATCTGCCTCTTGTCTCCAGCCCTTGACCTGCTGCCTGCATCTCTGATCTGCCTCTTGTCTCCAGCCCTTGACCTTCTGCCTGCATCTCGGATCTGCTACTTGTCTCCAGCCCTTGACCGTCTGCCTGCATCTCGGATCTGCTACTTGTCTCCAGCCCTTGACCTGCTGCCTGCATCTCGGATCTGCTACTTGTCTCCAGCCCCTGACCTTCTGCCTGCATCTCGGATCTGCTACTTGTCTCCAGCCCCTGAACTTCTGCCTTTATCTCGGATCTGCCTCTTTTCTCCAGCCCTTGACCTGCTGCCTGCAGCTCTGATCTGCCTCTTGTCTCCAGCCCCTAACCTTCTGCCTGCATCTCGGATCTGCCTCTTGTCTCCAGCCCTTGACCTGCTGCCTGCATCTCTGATCTGCCTCTTGTCTCCAGCCCTTGACCTTCTGCCTGCATCTCGGATCTGCTACTTATCTCCAGCCCCTGACCTTCTGCCTGCATCTCGGATCTGCTACTTGTCACCTGCCCCTGACCTTCTGCCTGCATCTCGGATCTGCTACTTGTCTCCAGCCCTTGACCTGCTGCCTGCATCTCGGATCTGCCTCTTGTCTCCAGCCCTTGACCTTCTGCCTGCATCTCGGATCTGCTACTTGTCTCCAGACCTTGACCTGCTGCCTGCATCTCGGATCTGCCTCTTGTCTCCAGCCCCTGACCTTCTGCCTGCATCTCGGATCTGCCTCTTGTCTCCAGCCCTTGACCTGCTGCCTGCATCTCTGATCTGCCTCTTGTCTCCAGCCCCTGACCTTCTGCCTGCATCTCGGATCTGCTACTTGTCTCCAGACCTTGACCTGCTGCCTGCATCTCGGATCTGCCTCTCGTCTCAAGCCCTTGACCTTCTGCCTGCATCTCTGATCTGCTACTTGTCTCCAGCCCCTGACCTTCTGCCTGCATCTCGGATCTGCTACTTGTCTCCAGCCCTTGACCTTCTGCCTGCATCTCAGATCTGCTACTTGTCTCCAGCCCTTGACCTTCTGCCTGCATCTCAGATCTGCCTCTTGTCTCCAGCCCTTGACCTTCTGCCTGCATCTCGGATCTGCCTCTTGTCTCCAGCCCCTGACCTTCTGCCTGCATCTCAGATCTGCCTCTTGTCTCCAGCCCTTGACCTTCTGCCTGCATCTCAGATCTGCCTCTTGTCTCCAGCCCCTGACCTTCTGCCTGCATCTCGGATCTGCCTCTTGTCTCCAGCCCTTGACCGGCTGCCTGCATCTCTGATCTGCGTCTTGTCTCCAGCCCCTGACCTTCTGCCTGCATCTCGGATCTGCTACTTGTCTCCAGACCTTGACCTGCTGCCTGCATCTCAGATCTGCCTCTTGTCTCCAGCCCCTGACCTTCTGCCTGCATCTCGGATCTGCCTCTTGTCTCCAGCCCTTGACCTGCTGCCTGCATCTCTGATCTGCCTCTTGTCTCCAGCCCCTGACCTTCTGCCTGCATCTCGGATCTGCTACTTGTCTCCAGACCTTGACCTGCTGCCTGCATCTCGGATCTGCCTCTTGTCTCAAGCCCTTGACCTTCTGCCTGCATCTCTGATCTGCCTCTTGTCTCCAGCCCCTGACCTGCTGCCTGCATTTCGGATCTGCTACTTGTCTCCAGCCCCTGACCTTCTGCCTGCATCTCGGATCTGCTACTTGTCTCCAGCCCTTGACCTTCTGCCTGCATCTCGGATCTGCTACTTGTCTCCAGCCCTTGACCGTCTGCCTGCATCTCGGATCTGCTACTTGTCTCCAGCCCTTGACCTGCTGCCTGCATCTCGGATCTGCTACTTGTCTCCAGCCCCTGACCTGCTGCCTGCATCTCTGATCTGCCTCTTGTCTCCAGCCCTTGACCTTCTGCCTGCATCTCGGATCTGCTACTTGTCTCCAGCCCTTGACCTTCTGCCTGCATCTCGGATCTGCTAATTGTCTCCAGCCCTTGACCTGCTGCCTGCATCTCGGATCTGCCTCTTGTCTCCAGCCCTTGACCTGCTGCCTGCATCTCTGATCTGCCTCTTGTCTCCAGCCCCTGACCTTCTGCCTGCATCTCGGATCTGCTACTTGTCTCCAGACCTTGACCTGCTGCCTGCATCTCGGATCTGCCTCTTGTCTCAAGCCCTTGACCTTCTGCCTGCATCTCTGATCTGCCTCTTGTCTCCAGCCCCTGACCTGCTGCCTGCATTTCGGATCTGCTACTTGTCTCCAGCCCCTGACCTTCTGCCTGCATCTCGGATCTGCTACTTGTCTCCAGCCCTTGACCTTCTGCCTGCATCTCGGATCTGCTACTTGTCTCCAGCCCTTGACCGTCTGCCTGCATCTCGGATCTGCTACTTGTCTCCAGCCCTTGACCTTCTGCCTGCATCTCGGATCTGCTACTTGTCTCCAGCCCCTGACCTTCTGCCTTTATCTTCGGATCTGCCTCTTTTCTCCAGCCCTTGACCTGCTGCCTGCATCTCTGATCTGCCTCTTGTCTCCAGCCCCTAACCTTCTGCCTGCATCTCGGATCTGCCTCTTGTCTCCAGCCCTTGACCTGCTGCCTGCATCTCTGATCTGCCTCTTGTCTCCAGCCCTTGACCTTCTGCCTGCATCTCGGATCTGCTACTTATCTCCAGCCCCTGACCTTCTGCCTGCATCTCGGATCTGCTACTTGTCTCCTGCCCCTGACCTTCTGCCTGCATCTCGGATCTGCTACTTGTCTCCAGCCCTTGATCTTCTGCCTGCATCTCGGATCTGCTAATTGTCTCCAGCCCTTGACCTGCTGCCTGCATCTCGGATCTGCCTCTTGTCTCCAGCCCTTGACCTGCTGCCTGCATCTCGGATCTGCCTCTTGTCTCAAGCCCTTGACCTTGTGCCTGCATCTCGGATCTGCTACTTGTCTCCAGACCTTGACCTGCTGCCTGCATCTCGGATCTGCCTCTTGTCTCCAGCCCCTGACCTTCTGCCTGCATCTCGGATCTGCCTCTTGTCTCCAGCCCTTGACCTGCTGCCTGCATCTCGGATCTGCCTCTTGTCTCCAGCCCTTGACCTTCTGCTTGCATCTCGGATCTGCTACTTGTCTCCAGACCTTGACCTGCTGCCTGCATCTCGGATCTGCCTCTTGTCTCCAGCCCTTGACCTGCTGCCTGCATCTCTGATCTGCCTCTTGTCTCCAGCCCCTGACCTTCTGCCTGCATCTCAGATCTGCTACTTGTCTCCAGACCTTGACCTGCTGCCTGCATCTCGAAACTGCCTCTTGTCTCAAGCCCTTGACCTTCTGCCTGCATCTCGGATCTGCCTCTTGTCTCCAGCCCCTGACCTTCTGCCTGCATCTCGGATCTGCTACTTGTCTCCAGACCTTGACCTGCTGCCTGCATCTCGAAACTGCCTCTTGTCTCAAGCCCTTGACCTTCTGCCTGCATCTCTGATCTGCTACTTGTCTTCAGCCCCTGACCTTCTGCCTGCATCTCGGATCTGCTACTTGTCTCCAGCCCTTGACCTTCTGCCTGCATCTCAGATCTGCTACTTGTCTCCAGCCCTTGACCTTCTGCCTGCATCTCAGATCTGCCTCTTGTCTCCAGCCCTTGACCTTCTGCCTGCATCTCGGATCTGCCTCTTGTCTCCAGCCCCTGACCTTCTGCCTGCATCTCGGATCTGCCTCTTGTCTCCAGCCCCTGACCTTCTGCCTGCATCTCAGATCTGCTACTTGTCTCCAGACCTTGATCTGCTGCCTGCATCTCGGATCTGCTTCTTGTCTCCAGCCCTTGACTTTCTGCCTGCATCTCGGATCTGCTACTTGTCTCCAGCCCCTGACCTTCTGCCTGCATCTCGGATCTGCTACTTGTCTCCAGCCCTTGACCTTCTGCCTGCATCTCAGATCTGCTACTTGTCTCCAGCCCTTGACCTGCTGCCTGCATCTTGGATCTGCCTCTTGTCTCCAGCCCTTGACCTGCTGCCTGCATCTCGGATCTGCTACTTGTCTCCAGCCCTTGACTGTCTGCCTGCATCTCGGATCTGCTACTTGTCTCCAGCCCCTGACCTGCTGCCTGCATCTCGGATCTGCCTCTTGTCTCCAGCCCTTGACCTGCTGCCTGCATCTCTGATCTGCCTCTTGTCTCCAGCCCTTGACCTGCTGCCTGAATCTCTGATCTGCCTCTTGTCTCCAGCCCTTGACTTTCTGCTTGCATCTCGGATCTGCTACTTGTCTCCAGCCCTTGACCTGCTGCCTGCATCTCGGATCTGCCTCTTGTCTCCAGCCCTTGACCTTCTGCCTGCATCTCGGATCTGCTACTTGTCTCCAGCCCTTGACCTTCTGCCTGCATCTCGGATCTGCCTCTTGTCTCAAGCCCTTTACCTTCTGCCTGCATCTCTGATCTGCTACTTGTCTCCAGCCCCTGACCTTCTGCCTGCATCTCGGATCTGCTACTTGTCTCCAGCCCTTGCCCTTCTGCCTGCATCTCAGATCTGCTACTTGTCTCCAGCCCTTGACCTTCTGCCTGCATCTCAGATCTGCCTCTTGTCTCCAGCCCTTGACCTTCTGCCTGCATCTCGGATCTGCCTCTTGTCTCCAGCCCCTGACCTTCTGCCTGCATCTCGGATCAGCCTCTTGTCTCCAGCCCCTAACCTTCTGCCTGCATCTCAGATCTGCTACTTGTCTCCAGACCTTGATCTGCTGCCTGCATCTCGGATCTGCTTCTTGTCTCCAGCACTTGACTTTCTGCCTGCATCTCGGATCTGCTACTTGTCTCCAGCCCTTGACCTGCTGCCTGCATCTCGGATCTGCCTCATGTCTCCAGCCCCTGACCTTCTGCCTGCATCTCGGATCTGCTACTTGTCTCCAGCCCTTGACCTTCTGCCTGCATCTCTGATCTGCCTCTTGTCTCCAGCCCTTGACCTGCTGCCTGCATCTCGGATCTGCTACTTGTCTCCAGCCCCTGACCTTCTGCCTGCATCTCTGATCTGCCTCTTGTCTCCAGCCCCTGACCTTCTGCCTGCATCTCGGATCTGCCTCTTGTCTCCAGCCCCTGACCTTCTGCCTGCATCTCGGATCTGCCTCTTGTCTCCAGCCCTTGACCTGCTGCCTGCATCTCTGATCTGCCTCTTGTCTCCAGCCCTTGACCTGCTGCCTGCATCTCGGATCTGCCTCTTGTCTCCAGCCCTTGACCTTCTGCCTGCATCTCTGATCTGCCTCTTGTCTCCAGCCCCTGACCTGCTGCCTGCATTTCGGATCTGCTACTTGTCTCCAGCCCCTGACCTTCTGCCTGCATCTCGGATCTGCTACTTGTCTCCAGCCCTTGACCTTCTGCCTGCATCTCGGATCTGCTACTTGTCTCCAGCCCTTGACCGTCTGCCTGCATCTCGGATCTGCTACTTGTCTCCAGCCCTTGACCTGCTGCCTGCATCTCGGATCTGCTACTTGTCTCCAGCCCCTGACCTTCTGCCTGCATCTCAGATCTGCTACTTGTCTCCAGCCCCTGACCTTCTGCCTGCATCTCGGATCTGCCTCTTTTCTCCAGCCCTTGACCTGCTGCCTGCATCTCTGATCTGCCTCTTGTCTCCAGCCCCTAACCTTCTGCCTGCATCTCGGATCTGCCTCTTGTCTCCAGCCCTTGACCTGCTGCCTGCATCTCTGATCTGCCTCTTGTCTCCAGCCCTTGACCTTCTGCCTGCATCTCGGATCTGCTACTTATCTCCAGCCCCTGACCTTCTGCCTGCATCTCGGATCTGCTACTTGTCTCCTGCCCCTGACCTTCTGCCTGCATCTCGGATCTGCTACTTGTCTCCAGCCCTTGACCTTCTGCCTCCATCTCGGATCTGCTACTTGTCTCCAGCCCTTGACCTGCTGCCTACATCTCGGATCTGCCTCTTGTCTCCAGCCCTTGACCTGCTGCCTGCATCTCGGATCTGCCTCTTGTCTCAAGCCCTTGACCTTGTGCCTGCATCTCGGATCTGCTACTTGTCTCCAGCCCTTGACCTTCTGCCTGCATCTCGGATCTGCTACTTGTCTCCAGACCTTGACCTGCTGCCTGCATCTCGGATCTGCCTCTTGTCTCCAGCCCCTGACCTTCTGCCTGCATCTCGGATCTGCTAATTGTCTCCAGCCCTTGACCTGCTGCCTGCATCTCTGATCTGCCTCTTGTCTCCAGCCCCTGACCTTCTGCCTGCATCTCGGATCTGCTACTTGTCTCCAGACCTTGACCTGCTGCCTGCATCTCGGATCTGCCTCTTGTCTCAAGCCCTTGACCTTCTGCCTGCATCTCTGATCTGCTACTTGTCTCCAGCCCCTGACCTTCTGCCTGCATCTCGGATCTGCTACTTGTCTCCAGCCCTTGACCTTCTGCCTGCATCTCAGATCTGCCTCTTGTCTCCAGCCCTTGACCTTCTGCCTGAATCTCGGATCTGCCTCTTGTCTCCAGCCCCTGACCTTCTGCCTGCATCTCGGATCTGCCTCTTGTCTCCAGACCCTGACCTTCTGCCTGCATCTCAGATCTGCTACTTGTCTCCAGACCTTGATCTGCTGCCTGCATCTCGGATCTGCTTCTTGTCTCCAGCCCTTGACTTTCTGCCTGCATCTCGGATCTGCTACTTGTCTCCAGCCCTTGACCTGCTGCCTGCATCTCGGATCTGCCTCATGTCTCCAGCCCCTGACCTTCTGCCTGCATCTCGGATCTGCTACTTGTCTCCAGCCCTTGACCTTCTGCCTGCATCTCTGATCTGCCTCTTGTCTCCAGCCCTTGACCTGCTGCCTGCATCTCGGATCTGCTACTTGTCTCCAGCCCCTGACCTTCTGCCTGCATCTCTGATCTGCCTCTTGTCTCCAGCCCCTGACCTTCTGCCTGCATCTCGGATCTGCCTCTTGTCTCCAGCCCCTGACCTTCTGCCTGCATCTCGGATCTGCCTCTTGTCTCCAGCCCTTGACCTGCTGCCTGCATCTCTGATCTGCCTCTTGTCTCCAGCCCTTCACCTTCTGCCTGCATCTCTGATCTGCTACTTGTCTCCAGCCCCTGACCTTCTGCCTGCATCTCGGATCTGCTACTTGTCTCCAGCCCTTGACCTTCTGCCTGCATCTCAGATCTGCTACCTGTCTCCAGCCCTTGACCTTCTGCCTGCATCTCAGATCTGCCTCTTGTCTCCAGCCCTTGACCTTCTGCCTGCATCTCGGATCTGCCTCTTGTTTCCAGCCCCTGACCTTCTGCCTGCATCTCGGATCTGCCTCTTGTCTCCAGCCCCTGACCTTCTGCCTGCATCTCAGATCTGCTACTTGTCTCCAGACCTTGATCTGCTGCCTGTATCTCGGATCTGCTTCTTGTCTCCAGCCCTTGACCTTCTGCCTGCATCTCGGATCTGCCTCTTGTCTCCAGCCCTTGACCTGCTGCCTGCATCTCTGATCTCCCTCTTTTCTCCAGCCCCTGACCTTCTGTCTGCATCTTGGATCTGCCTCTTGTCTCCAGCCCTTGACCTGCTGCCTGCATCTCTGATCTCCCTCTTGTCTCCAGCCCCTGACCTTCTGCCTGCATCTTGGATCTGCCTCTTGTCTCCAGCCCTTGACCTGCTGCCTGCATCTCTGATCTGCCTCTTGTCTCCAGCCCTTGACCTTCTGCCTGCATCTTGGATCAGCTACTTGTCTCCAGCCCTTGACTTTCTGCCTGCATCTCGGATCTGCTACTTGTCTCCAGCCCCTGACCTTCTGCCTGCATCTCGGATCTGCTACTTGTCTCCAGCCCTTGACCTTCTGCCTGCATCTCAGATCTGCTACTTGTCTCCAGCCCTTGACCTGCTGCCTGCATCTTGGATCTGCCTTTTGTCTCCAGCCCTTGACCTGCTGCCTGCATCTCGGATCTGCTACTTGTCTCCAGCCTCTGACCTTCTGCCTGCATCTCGGATCTGCTACTTGTCTCCAGCCCTTGACCTTCTGCCTGCATCTCGGATCTGCTACTTGTCTCCAGCCCTTGACCTGCTGCCTGCATCTCGGATCTGCCTCTTGTCTCCAGCCCTTGACCTTCTGCCTGCATCTCAGATCTGCTACTTGTCTCCAGCCCTTGACCTGCTGACTGCATCTCGGATCTGCCTCTTGTCTCAAGTCCTTTACCTTCTGCCTGCATCTCTGATCTGCTACTTGTCTCCAGCCTCTGACCTTCTGCCTGCATCTCGGATCTGCTACTTGTCTCCAGCCCTTGACCTTCTGCCTGCATCTCAGATCTGCTACTTGTCTCCAGCCCTTGACCTTCGGCCTGCATCTCAGATCTGCCTCTTGTCTCCAGCCCTTGACCTTCTGCCTGCATCTCAGATCTGCCTCTTGTCTCCAGCCCCTGACCTTCTGCCTTTATCTCGGATCTGCCTCTTGTCTCCAGCCCCTGACCTTCTGCCTGCATCTCAGATCTGCTACTTGTCTCCAGACCTTGATCTGCTGCCTGCATCTCGGATCTGCTTCTTGTCTCCAGCCCTTGACTTTCTGCCTGCATCTCGGATCTGCTACTTGTCTCCAGCCCTTGACCTGCTGCCTGCATCTCGGATCTGCCTCATGTCTCCAGCGCCTGACCTTCTGCCTGCATCTCGGATCTGCTACTTGTCTCCAGCCCTTGACCTGCTGCCTGCATCTCTGATCTGCCTCTTGTCTCCAGCCCTTGACCTGCTGCCTGCATCTCGGATCTGCCTCTTGTCTCCAGCCCTTGACCTTCTGCCTGCATCTCTGATCTGACTCTTGTCTCCAGCCCCTGACCTGCTGCCTGCATTTCGGATCTGCTACTTGTCTCCAGCCCCTGACCTTCTGCCTGCATCTCGGATCTGCTACTTGTCTCCAGCCCTTGACCTTCTGCCTGCATCTCGGATCTGCTACTTGTCTCCAGCCCTTGACCGTCTGCCTGCATCTCGGATCTGCTACTTGTCTCCAGCCCTTGACCTGCTGCCTGCATCTCGGATCTGCTACTTGTCTCCAGCCCCTGACCTTCTGCCTGCATCTCGGATCTGCTACTTGTCTCCAGCCCCTGACCTTCTGCCTGCATCTCGGATCTGCCTCTTTTCTCCAGCCCTTGACCTGCTGCCTGCATCTCTGATCTGCCTCTTGTCTCCAGCCCCTAACCTTCTGCCTGCATCTCGGATCTGCCTCTTGTCTCCAGCCCTTGACCTTCTGCCTGCATCTCGGATCTGCTACTTATCTCCAGCCCCTGACCTTCTGCCTGCATCTCGGATCTGCTACTTGTCTCCTGCCCTTGACCTTCTGCCTGCATCTCGGATCTGCTACTTGTCTCCAGCCCTTGACCTTCTGCCTGCATCTCGGATCTGCTACTTGTCTCCAGCCCTTGACCTGCTGCCTACATCTCGGATCTGCCTCTTGTCTCCAGCCCTTGACCTGCTGCCTGCATCTCGGATCTGCCTCTTGTCTCAAGCCCTTGACCTTGTGCCTGCATCTCGGATCTGCTACTTGTCTCCAGCCCTTGACCTTCTGCCTGCATCTCGGATCTGCTACTTGTCTCCAGACCTTGACCTGCTGCCTGCATCTCGGATCTGCCTCTTGTCTCCAGCCCCTGACCTTCTGCCTGCATCTCGGATCTGCCTCTTGTCTCCAGCCCTTGACCTGCTGCCTGCATCTCTGATCTGCCTCTTGTCTCCAGCCCCTGACCTTCTGCCTGCATCTCGGATCTGCTACTTGTCTCCAGACCTTGACCTGCTGCCTGCATCTCGGATCTGCCTCTTGTCTCAAGCCCTTGACCTTCTGCCTGCATCTCTGATCTGCTACTTGTCTCCAGCCCCTGACCTTCTGCCTGCATCTCGGATCTGCTACTTGTCTCCAGCCCTTGACCTTCTGCCTGCATCTCAGATCTGCTACTTGTCTCCAGCCCTTGACCTTCTGCCTGCATCTCAGATCTGCCTCTTGTCTCCAGCCCTTGACCTTCTGCCTGCATCTCGGATCTGCCTCTTGTCTCCAGCCCCTGACCTTCTGCCTGCATCTCGGATCTGCCTCTTGTCTCCAGCCCCTGACCTTCTGCCTGCATCTCAGATCTGCTACTTGTCTCCAGACCTTGATCTGCTGCCTGCATCTCGGATCTGCTTCTTGTCTCCAGCCCTTGACTTTCTGCCTGCATCTCGGATCTGCTACTTGTCTCCAGCCCTTGACCTGCTGCCTGCATCTCGGATCTGCCTCATGTCTCCAGCCCCTGACCTTCTGCCTGCATCTCGGATCTGCTACTTGTCTCCAGCCCTTGACCTTCTGCCTGCATCTCTGATCTGCCTCTTGTCTCCAGCCCTTGACCTGCTGCCTGCATCTCGGATCTGCTACTTGTCTCCAGCCCCTGACCTTCTGCCTGCATCTCTGATCTGCCTCTTGTCTCCAGCCCCTGACCTTCTGCCTGCATCTCGGATCTGCCTCTTGTCTCCAGCCCCTGACCTTCTGCCTGCATCTTGGATCTGCCTCTTGTCTCCAGCCCTTGACCTGCTGCCTGCATCTCTGATCTGCCTCTTGTCTCCAGCCCTTGACCTTCTGCCTGCATCTCGGATCAGCTACTTGTCTCCAGCCCTTGACCTTCTGCCTGCATCTCGGATCTGCCTCTTGTCTCGGATCTGCATCTCGGATCTGCCTCTTGTCTCCAGCCCCTGACCTTCTGCCTGCATCTCGGATCTGCTACTTGTCTCCAGCCCTTGACTTTTTGCCTGCATCTCGGATCTGCCTCTTGTCTCCAGCCCTTGACCTTCTGCCTGCATCTCGGATCTGCCTCTTGTCTCCAGCCCCTGACCTTCTGCCTGCATCTCGGATCTGCTACTTGTCTCCAGCCCTTGACCTGCTGCCTGCATCTCGGATCTGCTACTTGTCTCCAGCCCCTGACCTTCTGCCTGCATCTCTGATCTGCCTCTTTTCTCCAGCCCCTGACCTTCTGCCTGCATCTCGGATCTGCCTCTTGTCTCCAGCCCCTGACCTTCTGCCTGCATCTCGGATCTGCCTCTTGTCTCCTGCCCTTGACCTGCTGCCTGCATCTCTGATCTGCCTCTTGTCTCCAGCCCTTGGCCTGCTGCCTGCATCTCGGATCTGCCTCTTGTCTCCAGCCCTTGACCTTCTGCCTGCATCTCTGATCTGCCTCTTGTCTCCAGCCCCTGACCTGCTGCCTGCATTTCGGATCTGCTACTTGTCTCCAGCCCCTGACCTTCTGCCTGCATCTCGGATCTGCTACTTGTCTCCAGCCCTTGACCTTCTGCCTGCATCTCGGATCTGCTACTTGTCTCCAGCCCTTGACCGTCTGCCTGCATCTCGGATCTGCTACTTGTCTCCAGCCCTTGACCTGCTGCCTGCATCTCGGATCTGCTACTTGTCTCCAGCCCCTGACCTTCTGCCTGCATCTCGGATCTGCTACTTGTCTCCAGCCCCTGACCTTCTGCCTGCATCTCGGATCTGCCTCTTTTCTCCAGCCCTTGACCTGCTGCCTGCATCTCTGATCTGCCTCTTGTCTCCAGCCCCTAACCTTCTGCCTGCATCTCGGATCTGCCTCTTGTCTCCAGCCCTTGACCTGCTGCCTGCATCTCTGATCTGCCTCTTGTCTCCAGCCCTTGACCTTCTGCCTGCATCTCGGATCTGCTACTTATCTCCAGCCCCTGACCTTCTGCCTGCATCTCGGATCTGCTACTTGTCTCCTGCCCCTGACCTTCTGCCTGCATCTCGGATCTGCTACTTGTCTCCAGCCCTTGACCTTCTGCCTGCATCTCGGATCTGCTACTTGTCTCCAGCCCTTGACCTGCTGCCTACATCTCGGATCTGCCTCTTGTCTCCAGCCCTTGACCTGCTGCCTGCATCTCGGATCTGCCTCTTGTCTCAAGCCCTTGACCTTGTGCCTGCATCTCGGATCTGCAACTTGTCTCCAGCCCTTGACCTTCTGCCTGCATCTCGGATCTGCTACTTGTCTCCAGACCTTGACCTGCTGCCTGCATCTCGGATCTGCCTCTTGTCTCCAGCCCCTGACCTTCTGCCTGCATCTCGGATCTGCCTCTTGTCTCCAGCCCTTGACCTGCTGCCTGCATCTCTGATCTGCCTCTTGTCTCCAGCCCCTGACCTTCTGCCTGCATCTCGGATCTGCTACTTGTCTCCAGACCTTGACCTGCTGCCTGCATCTCGGATCTGCCTCATGTCTCAAGCCCTTGACCTTCTGCCTGCATCTCTGATCTGCTACTTGTCTCCAGCCCCTGACCTTCTGCCTGCATCTCGGATCTGCTAGTTGTCTCCAGCCCTTGACCTTCTGCCTGCATCTCAGATCTGCTACTTGTCTCCAGCCCTTGACCTTCTGCCTGCATCTCAGATCTGCCTCTTGTCTCCAGCCCTTGACCTTCTGCCTGCATCTCGGATCTGCCTCTTGTCTCCAGCCCCTGACCTTCTGCCTGCATCTCGGATCTGCCTCTTGTCTCCAGCCCCTGACCTTCTGCCTGCATCTCAGATCTGCTACTTGTCTCCAGACCTTGATCTGCTGCCTGCATCTCGGATCTGCTTCTTGTCTCCAGCCCTTGACTTTCTGCCTGCATCTCGGATCTGCTACTTGTCTCCAGCCCTTGACCTGCTGCCTGCATCTCGGATCTGCCTCATGTCTCCAGCCCCTGACCTTCTGCCTGCATCTCGGATCTGCTACTTGTCTCCAGCCCTTGACCTTCTGCCTGCATCTCTGATCTGCCTCTTGTCTCCAGCCCTTGACCTGCTGCCTGCATCTCGGATCTGCTACTTGTCTCCAGCCCCTGACCTTCTGCCTGCATCTCTGATCTGCCTCTTGTCTCCAGCCCCTGAACTTCTGCCTGCATCTCGGATCTGCCTCTTGTCTCCAGCCCCTGACCTTCTGCCTGCATCTCGGATCTGCCTCTTGTCTCCAGCCCTTGACCTGCTGCCTGCATCTCTGATCTGCCTCTTGTCTCAAGCCCTTCACCTTCTGCCTGCATCTCTGATCTGCTACTTGTCTCCAGCCCCTGACCTTCTGCCTGCATCTCGGATCTGCTACTTGTCTCCAGCCCTTGACCTTCTGCCTGCATCTCAGATCTGCTACTTGTCTCCAGCCCTTGACCTTCTGCCTGCATCTCAGATCTGCCTCTTGTCTCCAGCCCTTGACCTTCTGCCTGCATCTCGGATCTGCCTCTTGTCTCCAGCCCCTGACCTTCTGCCTGCATCTCGGATCTGCCTCTTGTCTCCAGCCCCTGACCTTCTGCCTGCATCTCAGATCTGCTACTTGTCTCCAGACCTTGATCTGCTGCCTGTATCTCGGATCTGCTTCTTGTCTCCAGCCCTTGACCTTCTGCCTACATCTCGGATCTGCCTCTTGTCTCCAGCCCTTGACCTGCTGCCTGCATCTCTGATCTCCCTCTTGTCTCCAGCCCCTGACCTTCTGCCTGCATCTTGGATCTGCCTCTTGTCTCCAGCCCTTGACCTGCTGCCTGCATCTCTGATCTCCCTCTTGTCTCCAGCCCCTGACCTTCTGCCTGC
This sequence comes from Rana muscosa, assembly GCA_029206835.1. Classification (NCBI taxonomy): domain Eukaryota; kingdom Metazoa; phylum Chordata; class Amphibia; order Anura; family Ranidae; genus Rana; species Rana muscosa. The sequence goes on from JARGYO010001167.1 coordinate 229,041, forward strand.
ATCTTGGATCTGCCTCTTGTCTCCAGCCCTTGACCTGCTGCCTGCATCTCTGATCTGCCTCTTGTCTCCAGCCCTTGACCTTCTGCCTGCATCTCGGATCAGCTACTTGTCTCCAGCCCTTGACCTTCTGCCTGCATCTCGGATCTGCCTCTTGTCTCGGATCTGCATCTCGGATCTGCCTCTTGTCTCCAGCCCCTGACCTTCTGCCTGCATCTCGGATCTGCTACTTGTCTCCAGCCCTTGACTTTTTGCCTGCATCTCGGATCTGCCTCTTGTCTCCAGCCCTTGACCTTCTGCCTGCATCTCGGATCTGCCTCTTGTCTCCAGCCCCTGACCTTCTGCCTGCATCTCGGATCTGCTACTTGTCTCCAGCCCTTGACCTGCTGCCTGCATCTCTGATCTGCCTCTTGTCTCCAGCCCTTGACCTTCTGCCTGCATCTCGGATCTGCTACTTGTCTCCAGCCCCTGACCTTCTGCCTGCATCTCGGATCTGCCTCTTGTCTCCAGCCCCTGACCTTCTGCCTGCATCTCAGATCTGCCTCTTGTCTCCAGCCCTTGACCTTCTGCCTGCATCTCAGATCTGCCTCTTGTCTCCAGCCCCTGACCTTCTGCCTGCATCTCGGATCTGCCTCTTGTCTCCAGCCCTTGACCTGCTGCCTGCATCTCTGATCTGCCTCTTGTCTCCAGCCCCTGACCTTCTGCCTGCATCTCGGATCTGCTACTTGTCTCCAGACCTTGACCTGCTGCCTGCATCTCGGATCTGCCTCTTGTCTCAAGCCCTTGACCTTCTGCCTGCATCTCTGATCTGCCTCTTCTCTCCAGCCCCTGACCTGCTGCCTGCATTTCGGATCTGCTACTTGTCTCCAGCCCCTGACCTTCTGCCTGCATCTCGGATCTGCTACTTGTCTCCAGCCCTTGACCTTCTGCCTGCATCTCGGATCTGCTACTTGTCTCCAGCCCTTGACCGTCTGCCTGCATCTCGGATCTGCTACTTGTCTCCAGCCCTTGACCTGCTGCCTGCATCTCGGATCTGCTACTTGTCTCCAGCCCCTGACCTTCTGCCTGCATCTCGGATCTGCTACTTGTCTCCAGCCCCTGACCTTCTGCCTTTATCTCGGATCTGCCTCTTTTCTCCAGCCCTTGACCTGCTGCCTGCATCTCTGATCTGCCTCTTGTCTCCAGCCCCTAACCTTCTGCCTGCATCTCGGATCTGCCTCTTGTCTCCAGCCCTTGACCTGCTGCCTGCATCTCTGATCTGCCTCTTGTCTCCAGCCCTTGACTTTCTGCCTGCATCTCGGATCTGCTACTTATCTCCAGCCCCTGACCTTCTGCCTGCATCTCGGATCTGCTACTTGTCTCCTGCCCCTGACGTTCTGCCTGCATCTCGGATCTGCTACTTGTCTCCAGCCCTTGACCTTCTGCCTGCATCTCGGATCTGCTAATTGTCTCCAGCCCTTGACCTGCTGCCTGCATCTCGGATCTGCCTCTTGTCTCCAGCCCTTGACCTGCTGCCTGCATCTCGGATCTGCCTCTTGTCTCAAGCCCTTGACCTTGTGCCTGCATCTCGGATCTGCTACTTGTCTCCAGACCTTGACCTGCTGCCTGCATCTCGGATCTGACTCTTGTCTCCAGCCCCTGACCTTCTGCCTGCATCTCGGATCTGCCTCTTGTCTCCAGCCCTTGACCTGCTGCCTGCATCTCGGATCTGCCTCTTGTCTCCAGCCCTTGACCTTCTGCCTGCATCTCGGATCTGCTACTTGTCTCCAGACCTTGACCTGCTGCCTGCATCTCGGATCTGCCTCTTGTCTCCAGCCCCTGACCTTCTGCCTGCATCTCGGATCTGCCTCTTGTCTCCAGCCCTTGACCTGCTGCCTGCATCACTGATCTGCCTCTTGTCTCCAGCCCCTGACCTTCTGCCTGCATCTCGGATCTGCTACTTGTCTCCAGACCTTGACCTGCTGCCTGCATCTCGGATCTGCCTCTTGTCTCAAGCCCTTGACCTTCTGCCTGCATCTCTGATCTGCTACTTGTCTCCAGCCCCTGACCTTCTGCCTGCATCTCGGATCTGCTACTTGTCTCCAGCCCTTGACCTTCTGCCTGCATCTCAGATCTGCTACTTGTCTCCAGCCCTTGACCTTCTGCCTGCATCTCAGATCTGCCTCTTGTCTCCAGCCCTTGACCTTCTGCCTGCATCTCGGATCTGCCTCTTGTCTCCAGCCCCTGACCTTCTGCCTGCATCTCAGATCTGCCTCTTGTCTCCAGCCCTTGACCTTCTGCCTGCATCTCAGATCTGCCTCTTGTCTCCAGCCCCTGACCTTCTGCCTGCATCTCGGATCTGCCTCTTGTCTCCAGCCCTTGACCTGCTGCCTGCATCTCTGATCTGCCTCTTGTCTCCAGCCCCTGACCTTCTGCCTGCATCTCGGATCTGCTACTTGTCTCCAGACCTTGACCTGCTGCCTGCATCTCAGATCTGCCTCTTGTCTCAAGCCCTTGACCTTCTGCCTGCATCTCTGATCTGCCTCTTGTCTCCAGCCCCTGACCTGCTGCCTGCATTTCGGATCTGCTACTTGTCTCCAGCCCCTGACCTTCTGCCTGCATCTCGGATCTGCTACTTGTCTCCAGCCCTTGACCTTCTGCCTGCATCTCGGATCTGCTACTTGTCTCCAGCCCTTGACCGTCTGCCTGCATCTCGGATCTGCTACTTGTCTCCAGCCCTTGACCTGCTGCCTGCATCTCGGATCTGCCTCTTGTCTCCAGCCCCTGACCTTCTGCCTGCATCTCGGATCTGCCTCTTGTCTCCAGCCCCTGACCTTCTGCCTGCATCTTAGATCTGCTACTTGTCTCCAGACCTTGATCTGCTGCCTGCATCTCGGATCTGCTTCTTGTCTCCAGCCCTTGACTTTCTGCCTGCATCTCGGATCTGCTACTTGTCTCCAGCCCTTGACCTGCTGCCTGCATCTCGGATCTGCCTCATGTCTCCAGCCCCTGACCTTCTGCCTGCATCTCGGATCTGCTACTTGTCTCCAGCCCTTGACCTTCTGCCTGCATCTCTGATCTGCCTCTTGTCTCCAGCTCTTGACCTGCTGCCTGCATCTCGGATCTGCTACTTGTCTCCAGCCCCTGACCTTCTGCCTGCATCTCTGATCTGCCTCTTGTCTCCAGCCCCTGACCTTCTGCCTGCATCTCGGATCTGCCTCTTGTCTCCAGCCCCTGACCTTCTGCCTGCATCTCGGATCTGCCTCTTGTCTCCAGCCCTTGACCTGCTGCCTGCATCTCTGATCTGCCTCTTGTCTCAAGCCCTTCACCTTCTGCCTGCATCTCTGATCTGCCTCTTGTCTCCAGCCCCTGACCTTCTGCCTGCATCTCGGATCTGCCTCTTGTCTCCAGCCCCTGACCTTCTGCCTGCATCTCGGATCTGCCTCTTGTCTCCAGCCCCTGACTTTCTGCCTGCATCTCGGATCTGCTACTTGTCTCCAGCCCTTGACCTGCTGCCTGCATCTCGGATCTGCCTCATGTCTCCAGCCCCTGACCTTCTGCCTGCATCTCGGATCTGCTACTTGTCTCCAGCCCTTGACCTTCTGCCTGCATCTCAGATCTGCTACTTGTCTCCAGCCCTTGACCTTCTGCCTGCATCTCAGATCTGCCTCTTGTCTCCAGCCCTTGACCTTCTGCCTGCATCTCGGATCTGCCTCTTGTCTCCAGCCCCTGACCTTCTGCCTGCATCTCGGATCTGCCTCTTGTCTCCAGCCCCTGACCTTCTGCCTGCATCTCAGATCTGCTACTTGTCTCCAGACCTTGATCTGCTGCCTGTATCTCGGATCTGCTTCTTGTCTCCAGCCCTTGACCTTCTGCCTACATCTCGGATCTGCCTCTTGTCTCCAGCCCTTGACCTGCTGCCTGCATCTCTGATCTCCCTCTTGTCTCCAGCCCCTGACCTTCTGCCTGCATCTTGGATCTGCCTCTTGTCTCCAGCCCTTGACCTGCTGCCTGCATCTCTGATCTCCCTCTTGTCTCCAGCCCCTGACCTTCTGCCTGCATCTTGGATCTGCCTCTTGTCTCCAGCCCTTGACCTGCTGCCTGCATCTCTGATCTGCCTCTTGTCTCCAGCCCTTGACCTTCTGCCTGCATCTCGGATCAGCTACTTGTCTCCAGCCCTTGACCTTCTGCCTGCATCTCGGATCTGCCTCTTGTCTCGGATCTGCATCTCGGATCTGCCTCTTGTCTCCAGCCCCTGACCTTCTGCCTGCATCTCGGATCTGCTACTTGTCTCCAGCCCTTGACTTTTTGCCTGCATCTCGGATCTGCCTCTTGTCTCCAGCCCTTGACCTTCTGCCTGCATCTCGGATCTTCCTCTTGTCTCCAGCCCCTGACCTTCTGCCTGCATCTCGGATCTGCTACTTGTCTCCAGCCCTTGACCTGCTGCCTGCATCTCTGATCTGCCTCTTGTCTCCAGCCCTTGACCTTCTGCCTGCATCTCGGATCTGCTACTTGTCTCCAGCCCCTGACCTTCTGCCTGCATCTCGGATCTGCCTCTTGTCTCCAGCCCCTGACCTTCTGCCTGCATCTCAGATCTGCCTCTTGTCTCCAGCCCTTGACCTTCTGCCTGCATCTCAGATCTGCCTCTTGTCTCCAGCCCCTGACCTTCTGCCTGCATCTCGGATCTGCCTCTTGTCTCCAGCCCTTGACCTGCTGCCTGCATCTCTGATCTGCCTCTTGTCTCCAGCCCCTGACCTTCTGCCTGCATCTCGGATCTGCTACTTGTCTCCAGACCTTGACCTGCTGCCTGCATCTCGGATCTGCCTCTTGTCTCAAGCCCTTGACCTTCTGCCTGCATCTCTGATCTGCCTCTTGTCTCCAGCCCCTGACCTGCTGCCTGCATTTCGGATCTGCTACTTGTCTCCAGCCCCTGACCTTCTGCCTGCATCTCGGATCTGCTACTTGTCTCCAGCCCTTGACCTTCTGCCTGCATCTCGGATCTGCTACTTGTCTCCAGCCCTTGACCGTCTGCCTGCATCTCGGATCTGCTACTTGTCTCCAGCCCTTGACCTGCTGCCTGCATCTCGGATCTGCTACTTGTCTCCAGCCCCTGACCTTCTGCCTGCATCTCGGATCTGCTACTTGTCTCCAGCCCCTGACCTTCTGCCTTTATCTCGGATCTGCCTCTTTTCTCCAGCCCTTGACCTGCTGCCTGCATCTCTGATCTGCCTCTTGTCTCCAGCCCCTAACCTTCTGCCTGCATCTCGGATCTGCTACTTATCTCCAGCCCCTGACCTTCTGCCTGCATCTCGGATCTGCTACTTGTCTCCTGCCCCTGACCTTCTGCCTGCATCTCGGATCTGCTACTTGTCTCCAGCCCTTGACCTTCTGCCTGCATCTCGGATCTGCTAATTGTCTCCAGCCCTTGACCTGCTGCCTGCATCTCGGATCTGCCTCTTGTCTCCAGCCCTTGACCTGCTGCCTGCATCTCGGATCTGCCTCTTGTCTCAAGCCCTTGACCTTGTGCCTGCATCTCGGATCTGCTACTTGTCTCCAGACCTTGACCTGCTGCCTGCATCTCGGATCTGACTCTTGTCTCCAGCCCCTGACCTTCTGCCTGCATCTCGGATCTGCCTCTTGTCTCCAGCCCTTGACCTGCTGCCTGCATCTCGGATCTGCCTCTTGTCTCCAGCCCTTGACCTTCTGCCTGCATCTCGGATCTGCTACTTGTCTCCAGACCTTGACCTGCTGCCTGCATCTCGGATCTGCCTCTTGTCTCCAGCCCCTGACCTTCTGCCTGCATCTCGGATCTGCCTCTTGTCTCCAGCCCTTGACCTGCTGCCTGCATCACTGATCTGCCTCTTGTCTCCAGCCCCTGACCTTCTGCCTGCATCTCGGATCTGCTACTTGTCTCCAGACCTTGACCTGCTGCCTGCATCTCGGATCTGCCTCTTGTCTCAAGCCCTTGACCTTCTGCCTGCATCTCTGATCTGCTACTTGTCTCCAGCCCCTGACCTTCTGCCTGCATCTCGGATCTGCTACTTGTCTCCAGCCCTTGACCTTCTGCCTGCATCTCAGATCTGCTACTTGTCTCCAGCCCTTGACCTTCTGCCTGCATCTCAGATCTGCCTCTTGTCTCCAGCCCTTGACCTTCTGCCTGCATCTCGGATCTGCCTCTTGTCTCCAGCCCCTGACCTTCTGCCTGCATCTCAGATCTGCCTCTTGTCTCCAGCCCTTGACCTTCTGCCTGCATCTCAGATCTGCCTCTTGTCTCCAGCCCCTGACCTTCTGCCTGCATCTCGGATCTGCCTCTTGTCTCCAGCCCTTGACCTGCTGCCTGCATCTCTGATCTGCCTCTTGTCTCCAGCCCCTGACCTTCTGCCTGCATCTCGGATCTGCTACTTGTCTCCAGACCTTGACCTGCTGCCTGCATCTCGGATCTGCCTCTTGTCTCAAGCCCTTGACCTTCTGCCTGCATCTCTGATCTGCCTCTTGTCTCCAGCCCCTGACCTGCTGCATGTATTTCGGATCTGCTACTTGTCTCCAGCCCCTGACCTTCTGCCTGCATCTCGGATCTGCTACTTGTCTCCAGCCCTTGACCTTCTGCCTGCATCTCGGATCTGCTACTTGTCTCCAGCCCTTGACCGTCTGCCTGCATCTCGGATCTGCTACTTGTCTCCAGCCCTTGACCTGCTGCCTGCATCTCGGATCTGCTACTTGTCTCCAGCCCCTGACCTTCTGCCTGCATCTCGGATCTGCTACTTGTCTCCAGCCCCTGACCTTCTGCCTTTATCTCGGATCTGCCTCTTTTCTCCAGCCCTTGACCTGCTGCCTGCATCTCTGATCTGCCTCTTGTCTCCAGCCCCTAACCTTCTGCCTGCATCTCGGATCTGCCTCTTGTCTCCAGCCCTTGACCTGCTGCCTGCATCTCTGATCTGCCTCTTGTCTCCAGCCCTTGACCTTCTGCCTGCATCTCGGATCTGCTACTTATCTCCAGCCCCTGACCTTCTGCCTGCATCTCGGATCTGCTACTTGTCTCCTGCCCCTGACCTTCTGCCTGCATCTCGGATCTGCTACTTGTCTCCAGCCCTTGACCTGCTGCCTGCATCTCGGATCTGCCTCTTGTCTCCAGCCCTTGACCTTCTGCCTGCATCTCGGATCTGCTACTTGTCTCCAGACCTTGACCTGCTGCCTGCATCTCGGATCTGCCTCTTGTCTCCAGCCCCTGACCTTCTGCCTGCATCTCGGATCTGCCTCTTGTCTCCAGCCCTTGACCTGCTGCCTGCATCTCTGATCTGCCTCTTGTCTCCAGCCCCTGACCTTCTGCCTGCATCTCGGATCTGCTACTTGTCTCCAGCCCTTGACCTGCTGCCTGCATCTCGGATCTGCCTCTTGTCTCAAGCCCTTGACCTTCTGCCTGCATCTCTGATCTGCTACTTGTCTCCAGCCCCTGACCTTCTGCCTGCATCTCGGATTTGCTACTTGTCTCCAGCCCTTGACCTTCTGCCTGCATCTCAGATCTGCTACTTGTCTCCAGCCCTTGACCTTCTGCCTGCATCTCAGATCTGCCTCTTGTCTCCAGCCCTTGACCTTCTGCCTGCATCTCGGATCTGCCTCTTGTCTCCAGCCCCTGACTAGGGATGAGCCGAACACCCCCGGGTTCGGTTCGCACCAGAACCTTCGAACGGACCGAAAGTTCGCGCGAATTTTCGAACCCTATTCGTTATAATGGACGCGAACGTTCGAAATCAAAATTGCTAATTACAACGGCCAATATGCATGTTAATGTTATAAAACAGGTTTGGGGACCCGGGTCCTGCCCCAGGGGACATATATCAATGCAAAAAGAAATTTTAAAAACTAAAGTTTTTTCGGGAGCAGTCATTTTAATGATGCATAAAGTGAAAAAAAAAAAAGTGAAATTTTCCTTTAAATACGGTACCTGGGGGGTGTCTAAAGTATGCCTGTGAAGTGGCATGTGTTTCCCGTGTTTAGAACTGTCCTTGCACAAAATGACATTTGTAAAGGAAAAAAAGAAGCCATTTAAAACCACTTGCGGCTTTAATGTCATGTCTTGTCCTGGCCGCCATATGGCTGAAAATCCTTGAGAAAAATGGCATGGCTACCCCATCACCCCCCCCCACCCCAGCCCCTTTGGGTCTTGTATGGATACTAAGGGGGACCCCGCACCAAAAATAAAACCCTATACCTACAACCCTATATACTCTGAACAGCAGTATATAGGTGGTGCAAACAAGACATGGACTGTAGGTTTGTTCTTAAGTAGAATCTGAACAGGTACATTATGAAGTGTAGCTACATCCCAAAAAAATCAATTTTTAAGCTTTTTGGAGAACATAGGGAGGGGTTATCACCCCTGTAACATTTGCTGTCTTTGCACATCTGTTCAGAACATGTCACCTCACTTTCCGTCCCAATGACAAATGTTTTTGGAAAAGTGGGGTTTTAATTGAAACAAGGATTGGTGATAAAGCATCAGTAGAGAGGAGATACCTTTTTCCCAAATTAAATCTAACAGGATAGAATTTTCCTTCCTAGGGGTAGATTTCCTCTCACTTCCTGTTTTCTCTTGCCGTTTGCAAGTAGGAGTCGTTTGTAAGTTGGATGTTTGAAAGTAGGGGCCTGCCGTATATACTCTGCAGAAATTTGCCCTATTAGATATTGGTGTAGCCACAAGACTGGTGGGCACAGGAATGGGCCCTGCTGTGAGTTAATAGATCAAGATTTGTACTTGCATGCACCTGTTGAACCGGGCAGAAAAATTGGGCCTTTGGTGGTGGTGGTGGTGGACGGTGTTGCCACAAGACTGTAAGCCCTCACAGTTACTCTTGGTGGGTGCAGGAATGGGCCCTGCTGTGAGTTATTAGATCAAGATTTGTAATTGCATGCACCTGTTGAACAGGGCAGAAAAATTGGGCCTTTGGTGGTGGTGGTGGTGGTGGACGGTGTTGCCACAAGACTGTAGGCCCTCATAGTTACTCTTGGTGGGCGCAGGAATGGGCCCTGCTGTGAACTATTAGATCAAGATTTGTAATTACACGCCCCTGTTAAACAGGGGCTGAAAAATTGTGCCTTAGGCATTGGTGCTGGTGCCACAACACTGCAACCCCTCACAGATACTGTACTTGGAGCACAGCAGTCACACCTGTTGCGAAGCATCTTTTTAAAAAATTGTAATTACACGCCCCTGTTATACAGGGGCTGAAAAATTGTGCCTTAGGCACTGGTGCTGGTGCCACAACACTGCAACCCCTCACAGATACTGTACTCTGAGCACAGCAATGAGACCTGTTGCAAAGCATTGCCTAAAAATTGTAATTACACGCCCCAACAGGGGCTGAAAAATTGTGCCTTAGGCACTGGTGCTGGTGCCACAACACTGCAACCCCTCACAGATACTGTACTCTGAGCACAGCAGTCACACCTGTTGCGAAGCATCTTTTTAAAAAATTGTAATTACACGCCCCTGTTATACAGGGGCTGAAAAATTGTGCCTTAGGCACTGGTGCTGGTGCCACAACACTGCAACCCCTCACAGATACTGTACTCTGAGCACAGCAATGAGACCTGTTGCAAAGCATTGCCTAAAAATTGTAATTACACGCCCCAACAGGGGCTGAAAAATTGTGCCTTAGGCACTGGTGCTGGTGCCACAACACTGCAACCCCTCACAGATACTGTACTCTGAGCACAGCAGTCACACCTGTTGCGAAGCATCTTTTTAAAAAATTGTAATTACACGCCCCTGTTATACAGGGGCTGAAAAATTGTGCCTTAGGCACTGGTGTGGTGGCATGGATCATTGAGGAGGAGGAAGAGGATAGTCAGTGAACATAACAGGACAGTCACTCAGCATCAGCATAGGCAGTCTTGAAGGGATGTGACATTATAAATTATTCCGTTATATCCGCTTCAGGTGTCTGGTAGCTGGTGGTGATCCAAGACTGATTCATTTTTATGAAGGTCAGTCGATCAACCGAGTCGGTGGACAGGCGCACCCTATGATCGGTGACAAATCCTCCAGCAGCACTGAATGTGCGTTCGGAAAGAACGCTGGATGCAGGACAGGCCAGTAGCTCAATTGCATACTGTGCAAGCTCTGGCCAGTGATCCATCCTCAGGACCCAGTAAGCCAGAGGATTTTCGGTGGGAAAGGTGTCCAAGTCTGACCTTGCCCCTAGGTATTCCTGCACCATGTATATCAGACGCTGGCGATGGTTGCTGGAACCGATCATACCTTGGGGCTGCGGACTAAAAAATTGTCTGAACGCATCGGTCAGACGTCCACCTTCCCCACCGCTCCTTCTGCTACTGACCGAAGCCTCAGCAACTCGTCGTCCAGGACCAGGAGTTTGTAACCTCCCAGTTTCTGGGAACGCGTTGCACAGACCTTTCTGCAAGGCCTCCCTGAGATGTCTCATCCTCTGCTCCCTCTGCGACGGCAAGATAAGGTCCGCAACCTTACCCTTGTACCGTGGATCAAGGAGAGTGGCCAGCCAGTAATGGTCACTCTCCTTGATCCGAAGAACACGAGGATCCTTCCGCAGGCTTTGCAGGATCAGGGAGGCCATGCAGCGTAGGTTAGCTGAGGCATTCGGTCCGGAGTCTTCTGGGTCACTGAGGATGACATGATCGCCAGCCACCTCCTCCCAGCCACATACAAGTCCACTGGTTTGTTGGGACTGTACATCATCCCTAAAAGACTGCTGCTGCTGATGCTGAGTGCCAGGCTCCACCTCCATGCTCACACAATCCTCCTCCTCCTCCTCCTCCTCCTCCTCTTCCTGTGTGATGGGTGGGACAGAAGGAACATTGTCTGGATAAAGGGGGCCTTGAGAGACAAGGAAGTCCTCCTCTTCCTGCCTCTGTTCTGCCTCAAGTGCCCTGTCCATTATCCCACGCAGCGTATGCTCCAACAGGTGGACAAGAGGTACAGTGTCACTGATGCATGCACTGTCACTGCTCACCATCCTCGTGGCCTCCTCAAATGGTGAGAGGACAGTGCATGCATCCCTGATCATGCTCCACTGGCGTGGGGAAAAAAAGCCAAGCTCCCCTGACCCTGTCCTGGTGCCGTAGTCGCAAAGGTACTCATTGATGGCCCTCTGCTGCGTGTGCAGTCGCTGCAGCATGGCCAACGTTGAGTTCCACCTGGTGGGCATGTCACATATTAGGCGGTTCTTGGGCAGGTTCAGCTCCTTTTGCAGCTCAGTCAGCCGAGCACTGGCATTATAAGATCGGCGGAAATGCACACAGACTTTCCTGGCCTGCCTCAGGACATCCTGTAAGCCTGGGAACCTGCCCAAGAACCGCTGCACCACCAGGTTGAGGACGTGAGCCATACAGGGCACATGGGTGAGCTGCCCCTGTCGCAGGGCGGAGAGGAGGTTGGTGCCATTATCAGAAACGACCATTCCTGGCTTAAGCTGGCGTGGCGTCAACCACCTCTCGGCCTGCCCCTGCAGAGCTGCCAGAACCTCTGGCCCAGTGTGGCTCCTGTCCCCCAAACACACCAGCGCAAGCACGGCATGGCATCTTTTTGCCTGCGTACTCGCGTAGCCCCTTGTACGCCTACGGAGCACCGCTGGTTCCGAGGACAGAGCACTCGAAGAGGACATGGAGGAAGAAGAAGAGGAGGGGGTGGAGGAGAGAGGTGTGTCACAACCAGTAGTAGCATTTTGGAGGCGTGGTGGCGGAACAACCTCCAACACTACTGCACCTTGTCCTGCATCCCTCCCAGCTGCCAATAGAGTGACCCAATGGGCCGTGAAAGAAAGATAACGTCCCTGTCCATGCCTGCTGGACCATGAGTCAGCGGTAATATGCACCTTACCGCTGACCACCCTGTCCAGCGAGGCATGGACATTGCCTTCCACATGCCAGTAGAGAGACGGAATTGCCTTCCGTGAGAAAAAGTGGCGTTTGGGAACCTGCCACTGAGGAACCGCACATTGAACAAACTCACGGAAGGGGGCCGAGTCTATCAACTGAAAAGGCAGCAGTTGAAGTGCTAGCAATTTAGCCAAGCTAGCATTCAACCGCTGGGCATGTGGATGGCTGGGAGTATACTTCTTTCGACGGTCCAGCAGCTGGGGCAGGGAAATTTGCCTGCTACAATCGGACGTCGGTGTACTGCAAGTACTTGGTTGTGACACACCTAATTCTACACCTTCAGTCCTCTCAGAGCAGCTTTCAGAGAGGACTGAAGATATAGTGGGGATGGAGATCCCAGCTGATGAGGAGCAAGGAGAGGTCCGCTTTGTTCTTTGGTGTGGGTCTTTTATGTGTGCTTGCCAACGAGCTGCATGGCAGGTCGACATATGTCTGCTCATGCTTGTGGTGCCCAAGCGGCTGATGTTTTGGCCACGCGAGATACGCTTGAGACAAATATTGCAAATAGCAGTGGTGCGATCTGATGCACTCATCTCAAAAAAGGCCCACACCAAAGAACTTTTGTGATAACGTGCAGAGGCAGCGCCCTGCACAGGCGGAGCTCTGCGGTGTGGTACAGTTGCTGTGCTGGCCTCTAGCTGGCCTCCAGGGGGCATCCTGCCTCGTTGGACATGTGACGCTGCATCCTCCTCCTCCTCCTCCTCTCTCCCTTCAGGCACCCACGTGGAGTCAGTGACCTCATCATCCCCTCCCTCTTCACCACTAGAGCAAACCTGGCAGTAAGCTGCAGCTGGTGGAACACTACTGCCAGATTGCTGTCCTTCAGCATCCCCTTTCTCTGCGCGCACACTACTGACTTCCTCAAGCTGGGTATCATCATCCGAGCCTTCGAATCGTTGGGCATCCTCCTGGAGCATGTACCCAACACTGTGCTCAAACAGTTCGGGGGACTCCTCAGGAGGACATGGTGGGTCTAGGGAAGGGGTGGCTGATGATGCCATTGAGTACGCGTTGGCAGCTGCTCTGCCAGTACCCTGAGCCTGGGTGAGAGAGGATGAGGAGGATGAGGAGGGCTTGGTCACCCATTCTACCAAGCCTTCGGCATGATGCGGCTCCACATGTCCAGCTGCCGAAAACAAAGACAAGCGTGTCCCATGGCCACGTGCTGATGACGATGCACGACCACGTCCACGGCCAGCACTGTTGTCTCTAGAAACAGAGCCTGCCTGCCCTGTGTTCTTGCCTCGGCACGCTCTGCCTCTCCTTGGCGGTCTTCCAGCCATTGTAGTCGGTAGTGTATATAGTATAAAAAATAGAACTCCTATGTGTGCTCACAACACACTGTAGGTCCTATGGGTGCTGACACTAACACACTATAGGTACTATGTGTGTTGCTGACAAGAAAATATAGGAGCTCTGTTTGCTGCCACTAACACACTAGAAGTCCTATGGGTGCTGCTGAGAAGAAAATATAGGAGCTCTGTTTGCTGCCACTAACACACTAGAAGTCCTATGGGTGCTGCTGAGAAGAAAATATAGGAGCTCTGTTTGCTGCCACTAACACACTAGAAGTCCTATGGGTGCTGCTGAGAAGAAAATATAGGAGCTCTGTTTGCTGCCACTAACACACTAGAAGTCCTATGGGTGCTGCTGAGAAGAAAATATAGGAGCTCTGTGTGATGCCACTAACACACTAGAAGTCCTATGGGTGCTGCTGAGAAGAAAATATAGGAGCTCTGTTTGCTGCCACTAACACACTAGAAGTCCTATGGGTGCTGCTGAGAAGAAAATATAGGAGCTCTGTTTGCTGCCACTAACACACTAGAAGTCCTATGGGTGCTGCTGAGAAGAAAATATAGGAGCTCTGTGTGATGCCACTAACACACTAGAATTCCTATGGGTGCTGCTGAGAAGAAAATATAGGAGCTCTGTTTGCTGCCACTAACACACTAGAAGTCCTATGGGTGCTGCTGAGAAGAAAATATAGGAGCTCTGTTTGCTGCCACTAACACACTAGAAGTCCTATGGGTGCTGCTGAGAAGAAAATATAGGAGCTCTGTTTGCTGCCACTAACACACTAGAAGTCCTATGGGTGCTGCTGAGAAGAAAATATAGGAGCTCTGTGTGATGCCACTAACACACTAGAATTCCTATGGGTGCTGCTGAGAAGAAAATATAGGAGCTCTGTTTGCTGCCACTAACACACTAGAAGTCCTATGGGTGCTGCTGAGAAGAAAATATAGGAGCTCTGTTTGCTGCCACTAACACACTAGAAGTCCTATGGGTGCTGTTGGGGTGCAATGCTGTGCTAACAGCACTGCGGTTGGTACTACTGCAATACTGTACTAACAGTAAGCACGCACCAGACTAATCCCCAGCAGCAGCTAATAACACACTAACTGTGCAATCAGCAGCAATGAACGATCAATGACTTAGGTAGCAATGGTTTAGCAAAGAAATAGCCAATGGTTTAGCAAAGAAGAGCAAATCTTTCAGTATCAAGCAAAGACTGAATCAGCAGACTAATCTCTCCTAAAGCCGGAACTCATGTGACCGGGGCCGATGGCGTGGCGGCCTTTTAAATGGTGGGGCGTGTACTAAAGCCCCTGAGCTGTAATTGGCTACAGGCGTCCTGCCTGTAGCCAATTATTGCTCTCCGAGTTTCGGGCGCTGTGATTGGCCAAGCATGCGGGGTCACAGTGCATGCTTGGCCAATCATCAGCCAGCAATGCACTGCGCCGGCCGCGCCGGCCGCAATGCATTGCGGGGCCGCTCGCATCACACGAATGTGATGCGAACGGCCCAAATAGTTCTGGGCTCGACGAGCGAGCGAATGCCCGATGCTCGATTCGAACATGGGTTCGAATCGAGCACCGGGCCCATCCCTACCCCTGACCTTCTGCCTGCATCTCAGATCTGCCTCTTGTCTCCAGCCCTTGACCTTCTGCCTGCATCTCAGATCTGCCTCTTGTCTCCAGCCCCTGACCTTCTGCCTGCATCTCGGATCTGCCTCTTGTCTCCAGCCCTTGACCTGCTGCCTGCATCTCTGATCTGCCTCTTGTCTCCAGCCCCTGACCTTCTGCCTGCATCTCGGATCTGCTACTTGTCTCCAGACCTTGACCTGCTGCCTGCATCTCGGATCTGCCTCTTGTCTCAAGCCCTTGACCTTCTGCCTGCATCTCTGATCTGCCTCTTGTCTCCAGCCCCTGACCTGCTGCCTGCATTTCGGATCTGCTACTTGTCTCCAGCCCCTGACCTTCTGCCTGCATCTCGGATCTGCTACTTGTCTCCAGCCCTTGACCTTCTGCCTGCATCTCGGATCTGCTACTTGTCTCCAGCCCTTGACCGTCTGCCTGCATCTCGGATCTGCTACTTGTCTCCAGCCCTTGACCTGCTGCCTGCATCTCGGATCTGCTACTTGTCTCCAGCCCCTGACCTTCTGCCTGCATCTCGGATCTGCTACTTGTCTCCAGCCCCTGACCTTCTGCCTTTATCTCGGATCTGCCTCTTTTCTCCAGCCCTTGACCTGCTGCCTGCATCTCTGATCTGCCTCTTGTCTCCAGCCCCTAACCTTCTGCCTGCATCTCGGATCTGCCTCTTGTCTCCAGCCCTTGACCTGCTGCCTGCATCTCTGATCTGCCTCTTGTCTCCAGCCCTTGACCTTCTGCCTGCATCTCGGATCTGCTACTTATCTCCAGCCCCTGACCTTCTGCCTGCATCTCGGATCTGCTACTTGTCTCCTGCCCCTGACCTTCTGCCTGCATCTCGGATCTGCTACTTGTCTCCAGCCCTTGACCTTCTGCCTGCATCTCGGATCTGCTAATTGTCTCCAGCCCTTGACCTGCTGCCTGCATCTCGGATCTGCCTCTTGTCTCCAGCCCTTGACCTGCTGCCTGCATCTCTGATCTGCCTCTTGTCTCCAGCCCCTGACCTTCTGCCTGCATCTCGGATCTGCTACTTGTCTCCAGACCTTGACCTGCTGCCTGCATCTCGGATCTGCCTCTTGTCTCAAGCCCTTGACCTTCTGCCTGCATCTCTGATCTGCCTCTTGTCTCCAGCCCCTGACCTGCTGCCTGCATTTCGGATCTGCTACTTGTCTCCAGCCCCTGACCTTCTGCCTGCATCTCGGATCTGCTACTTGTCTCCAGCCCTTGACCTTCTGCCTGCATCTCGGATCTGCTACTTGTCTCCAGCCCTTGACCGTCTGCCTGCATCTCGGATCTGCTACTTGTCTCCAGCCCTTGACCTGCTGCCTGCATCTCGGATCTGCTACTTGTCTCCAGCCCCTGACCTTCTGCCTGCATCTCGGATCTGCTACTTGTCTCCAGCCCCTGACCTTCTGCCTTTATCTCGGATCTGCCTCTTTTCTCCAGCCCTTGACCTGCTGCCTGCATCTCTGATCTGCCTCTTGTCTCCAGCCCCTAACCTTCTGCCTGCATCTCGGATCTGCCTCTTGTCTCCAGCCCTTGACCTGCTGCCTGCATCTCTGATCTGCCTCTTGTCTCCAGCCCTTGACCTTCTGCCTGCATCTCGGATCTGCTACTTATCTCCAGCCCCTGACCTACTGCCTGCATCTCGGATCTGCTACTTGTCTCCTGCCCCTGACCTTCTGCCTGCATCTCGGATCTGCTACTTATCTCCAGCCCTTGACCTTCTGCCTGCATCTCGGATCTGCTAATTGTCTCCAGCCCTTGACCTGCTGCCTGCATCTCGGATCTGCCTCTTGTCTCCAGCCCCTGACCTGCTGCCTGCATCTCGGATCTGCCTCTTGTCTCAAGCCCTTGACCTTGTGCCTGCATCTCGGATCTGCTACTTGTCTCCAGACCTTGACCTGCTGCCTGCATCTCGGATCTGCCTCTTGTCTCCAGCCCCTGACCTTCTGCCTGCATCTCGGATCTGCCTCTTGTCTCCAGCCCTTGACCTGCTGCCTGCATCTCGGATCTGCCTCTTGTCTCCAGCCCTTGACCTTCTGCCTGCATCTCGGATCTGCTACTTGTCTCCAGACCTTGACCTGCTGCCTGCATCTCGGATCTGCCTCTTGTCTCCAGCCCCTGACCTTCTGCCTGCATCTCGGATCTGCCTCTTGTCTCCAGCCCTTGACCTGCTGCCTGCATCTCTGATCTGCCTCTTGTCTCCAGCCCCTGACCTTCTGCCTGCATCTCGGATCTGCTACTTGTCTCCAGACCTTGACCTGCTGCCTGCATCTCGGATCTGCCTCTTGTCTCAAGCCCTTGACCTTCTGCCTGCATCTCTGATCTGCTACTTGTCTCCAGCCCCTGACCTTCTGCCTGCATCTCGGATCTGCTACTTGTCTCCAGACCTTGACCTGCTGCCTGCATCTCGGATCTGCCTCTTGTCTCCAGCCCCTGACCTTCTGCCTGCATCTCGGATCTGCCTCTTGTCTCCAGCCCTTGACCTGCTGCCTGCATCTCTGATCTGCCTCTTGTCTCCAGCCCCTGACCTTCTGCCTGCATCTCGGATCTGCTACTTGTCTCCAGACCTTGACCTGCTGCCTGCATCTCGGATCTGCCTCTTGTCTCAAGCCCTTGACCTTCTGCCTGCATCTCTGATCTGCTACTTGTCTCCAGCCCCTGACCTTCTGCCTGCATCTCGGATTTGCTACTTGTCTCCAGCCCTTGACCTTCTGCCTGCATCTCAGATCTGCTACTTGTCTCCAGCCCTTGACCTTCTGCCTGCATCTCAGATCTGCCTCTTGTCTCCAGCCCTTGACCTTCTGCCTGCATCTCGGATCTGCCTCTTGTCTCCAGCCCCTGACCTTCTGCCTGCATCTCAGATCTGCCTCTTGTCTCCAGCCCTTGACCTTCTGCCTGCATCTCAGATCTGCCTCTTGTCTCCAGCCCCTGACCTTCTGCCTGCATCTCGGATCTGCCTCTTGTCTCCAGCCCCTGACCTTCTGCCTGCATCTCGGATCTGCCTCTTGTCTCCAGCCCTTGACCTGCTGCCTGCATCTCTGATCTGCCTCTTGTCTCCAGCCCCTGACCTTCTGCCTGCATCTCGGATCTGCTACTTGTCTCCAGACCTTGACCTGCTGCCTGCATCTCGGATCTGCCTCTTGTCTCAAGCCCTTGACCTTCTGCCTGCATCTCTGATCTGCCTCTTGTCTCCAGCCCCTGACCTGCTGCCTGCATTTCGGATCTGCTACTTGTCTCCAGCCCCTGACCTTCTGCCTGCATCTCGGATCTGCTACTTGTCTCCAGCCCTTGACCTTCTGCCTGCATCTCGGATCTGCTACTTGTCTCCAGCCCTTGACCGTCTGCCTGCATCTCGGATCTGCTACTTGTCTCCAGCCCCTGACCTTCTGCCTGCATCTCGGATCTGCTACTTGTCTCCAGCCCCTGACCTTCTGCCTTTATCTCGGATCTGCCTCTTTTCTCCAGCCCTTGACCTGCTGCCTGCATCTCTGATCTGCCTCTTGTCTCCAGCCCCTAACCTTCTGCCTGCATCTCGGATCTGCCTCTTGTCTCCAGCCCTTGACCTGCTGCCTGCATCTCTGATCTGCCTCTTGTCTCCAGCCCTTGACCTTCTGCCTGCATCTCGGATCTGCTACTTATCTCCAGCCCCTGACCTTCTGCCTGCATCTCGGATCTGCTACTTGTCTCCTGCCCCTGACCTTCTGCCTGCATCTCGGATCTGCTACTTGTCTACAGCCCTTGACCTTCTGCCTGCATCTCGGATCTGCTAATTGTCTCCAGCCCTTGACCTGCTGCCTGCATCTCGGATCTGCCTCTTGTCTCCAGCCCTTGACCTGCTGCCTGCATCTCTGATCTGCCTCTTGTCTCCAGCCCCTGACCTTCTGCCTGCATCTCGGATCTGCTACTTGTCTCCAGACCTTGACCTGCTGCCTGCATCTCGGATCTGCCTCTTGTCTCAAGCCCTTGACCTTCTGCCTGCATCTCTGATCTGCCTCTTGTCTCCAGCCCCTGACCTGCTGCCTGCATTTCGGATCTGCTACTTGTCTCCAGCCCCTGACCTTCTGCCTGCATCTCGGATCTGCTACTTGTCTCCAGCCCTTGACCTTCTGCCTGCATCTCGGATCTGCTACTTGTCTCCAGCCCTTGACCGTCTGCCTGCATCTCGGATCTGCTACTTGTCTCCAGCCCTTGACCTGCTGCCTGCATCTCGGATCTGCTACTTGTCTCCAGCCCCTGACCTTCTGCCTGCATCTCGGATCTGCTACTTGTCTCCAGCCCCTGACCTTCTGCCTTTATCTCGGATCTGCCTCTTTTCTCCAGCCCTTGACCTGCTGCCTGCATCTCTGATCTGCCTCTTGTCTCCAGCCCCTAACCTTCTGCCTGCATCTCGGATCTGCCTCTTGTCTCCAGCCCTTGACCTGCTGCCTGCATCTCTGATCTGCCTCTTGTCTCCAGCCCTTGACCTTCTGCCTGCATCTCGGATCTGCTACTTATCTCCAGCCCCTGACCTACTGCCTGCATCTCGGATCTGCTACTTGTCTCCTGCCCCTGACCTTCTGCCTGCATCTCGGATCTGCTACTTATCTCCAGCCCTTGACCTTCTGCCTGCATCTCGGATCTGCTAATTGTCTCCAGCCCTTGACCTGCTGCCTGCATCTCGGATCTGCCTCTTGTCTCCAGCCCTTGACCTGCTGCCTGCATCTCGGATCTACCTCTTGTCTCAAGCCCTTGACCTTGTGCCTGCATCTCGGATCTGCTACTTGTCTCCAGACCTTGACCTGCTGCCTGCATCTCGGATCTGCCTCTTGTCTCCAGCCCCTGACCTTCTGCCTGCATCTCGGATCTGCCTCTTGTCTCCAGCCCTTGACCTGCTGCCTGCATCTCGGATCTGCCTCTTGTCTCCAGCCCTTGACCTTCTGCCTGCATCTCGGATCTGCTACTTGTCTCCAGACCTTGACCTGCTGCCTGCATCTCGGATCTGCCTCTTGTCTCCAGCCCCTGACCTTCTGCCTGCATCTCGGATCTGCCTCTTGTCTCCAGCCCTTGACCTGCTGCCTGCATCTCTGATCTGCCTCTTGTCTCCAGCCCCTGACCTTCTGCCTGCATCTCGGATCTGCTACTTGTCTCCAGACCTTGACCTGCTGCCTGCATCTCGGATCTGCCTCTTGTCTCAAGCCCTTGACCTTCTGCCTGCATCTCTGATCTGCTACTTGTCTCCAGCCCCTGACCTTCTGCCTGCATCTCGGATCTGCTACTTGTCTCCAGCCCTTGACCTTCTGCCTGCATCTCAGATCTGCCTCTTGTCTCCAGCCCCTGACCTTCTTCCTGCATCTCGGATCTGCCTCTTGTCTCCAGCCCCTGACCTTCTGCCTGCATCTCGGATCTGCCTCTTGTCTCCAGCCCTTGACCTGCTGCCTGCATCTCTGATCTGCCTCTTGTCTCCAGCCCTTGACCTGCTGCCTGCATCTCGGATCTGCCTCTTGTCTCCAGCCCTTGACCTTCTGCCTGCATCTCTGATCTGCCTCTTGTCTCCAGCCCCTGACCTGCTGCCTGCATTTCGGATCTGCTACTTGTCTCCAGCCCCTGACCTTCTGCCTGCATCTCGGATCTGCTACTTGTCTCCAGCCCTTGACCTTCTGCCTGCATCTCGGATCTGCTACTTGTCTCAAGCCCTTGACCGTCTGCCTGCATCTCGGATCTGCTACTTGTCTCCAGCCCTTGACCTGCTGCCTGCATCTCGGATCTGCTACTTGTCTCCAGCCCCTGACCTTCTGCCTGCATCTCGGATCTGCTACTTGTCTCCAGCCCCTGACCTTCTGCCTGCATCTCGGATCTGCCTCTTGTCTCCAGCCCTTGACCTTCTGCCTGCATCTCGGATCTGCCTCTTGTCTCCAGCCCCTGACCTTCTGCCTGCATCTCAGATCTGCTACTTGTCTCCAGACCTTGACCTTTTGCCTGCATCTCGGATCTGCCTCTTGTCTCCAGCCCTTGACCTTCAGCCTGCATCTCAGATCTGCCTCTTGTCTCCAGCCCCTGACCTTCTGCCTGCATCTCGGATCTGCTACTTGTCTCCAGCCCTTGACCTGCTGCCTGCATCTCTGATCTGCCTCTTGTCTCAAGCCCTTGACCTTCTGCCTGCATCTCTGATCTGCCTCTTGTCTCCAGCCCCTGACCTGCTGCCTGCATTTCGGATCTGCTACTTGTCTCCAGCCCTTGACCTTCTGCCTGCATCTCTGATCTGCCTCTTGTCTCCAGCCCTTGACCTGCTGCCTGCATCTCGGATCTGCTACTTGTCTCCAGCCCCTGACCTTCTGCCTGCATCTCGGATCTGCCTCTTGTCTCCAGCCCCTGACCTTCTGCTTGCATCTCGGATCTGCCTCTTGTCTCCAGCCCCTGACCTTCTGCCTGCATCTCAGATCTGCTACTTGTCTCCAGACCTTGATCTGCTGCCTGTATCTCGGATCTGCTTCTTGTCTCCAGCCCTTGACCTTCTGCCTGCATCTCGGATCTGCCTCTTGTCTCCAGTCCTTGACCTGCTGCCTGCATCTCTGATCTCCCTCTTGTCTCCAGCCCCTGACCTTCTGCCTGCATCTTGGATCTACCTCTTGTCTCCAGCCCTTGACCTGCTGCCTGCATCTCTGATCTCCCTCTTGTCTCCAGCCCCTGACCTTCTGCCTGCATCTTGGATCTGCCTCTTGTCTCCAGCCCTTGACCTTCTGCCTGCATCTCGGATCTGCCTCTTGTCTCGGATCTGCATCTCAGATCTGCCTCTTGTCTCCAGCCCCTGACCTTCTGCCTGCATCTCGGATCTGCTACTTGACTCCAGCCCTTGACTTTTTGCCTGCATCTCGGATCTGCCTCTTGTCTCCAGCCCTTGACCTTCTGCCTGCATCTCGGATCTGCCTCTTGTCTCCAGCCCCTGACCTTCTGCCTGCATCTCGGATCTGCTACTTGTCTCCAGCCCTTGACCTGCTGCCTGCATCTCTGATCTGCCTCTTGTCTCCAGCCCTTGACCTTCTGCCTGCATCTCGGATCTGCTACTTGTCTCCAGCCCCTGACCTTCTGCCTGCATCTCGGATCTGCCTCTTGTCTCCAGCCCCTGACCTTCTGCCTGCATCTCAGATCTGCCTCTTGTCTCCAGCCCTTGACCTTCTGCCTGCATCTCAGATCTGCCTCTTGTCTCCAGCCCCTGACCTTCTGCCTGCATCTCGGATCTGCTAATTGTCTCCAGCCCTTGACCTGCTGCCTGCATCTCGGATCTGCCTCTTGTCTCCAGCCCTTGACCTGCTGCCTGCATCTCTGATCTGCCTCTTGTCTCCAGCCCCTGACCTTCTGCCTGCATCTCGGATCTGCTACTTGTCTCCAGACCTTGACCTGCTGCCTGCATCTCGGATCTGCCTCTTGTCTCAAGCCCTTGACCTTCTGCCTGCATCTCTGATCTGCCTCTTGTCTCCAGCCCCTGACCTGCTGCCTGCATTTCGGATCTGCTACTTGTCTCCAGCCCCTGACCTTCTGCCTGCATCTCGGATCTGCTACTTGTCTCCAGCCCTTGACCTTCTGCCTGCATCTCGGATCTGCTACTTGTCTCCAGCCCTTGACCGTCTGCCTGCATCTCGGATCTGCTACTTGTCTCCAGCCCTTGACCTGCTGCCTGCATCTCGGATCTGCTACTTGTCTCCAGCCCCTGACCTTCTGCCTGCATCTCGGATCTGCTACTTGTCTCCAGCCCCTGACCTTCTGCCTTTATCTCGGATCTGCCTCTTTTCTCCAGCCCTTGACCTGCTGCCTGCATCTCTGATCTGCCTCTTGTCTCCAGCCCCTAACCTTCTGCCTGCATCTCGGATCTGCCTCTTGTCTCCAGCCCTTGACCTGCTGCCTGCATCTCTGTTCTGCCTCTTGTCTCCAGCCCTTGACCTTCTGCCTGCATCTCAGATCTGCTACTTGTCTCCAGACCTTGATCTGCTGCCTGTATCTCGGATCTGCTTCTTGTCCCCAGCCCTTGACCTTCTGCCTGCATCTCGGATCTGCCTCTTGTCTCCAGCCCTTGACCTTCTGCCTGCATCTCGGATCTGCCTCTTGTCTCCAGCCCCTGACCTTCTGCCTGCATCTCGGATCTGCCTCTTGTCTCCAGCCCCTGACCTTCTGCCTGCATCTCAGATCTGCTACTTGTCTCCAGACCTTGATCTGCTGCCTGTATCTCGGATCTGCTTCTTGTCTCCAGCCCTTGACCTTCTGCCTGCATCTCGGATCTGCCTCTTGTCTCCAGCCCTTGACCTGCTGCCTGCATCTCTGATCTCCCTCTTGTCTCCAGCCCCTGACCTTCTGCCTGCATCTTGGATCTGCCTCTTGTCTCCAGCCCTTGACCTGCTGCCTGCATCTCTGATCTCCCTCTTGTCTCCAGCCCCTGACCTTCTGCCTGCATCTTGGATCTGCCTCTTGTCTCCAGCCCTTGACCTTCTGCCTGCATCTCGGATCAGCTACTTGTCTCCAGCCCTTGACCTTCTGCCTGCATCTCGGATCTGCCTCTTGTCTCGGATCTGCATCTCGGATCTGCCTCTTGTCTCCAGCCCCTGACCTTCTGCCTGCATCTCGGATCTGCTACTTGTCTCCAGCCCTTGACTTTTTGCCTGCATCTCGGATCTGCCTCTTGTCTCCAGCCCTTGACCTTCTGCCTGCATCTCGGATCTGCCTCTTGTCTCCAGCCCCTGACCTTCTGCCTGCATATCGGATCTGCTACTTGTCTCCAGCCCTTGACCTGCTGCCTGCATCTCTGATCTGCCTCTTGTCTCCAGCCCTTGACCTTCTGCCTGCATCTCGGATCTGCTACTTGTCTCCAGCCCCTGACCTTCTGCCTGCATCTCGGATCTGCCTCTTGTCTCCAGCCCCTGACCTTCTGCCTGCATCTCGGATCTGCCTCTTGTCTCCAGCCCTTGACCTGCTGCCTGCATCTCTGATCTCCCTCTTGTCTCCAGCCCCTGACCTTCTGCCTGCATCTTGGATCTGCCTCTTGTCTCCAGCCCTTGACCTGCTGCCTGCATCTCTGATCTCCCTCTTGTCTCCAGCCCCTGACCTTCTGCCTGCATCTTGGATCTGCCTCTTGTCTCCAGCCCTTGACCTTCTGCCTGCATCTCGGATCAGCTACTTGTCTCCAGCCCTTGACCTTCTGCCTGCATCTCGGATCTGCCTCTTGTCTCGGATCTGCATCTCGGATCTGCCTCTTGTCTCCAGCCCCTGACCTTCTGCCTGCATCTCGGATCTGCTACTTGTCTCCAGCCCTTGACTTTTTGCCTGCATCTCGGATCTGCCTCTTGTCTCCAGCCCTTGACCTTCTGCCTGCATCTCGGATCTGCCTCTTGTCTCCAGCCCCTGACCTTCTGCCTGCATCTCGGATCTGCTACTTGTCTCCAGCCCTTGACCTGCTGCCTGCATCTCTGATCTGCCTCTTGTCTCCAGCCCTTGACCTTCTGCCTGCATCTCGGATCTGCTACTTGTCTCCAGCCCCTGACCTTCTGCCTGCATCTCGGATCTGCCTCTTGTCTCCAGCCCCTGACCTTCTGCCTGCATCTCAGATCTGCCTCTTGTCTCCAGCCCTTGACCTTCTGCCTGCATCTCAGATCTGCCTCTTGTCTCCAGCCCCTGACCTTCTGCCTGCATCTCAGATCTGCCTCTTGTCTCCAGCCCCTGACCTTCTGCCTGCATCTCAGATCTGCCTCTTGTCTCCAGCCCTTGACCTGCTGCCTGCATCTCTGATCTGCCTCTTGTCTCCAGCCCCTGACCTTCTGCCTGCATCTCGGATCTGCCTCTTGTCTCAAGCCCTTGACCTTCTGCCTGCATCTTTGATCTGCCTCTTGTCTCCAGCCCCTGACCTGCTGCCTGCATTTCCGATCTGCTACTTGTCTCCAGCCCCTGACCTTCTGCCTGCATCTCGGATCTGCTACTTGTCTCCAGCCCTTGACCTTCTGCCTGCATCTCGGATCTGCTACTTGTCTCCAGCCCTTGACCGTCTGCCTGCATCTCGGATCTGCTACTTGTCTCCAGCCCTTGACCTGCTGCCTGCATCTCGGATCTGCTACTTGTCTCCAGCCCCTGACCTTCTGCCTGCATCTCGGATCTGCTACTTGTCTCCAGCCCCTGACCTTCTGCCTGCATCTCGGATCTGCCTCTTTTCTCCAGCCCTTGACCTGCTGCCTGCATCTCTGATCTGCCTCTTGTCTCCAGCCCCTAACCTTCTGCCTGCATCTCGGATCTGCCTCTTGTCTCCAGCCCTTGACCTGCTGCCTGCATCTCTGATCTGCCTCTTGTCTCCAGCCCTTGACCTTCTGCCTGCATCTCGGATCTGCTACTTATCTCCAGCCCCTGACCTTCTGCCTGTATCTCGGATCTGCTACTTGTCTCCAGACCTTGACCTGCTGCCTGCATCTCGGATCTGCCTCTTGTCTCCAGCCCCTGACCTTCTGCCTGCATCTCGGATCTGCCTCTTGTCTCCAGCCCCTGACCTTCTGCCTGCATCTCGGATCTGCCTCTTGTCTCAAGCCCTTGACCTTCTGCCTGCATCTTTGATCTGCCTCTTGTCTCCAGCCCCTGACCTGCTGCCTGCATTTCCGATCTGCTACTTGTCTCCAGCCCCTGACCTTCTGCCTGCATCTCGGATCTGCTACTTGTCTCCAGCCCTTGACCTTCTGCCTGCATCTCGGATCTGCTACTTGTCTCCAGCCCTTGACCGTCTGCCTGCATCTCGGATCTGCTACTTGTCTCCAGCCCTTGACCTGCTGCCTGCATCTCGGATCTGCTACTTGTCTCCAGCCCCTGACCTTCTGCCTGCATCTCGGATCTGCTACTTGTCTCCAGCCCCTGACCTTCTGCCTGCATCTCGGATCTGCCTCTTTTCTCCAGCCCTTGACCTGCTGCCTGCATCTCTGATCTGCCTCTTGTCTCCAGCCCCTAACCTTCTGCCTGCATCTCGGATCTGCCTCTTGTCTCCAGCCCTTGACCTGCTGCCTGCATCTCTGATCTGCCTCTTGTCTCCAGCCCTTGACCTTCTGCCTGCATCTCGGATCTGCTACTTATCTCCAGCCCCTGACCTTCTGCCTGTATCTCGGATCTGCTACTTGTCTCCAGACCTTGACCTGCTGCCTGCATCTCGGATCTGCCTCTTGTCTCCAGCCCCTGACCTTCTGCCTGCATCTCGGATCTGCCTCTTGTCTCCAGCCCTTGACCTGCTGCCTGCATCTCGGATCTGCTACTTGTCTCCAGCCCCTGACCTTCTGCCTGCATCTCGGATCTGCCTCTTGTCTCCAGCCCCTGACCTTCTGCCTGCATCTCGGATCTGCTACTTGTCTCCAGACCCTGACCTTCTGCCTGCATCTCGGATCTGCCTCTTGTCTCCAGCCCTTGACCTTCTGCCTGCATCTCGGATCTGCCTCTTGTCTCCAGCCCTTGACCTTCTGCCTGCATCTCGGATCTGCCTCTTGTCTCCAGCCCTTGACCTTCTGCCTGCATCTCGGATCTGCTACTTGTCTCCAGCCCCTGACCTTCTGCCTGCATCTCGGATCTGCCTCTTGTCTCCAGCCCTTGACCTGCTGCCTGCATCTCGGATCTGCTACTTGTCTCCAGCCCCTGACCTTCTGCCTGCATCTCAGCTCTGCCTCTTGTCTCCAGCCCCTGACCTTCTACCTGCATCTCGGATCTGCCTTGTTACCTGTGTTTGACCCCCAGCCTGCATATCGGATCTGCCTCTTGTCTCCTGCCCCTGACCTGCTGCTTGTAATTTTTGGACTTGTTACTTGTCTCTTGTGCTAGACCCTCAGCCTGCACCTTCAATACTGAACCCTCAGCCTGCACCCGGACTCAGTCTTCTGCCTATTTGCTCTGACCCCTCTGGTGCTCTGGACTTGTGTCTTCAGCTAGGATCCTGCAAAGAGCCGCACCTATCATGTGTTTGACCCTCAGCCTGCTCTTGGCAGCTTTCCTTCTGCCCTCGCTCAGCTGTTCAGCTCTACCAGATCATCTAGCAAGACCTACCCTTCCTGCTGGTAGCCAGTGCCTCTTCACGCCATCCTCTTCCTGTCTGACCTTCAGGGGGCGGAGTGTGCCAGGTCACAAGGGTGAACCGCTCTCAGCATCTCGGCCTCGGTGAGAACACACGTGACAAAGAACCAGAGGAAGAAGACAGTGGAGGGAGCAATGGAACGAGTGCATCCAAGCTATTACCGTCTGTGCAATGCCTGCTGAGCCTCAAGAACACAGCACTCAGCCTATGAAGTCTCTGTAAACCTTCATATAGTCCATGCAAAAAAGGAGAAAGGCTGGTGCTATAAAAGTCCGCTAAAACATTGTTTTATTATTGCATGTGAACATCAGTCAAAAAGAAATCCAACGCGTTTCGGCCTTTAGGTCTTAACCACTTCAACCCCGGGCTTTTTTTACCACCTCAATACTGGGCCTATTCTGGCACTTCTCTCCTACATGTACAAATCATCATTCTTTTGCTAGAAAATTACTCAGAACCCCCAACAATTATATATGTTTTTTTAGCAGACACCCTAGGGGATATAATGACGGTCATTGCAACTTTTTTTCTTGCATGGTATTTGCGCAATCATTTTTCAAACGCCTTTTTTTTGGAAAAAAATGGTTTCATGAATTAAAAAATAACAAAACAGTAAAGTTAGCCCAATTTTTTGGGAAAATATGAAAGATAATGTTATGCCGAGTAAATAGATACCTAACATGTCACAGTTTAAAATTGCGCACACTCATGGAATGGCGCTTAACTTCGGTACTTAAAAATCTCCATAGGCGACGCTTTAATTTTTTTTACAGGTTAGAGTTACAGAGGAGGTCTAGTGCTAGAATTGTTGCACACGCTCTAACGCACGTGGCGATACATCACATATGGGGTTTGAATGGCGTTTACATATGTGGGCGGGACTTACGTGTGCGTTCGCTTCTGATCGCGAGCTACCGGGGACAGGGGCGTTTAATTTTTTTTTTTTTTATAATTTTTTATTTTATTTTACTTACCATATTTATCAGCGTATAACACGCACTTTTTCCCCCTTAAAATTAGGGGAAAATCGTGGGTGCGTGTTATACGCCGATACCCACCTATCCCCCGTCGATCTCCGCTGACTGTGAGCGGAGCGGGGGGGGTTGGCCGCCGAGATACACATAGCCAAGTGTACTCGGCTCTACTCGGCTTTTCTCGGCTCCGCTCACAGTCACGCCCAGTCCCGCCATTGGACCTGTGTTATGTCCATCATAGGGCGGGACTCGGCGTGACTGTGAGCGGGGCCGAGAAGAGCCGAGTACACTCGGCAATGTGTATCTCGGCTGCGTTCTCGGCAGAGTTCGCCCCGCTCCACGCAGTCTCGGCGGCGCCAATTTTAAATTGGCAAGGCTTCAATAAACACTGGGGGCAAGGCGACACTGTGGCAAGGCTGCACGGTGACAAGGCTGCACGGCTGCACTGTGACAAGGCTGCAGTGGACAATGGGGCAAGGCTGCAATGGACGCTCTGACAAAGCTGCAATGGACACTGACAAGGCTGCAATGGACGCTGTGACAAGGCTGCAATGGACACTGACAAGGCTGCAATGGACGCTGTGACAAGGCTGCAATGGACACTGACAAGGCTGCAATGGACGCTGTGACAAGGCTGCAATGGACACTGACAAGGCTGCAATGGACACTGACAAGGCTGCAATGGACACTGGGGCAAGGCTGCACTGTGACAAGGCTGCAATGGACACTGACAAGGCTGCAATGGACACTGGGGCAAGGCTGCACTGTGACAAGGCTGCAATGGACACTGACAAGGCTGCAATGGACACTGGGGCAAGGCTGCACTGTGACAAGGCTGCAATGGACACTGATAAGGCTGCATTTAAATGTAAGTTATTTTTCCTTAAACTTCCCTCCTAAAAGTTTTTTTCCCTAAAATTCCCTCCTAAACTTGGGGTGCGTGTTATACGCCGGCGCGTGTTATACGCCGATAAATACGGTATTTTTTTTTATTTTTACACTTATTTTACATTTTTTTTATCACTTTTATTCCTATTACAAGGAATGTAAACATCCCTTGTAATAGGAATGTGTGTGACAGGTCCTCTTTATGGAGAGATGTGGGGTCAATAAGACCTCCCCCTCCCCCCACATTTCTCCTCCAGGCTGGAAAGCATGAGATTGTGAAAAAAAATTCACTGATCTCATGTTTACTAGCCACAATGGCGGCTTTGTTTACATCTGAGGACCCGGGCGTGATGTCATCACATCGCGCCCGGGCCTCCGACGATCATAGAGATAACTGGTGACCATCTGGTCACCAGTCATCTCTATGCTTCCTATCGTGCGCCGGACGATTCATTCTCCGGGCCCCCGATGCTACGGGAGAGCCCGGAGAAGCACCGGATGGCGGCGAGAGGGGGGGATGTCCCCTCCCACCGCCTATAAGAACGATCAAGCGGCAGAACCGCCGCTATGATCGTTCTTATGGTGAACAGAATCGCTGGCAGAACAGAAGGATATCTGAAGGATGCCTCTAGCTGCAGGCATCCTTCAGATATTCCCCCACAAAGCCCAGGACGTCATATGACATCCACCCAGGATAGGAGATCCCATCTGTGGATGTCATTTGACTATGGCTGAGTAGGGAAGTGGTTAATCATAGCCATGAACATGACCATGCTTACGAAACACGTCGGATTTATTTTTGACTGCTGTTCACATGCAATAATAAAACAATGTGTTAGCTGACTTTCATAGCACCAGCCTTTCTCTTTTTTAGCAGAGGCAGAAGAACCAGAGGGAAAACAAGAGGAAAAAGACAGCAAAGCGAGAAGAACCAGAGGAAGAACCAGAGGAAAAAGACAGCGGAGGGTAAAGTACCGGAGGAATAACCAGAGGAAGAAGACAGCGGAGAGAAAAACCAGAGGAAAAACCAGAGGAAGAAGACAGCGGAGGGAGAAGAACCGGAGGAAGAACCAGAGGAAGAAGACAGTGAAGGGTAAAGTACCGGAGGAAGAACCAGAGGAAGGAGACAGCAGAGGGGGAAGACCCGGAGGAATAACCAGAGGAAGAAGAAAGCGGAGGGAGAAAAACCAGAGGAAGAACCAGAGGAAGAAGACATCATCGGCGGGAGAAGAACCGGAGGAAGAAGACATCAGCGGAGGGAGAAGAACCAGAGGAAGAAGAGAGCAAAGGTTGAAGAACCAGTGGAAGCAACGAAGGAAGAAGACAGCAGAGGGAGAAGAACCAGAGGAAGAAGACTGCTGTTCACATGCAATAAAAAAACAATGTTTTAGCTGACTTTCCTACCACCAGCCTTTCTCCTTTTTAGCAGAGGCAGAAGAACCAGAGGGAGAAGACATCAGCAGAGGGAAAAGAACCGGAGAAAGAACCAGAGGAAGAGGACAGTAGCGGAGGAAGAAGAACCAGAGGAAGAACCAGAGGAAGAAGAGAGCGGAGGGAGAAGAACCGGAAAAAGAACCAAAGGAATAAGACATCTGCAGAGGGAGAAGAACCAAAGAATGAACCAGAGGAAGAAGACATCATCGGAGGGAGAAGAACCGGAGGAACAATTAGAGGAAGAAGACAGAGATGGGAGAAGGACTGGAGGAAGAAGACAGCAGAGGGAGAAGAACCGGAGGAAGAGTCAGAGGAAGAAGACAGTGGAGAGAGAAGAACCGGAGGAAGAGTCAGAGGAAGAAGACAGTGGAGAGAGAAGAACCGGAGAAAGAACCAGAGGAAGAAGACATCTATAGAGGGAGAAAAACCAGAGAAAGAACCAGAGGAAGAAGACATCATCGGAGGGAGAAGAACCGGAGGAAGAATCAGAGGAAGAAGACAGCGATGGGAGAAGGACTGGAGGAAGAACTGGAGGAAGAAGACAGCAAATGGAGAAAATCCAGGGGAAGAACCTGAGAAAGAAGACAGCGGAGGGAGATGAACCGAAGGAAGAACCAGAGGAAGAAGACAGCGGAGGGAGAACAAATGGAGGAGGAACCGGAGGAAGAAGACATCGGAGGGAGAAGAACAGAAGGAAGAACCAGAGGAAGAAGACAGCAGAGGGAGAAGAACCAGAGGAAGAACCAGAGGAAGAACACAGCAGAGGGAGAAGTGGAACAGGTACATCCGAGCTACTACCTCCTGTGCAATGCCTGGTGAGCCTCAAGAACAAAGCACTCAGCCTATGAAGTCTCTGTAACTTCCATATAGTCCATGCAAAAAAGTAGAAAGGCTGGTGCTATAAAAGTCAGCTAAAACATTGTTTTATTATTGCATGTGAACAGCAGTCAAAAAGAATCCCAACGCGTTTCGGCCATCAGGTCTTAATTATAGCCATGACCATGTTTAAGGCCTGACGGCCGAAACACAAGTTTATTTTTGACTGATGTTCACATGCAATAATAAAACAAAGTTTTAGCTGACTTTCATAGCACCAGCCTTTCTCTTTTTTAGCAGAGGGAGAAGAACTAGAGGGAGAAAAAGACAGCGGAGGGAGAAGAACCAGAGGAATAACCAGAGGAAGAAGACAGCGGAGGGAGAAGAACCAGAGAAAGAAGACAGCGGAGGGAGAAGAACCAGAGGAAGAACCAGGGGTAGCAAACAGCAGAGGGAGAAGAACCAGAGAAAGAAGACAGCGGAGGGAGAAGAACCAGAGGAAGAAGACAGCGGAGGGAGAAGAACCAGAGGAAGAATCAGAGGTAGCAGACAGTGGAGGGAGAAAAACTGGAGGAATAACCAGAGGAAGAAGACAGCGGAGGGAGAAGAACCAGAGTAATAACAAGAGGAAGAAGACAGCAGAGGGAGAAGGACCAGAGGAAGAACCAGAGGTAGCAGACAGCGGAGGGAGAAAAACTGGAGGGAGAACCAGAGGAAGAAGACAGCGGAGGGAGAAAAACTGGAGGAATAACCAGAGGAAGAAGACAGCGGAGGGAGAAGAACCAGAGGAATAACCAGAGGAAGAAGACAGCAGAGGGAAAAGGACCAGAGGAAGAACCAGAGGTAGCAGACAGCGGAGGGAGAAAAACTGGAGGAAGAACCAGAGGTAGCAGACAGCGGAGGGAGAAAACTGGAGGAAGAACCATAGGAAGAAGACATCAGCGGAGGGAGAAGAACCGGAAGAAAAACCAGAGGAAGCAGACAGTGGAGGAAGAAGCACAGGAGGAAAAAGACATTAGCAGATGAAGAAGAACCAGAGGAAGAAGCAGAGAAAGAAGACAGTAGAGGGAGAAGTACTGGAGGAAGAAAAAGAGGAGGAAGACATCTGCAGAGGGAGAAGAACCAGAGAAATAACGAGAGGAATAAGACATCAACAGAGGGAGAAGAACAGGAGGAAGAATCAGAGGAAGAAGACAGCGATGGGAGAAGGACTGGAGGAAGAAGACAGCAGAGGGAGAAGAACCGGAGGAAGAGTCAGAGGAAGAAGACAGTGGAGAGAGAAGAACCGGAGAAAGAACTAGAGGAAGAAGACATCTATAGAGGGAGAAAAACCAGAGAAAGAACCAGAGGAAGAAGACATCATTGGAGGGAGAAGAACCGAAGGAAGAAGACAGCGATGGGAGAAGAACCGGAGGAAGAATCAGAGGAAGAAGACAGCAAAGGGAGAAGATCCAGGGGAAGAACCTGAGAAAGAAGACAGCGGAGGGAGATGAACCGAAGGAAGAACCAGAGGAAGAAGACAACGGAGGGAGAAGAAACAGAGGAAGAACCGGAGGAAGAAGACATCGGAGGGAGAAGAACCGAAGGAAGAACCAGAGGAAGAAGACAGCAGAGGGAGAAGAACCAGAGGAAGAACCGGAGGAAGAACACAGCAGAGGGAGAAGTGGAACAGGTACATCCGAGCTACTACCTCCTGTGCAATGCCTGGTGAGCCTCAAGAACAAAGCACTCAGCCTATGAAGTCTCTGTAACTTCCATATAGTCCATGCAAAAAAGTAGAAAGGCTGGTGCTATAAAAGTCAGCTAAAACATTGTTTTATTATTGCATGTGAACAGCAGTCAAAAAGAATGCCAACGCGTTTCAGCCATCAGGTCTTAATTATAGCCATGACCATGTTTAAGGCCTGACGGTCGAAACACAAGTTTATTTTCTTTCTCGTACATCACGGGACACAGAGCGACATAGTCATTACTAATGGGTTATATAGTTACCGTCAGGTGCTGGCACTGGCAACTTCCAAAACCGGAAGTACCCTCCCCTATATAAGCCCCTCCCATCCGGGAGCACCTCAGTTTTTTGCCAGTGTCTAAGGTGTTGGCCAAGAAGAAACATGTGTTTTTCACTGAGCTTGCGTACAGGTTCTTTTGGGCCTCAGTAAGCTATTCCGGATCCGACCAAAAAAGCTTCATAGCTAAACGGTCGGTACCCGGGCCTTGCAAAGAGAAGAGCAAGGTTTTGCCTGTAATGCTTCTCTTAGGAGAGCTGGACCCTGGGATCCAGAGCTCTGGTCATACCCACGACCAAGATGTTTTCTGTGCAGGGTGCTATACAGGTCCAGGGGAGTGGAATCCTTGGGAACCCGGTCCCTGAAGGTTTGATTACAATGCCTGCCGTGATAGGTGAAGTTTGGGCTTTTGTGGACCAAACAAAGTCCTGCGGCGAGGAACAGGTAAGTGGGGGCCCCCAGGAACTTGGTTCTATTGGGGGACCCCCAAGCCTAATTTGTCTTTCTGTCTGTTACCTAATGGTATTCCCGCAAGATTCTGTGCATGCCTGTAACTACTAAAAAAATGTAATAATTTTTAATGGTGGTCAAGAAAAAAAAAAAAAATGTTTTTTTATATATATTTAGTATATTAGACTGCGGTACCTGTGTTTGTCCACTAGAGGCCGCTGTGGAATGTTTTCTTGTCATATGGACTAGTTTCTTCTCAGAGAGCAAAGTCCAGGCAGTTGGTGAGTTCTCCTATAGGAAACTGCTTCCTCTGCCATGTTGCAGTGCTCGTCCATCCCCCGGCCTGCGGCAAAGAGGGGCCCTGGCTCCTGTCCCTGGTTTCCATGTTTGAAATTAGCGCCGAGGGCGCACGTGGCCGCGCGCGTGCGCATGCACGCGCCTCTATATATAGAGGTGAGCCGGAAAAGAGGGCGGAGCCTGGGGGATGACGCTCTGTGCGCGCCGCAGCGCTTCTGCGCATGTGCGGGCGTCCCAGCAGGTTTTAAAAAGCCACAATATTGTAGTAAGCTGGCTATGAAGTACAGAGACAGAGCTGGCAACATTTAAAGGCATACAGCAAGCGGTTGATACAGGCATCCCCTAGAAAGGCACATTAGTAGACACCAACTGTTTATTATAGCAGCATTTATGCTAGACTATTATCAGTAACTGGTGTATTTCGGCTGGAATACCTCAGCTTTGTGGCTTAGGAATATGCCGTCTAAAAACTCCGGGACTAGAAATTCCAGGAGGAATAGGGGGTCTCCATCGGGCTCTGAGGATCTTGGGCATGCTTTGGCTGCACCAGTCTCCCCTGAAGAATCAGAGGTTAGTGACCGTAGGGCACCCCCAGGAGTACCTGGTACTGTGGCTGTCCTCAGTTCACCTGCTCCTGTGTATGTAACAGAGGAGGTTTTTTCCTCAGCTCTGGGAGGACTGGAAGAGAGATTGTCAGCATTAATCGCTGCTTCCCTGTCACAGGAGAAAAGCGCTCGATCTCCGTCTCCTCCCTCAGAGTGCCTGTTAACAGAGCAACAGTCCCATACAGAGGTCGACCTACCTGAGGGGGATCAGGATGAGGTTGATTCGGTTGTAGAGGAATCAACAGTGGAAGAGCCGTTCTCAGCATCACATGCTGAGAGGTTATGGGTTCAGTCCCTGACTAATATGGTCCGATCAGCATTTAAAATGCCACTTGCGGAGCCATCCTCCACTTCTGTCTCCTCATTGGGGTCGCTAAAAGCTCCCCAGACTGTTTGTTCCTTTCCGATCCATCCTTTACTGGAGGGGCTCATTTACCAGGATTGGGAGCATCCTGACAAAATATTTACTCCCCCCAAGAGATTTCCGGTGGTCTATCCCATGGAGGATAAGTTCATCAGAAAATGGAAGGTCCCTACAGTGGACGCAGCCATCTCTTGTGTGAATAAATCACTGACATGTCCGGTGGAAAATGTCCAAATGTTCAAAGACCCAATAGATAAAAAATTGGAGTCATTATTGAAATCTGCTTTTTCTACAGCAGGATTGGTGACACAACCAGCAGTGGCAGCTATAGGGGTATGCCAAGCAGTGAAGGATCAGTTGAAACAGGTCTTAAGAGACTTGCCGGATCAGCAGGCTCTTGCCCTAGCTGATCTACCTAGAGCCTTATGCTTTGCAGTGGACGCTATAAAGGATTCAATCCATCAGACCTCCCGCCTTACGCTGTCTGTAGTACATATGCGCAGGCTTCTATGGCTCAAAAACTGGTCTGCTGAAGCTCCCTGTAAAAAATTGCTGGTCAGCTTCCCATTTCATGGGGAGCGCTTATTCGGGGAAGACCTGGACAAGTATATCCAGAGAATTTCCAGCGGTAAAAGTACGCTTTTGCCGGTTAAAAATAGAGTTAGAGGTCCCTCCTTTAAGAGGCCGGCTTCTCCAGTCCCTAGGACATCGGCTGTGAAACAGTTCCGACGGCCTCCCCGGTCAAATCCCGGAGGTAAAAATCAGGGACAGTTACAGGGTAACAAGAAGCCCTGGAGCAGGAGAGGTACAAAACCTCCCCCAAAGTCAAATGCATGAAGGGTTGCCCCCACCCAATCGGGTGGGGGGAAGACTTCAGTTGTTCACAGAAACCTGGCGGGACACGATCCGAGACAGATGGGTGCTCTCCGCAGTAAATCTGGGATACAAATTGGAGTTAAAAAACTCCCCTCCTTCCCGCTTTATAAGGTCAAACGTGCCAAGGGATCCCCAGAAGAGAGGATCCCTCCTGTTGGCACTGGAACAATTATTGCTTCAAGCAGTAATTATAGAGGTTCCCCTGGAAGAATGGGGGTTCGGGTTTTACTCAAACCTCTTTACAGTTCCGAAGCCAAACGGGGACGTGAGGCCCATATTAAATCTAAAAGGGCTAAACAAATTCCTACATATCAGGACTTTCCGGATGGAGTCGATCCGATCGGTAGCCACTGCCCTACAAGGGGAGGAATGGTTAGCCTCGATCGACATCAAAGATGCTTATTTGCACATCCCCATCTTTCCAGCCCACCAAAAATTTCTACGCTTTGCGGTAGAAGGGCGCCATTTTCAGTTCAGAGCCTTACCCTTCGGTCTGGCCACAGCACCAAGAGTGTTCACAAAAATTCTGGCCCCATTATTGGCCAATCTAAGAACACGAGGTGTAACGATAATGGCATATCTAGACGACTTGTTGCTGATAGACCACTCAGTGGAAAAACTAGAAGTGGTTGTTCACGAGACAATCAAGTATCTGGAATATCACGGTTGGATTATCAACCGAGACAAGTCAGCCCTAAAACCAGTCAAAAGTCTGGAATACTTGGGGCTAAGGCTGGATTCAGACCAGAAAAAGATTTTCTTGCCTCAAGAAAAGGGGTCGTCTTTGAGAGATTTGATCCACTTAGTGGGTTCAAAAAGACAGCCATCCATACGCCTGTGCATGAGGCTGCTGGGAAAAATGGTGTCATCATTCGAAGCAGTACCCTACGGTCAATTCCATTCAAGGAAGTTGCAAAGGGCCATACTGTCAGCCTGGAACAAAAAAGTTCAGGCTCTGGACTTACCAATGTCCTTGTCCCCTTCCGTTCGCAGGAGCCTCCGCTGGTGGTTGGTTCCCCAGAATCTGGAAAGAGGGAAATCCTTCAGTCCGATTTCCTGGAAGGTGGTCACTACAGATGCCAGCCTTATAGGCTGGGGAGCAGTACTGGAGCAATGGTCTCTCCAGGGCAGATGGTTGGATGCGGAAAAGGCCCTGCCCATCAATCTCTTAGAGATACGAGCAGCCCGGTATGCCCTAGTAGCATGGACATCCAAACTCCAAGGGTCCCCTGTCAGAGTTCAGTCAGACAATGCCACAGCAGTGGCATATATCAATCGTCAGGGGGGCACCAGGAGTCGTGCAGCCCAAAGGGAAGTAAATTACATCCTGAGATGGGCAGAAAGATATGTCCCAGCCATATCTGCGGTATTCATTCAAGGGGTGGAGAATTGGAAGGCGGACTTTCTAAGTAGCCAACAATTATGCCCAGGGGAATGGTCCCTTCATCCCGAGGTTTTCCGGACAATATGTCAGCGGTGGGGAACACCGGATGTAGATCTGCTAGCATCCAGATTCAACACAAAAGTGGACAGGTTTGTCTCTTGGGCAAGGGATCCCCTAGCGTGCGGCTCGGATGCCCTAGTGTTCCCTTGGGATCAGTTCAAGCTGATATATGCATTCCCACCGCCACAATTGTTACCTCGATTACTCCGCAGAATCAGGGTAGAAAAAAAACCAGTGATTCTGGTGGCTCCAGCGTGGCCCCGAAGAGCATGGTACGCGGAGATTGTAAAAATGTCTGTGGGGAGTCCTTGGACCCTCCCACATCGTCCGGACCTGCTTTCGCAGGGACCGATATACCACCCTTCCTTACCAGCCCTAGGTTTGACGGCCTGGCTATTGAAGCCCACATTCTAAAAAAGAGAGGGCTCTCTAATGCTGTGGTATCTACCATGATCAATGCCAGGAAGCCGGTATCCAGGCAGATCTACTATAGAATCTGGAAGGCGTACATCGCCTGGTGTGAGGCCAAGAAATGGCATCCACGTAAATACGTAATAGGTAGGATTCTGGACTTCCTACAATGGGCTGTAGATAGGAAGCTTGCCTTGAGTACTATCAAAGGTCAGATTTCGGCCTTGTCAATATTTTTTCAAAGGCCCTTGGCTTCGCATTCACTAGTCAAAGCCTTTATACAAGGAGTGATGCGTATTAGTCCTCCGGTTAATATTCCCATATGTCCATGGGATCTAAACTTGGTTCTGTCGGTTCTACAGAAACAACCATTTGAACCATTACAGCATATTTCCTTGGTGCTTCTCACCAGGAAATTGATTTTTCTAGTAGCCATTTGTTCGGCTAAAAGAGTATCGGAATTAGCAGCTATGTCCTGTAAGGAGCCATATCTGGTTATCCATAAGGACAGAGTAGTGTTACGTCCTCATCCAGCCTTTCTTCCTAAGGTGGTATCGAGTTTTCATTTGAACCAAGATGTGGTTCTTCCTTCTTTTTTCCCCAAGCCTACTTCGGTAGAGGAAAAGTTATTGCATTCTTTGGATGTAGTAAGAGCAGTTAAAGCTTATCTAAAAGCCACTGCTCAGATTCGCAGAACGGATACTTTGTTTATTCTGCCGGAAGGCCCCAGAAAGGGTCAGGCAGCGTCAAAATCTACTTTAGCCAAGTGGATTCGACAGGTCATAATACAAGCCTATAGCTTGAGAAGTAGACCGCCTCCGTTCAAAGTTAGGGCGCACTCCACGAGAGCAGTTGGAACTTCATGGGCAGTGCATCACCAGGCCTCCCTGGCTCAAATCTGTAAGGCCGCAACATGGTCTTCGGTACACACGTTTACTAGGTTCTACCAGGTGGACGTTAGAAGTCAGGAGGATGTCGCCTTTGGGCGCAGTGTGTTGCAGGCCGCAAAAGATCCTCATGTCTGATAGCGCTCAGCTTATATATGGTGTATCCCCCCCCTCATTTGGCATTGCTTTAGGACATCCCATTAGTAATGACTATGTCGCTCTGTGTCCCGTGATGTACGAGAAAGAAAATAGGATTTTTATAACAGCTTACCTGTAAAATCCTTTTCTTGGAGTACATCACGGGACACAGAGCTCCCGCCCCTCTTTGGGGACACTTATTGCTTTGCTACAAAACTGAGGTGCTCCCGGATGGGAGGGGCTTATATAGGGGAGGGTACTTCCGGTTTTGGAAGTTGCCAGTGCCAGCACCTGACGGTAACTATATAACCCATTAGTAATGACTATGTCGCTCTGTGTCCCGTGATGTACTCCAAGAAAAGGATTTTACAGGTAAGCTGTTATAAAAATCCTATTTTTGACTGCTGTTCACATGCAATAATAAAACAAAGTTTTAGCTGACTTTCATAGCACCAGCCTGGAGGGAGAAAAAGACAGCGGAGGGAGAAGAACCAGAGGAATAACCAGAGGAAGAAGACAGCGGAGGGAGAAGAACCAGAGGAAGAAGACAGCGGAGGGAGAAGAACCAGAGGTAGCAGACAGCAGAGGGAGAAAAACTGGAGGAAGAACCAGAGGAAGAACCAGAGGAAGAAGACAGCGGAGGGAGAAGAACCAGAGGAAGAACCAGAGGAAGAAGACAGCGGTGGGAGAAGAACAGGAGGAATAACCAGAGGAAGAAGACAGCGGAGGGAGAAGAACCAGAGGAATAACCAGAGGAAGAAGACAGCGGAGGGAGAAGGACCCGAGGAAGAACCAGAGGAAGAAGACAGCGGAGGGAGAAGGACCAGAGGAAGAACCAGAGGTCGCAGACAGTGGAGGGAGAAAAACTGGAGGAAGAACCAGAGGAAGAACCAAAGGAAGAAGACAGCGGAGGGCGAAGAACAGGAGGAATAACCAGAGGAAGAAGACAGCGGAGGGAGAAGAACCAGAGGAATAACCAGAGGAAGAAGACAGCGGAGGGAGAAGGACCCGAGGAAGAACCAGAGGAAGAAGACAGCAGAGGGAGAAGGACCAGAGGAAGAACCAGAGGTAGCAGACAGCGGAGGGAGAAAAACTGGAGGAAGAACCAGAAGAAGAACCAAAGGAAGAAGACAGCGGAGGGAGAAGAACAGGAGAAATAACCAGAGGAAGAAGACAGCGAAGGGAGAAGAACCAGAAGAATAACCAGAGGAAGAAGACAGCGGAGGGAGAAGAACAGGAGGAATAACCAGAAGAAGACAGCGGAGGGAGAAGAACCGAGAGAATAACCAGAGGAAGAAGACAGCGGAGGGAGAAGGACCAGAGGAAGAACCAGAGGTAGCAGACAGCGGAGGGAGAAAAACTGGAGGAAGAACCAGAGGAAGAACCAGAGGAAGGAGACAGCGGAGGGCGAAGAACAGGAGGAATAACCAGAGGAAGAAGACAGCGGAGGGAGAAGAACCAGAGGAATAACCAGAGGAAGAAGACAGCGGAGGGAGAAGGACCCGAGGAAGAACCAGAGGAAGAAGACAGCAGAGGGAGAAGGACCAGAGGAAGAACCAGAGGTAGCAGACAGCGGAGGGAGAAAAACTGGAGGAAGAACCAGAAGAAGAACCAAAGGAAGAAGACAGCGGAGGGAGAAGAACAGGAGAAATAACCAGAGGAAGAAGACAGCGAAGGGAGAAGAACCAGAAGAATAACCAGAGGAAGAAGACAGCGGAGGGAGAAGAACAGGAGGAATAACCAGAAGAAGACAGCGGAGGGAGAAGAACCGAGAGAATAACCAGAGGAAGAAGACAGCGGAGGGAGAAGGACCAGAGGAAGAACCAGAGGTAGCAGACAGCGGAGGGAGAAAAACTGGAGGAAGAACCAGAGGAAGAACCAGAGGAAGGAGACAGCGGAGGGAGAAGAACAGGAGGAATAACCAGAGGAAGAAGACAGCGGAGGGAGAAGAACCAGAGGAATAACCAGAGGATGAAGACAGCGGAGGGAGAAGGACCCAAGGAAGAACCAGAGGAAGAAGACAGCGGAGGGAGAAGGACCAGAGGAAGAACCAGAGGTAGCAGACAGCGGAGGGAGAAAAACTGGAGGAAGAAGACAGCGGAGGGAGAAGAACCAGAGGAAGAACCAGAGGAAGCAGACAGTGGAGGAAGAAGACATTAGCAGATGAAGAAGCAGAGGAAGAAGACAGTAGAGGGAGAAGTACTGGAGGAAGAGCAAAAGGAGGAAGACAGCGAAGGGAGAAGGACCAAAGGAAGAACCGGAGGAAGAAGACAGCAGAGGTAGAATAACTGGAGGGAAGAACCGGAGGAAGAAGACAGCAGCAGAGGGAGAAGAACCAGACATGAGGGAGAAGACATCACTGAAGAAAGAAGACAAGTTGGAGCTACAACAGGGAACATTTTTAATAAAGGATTTTGTCTAAAACCTGTGTACTGTTTTTCTTGTTGACACTTTTTTGGGTGAATGAGTATACAATGTACCCCATACTCATTCACATAGGAAGAAAGCCAGGATCTGGGGGCCCCTTTGATAAAGGGGGCTTACAGTTTCCGATAAGCCCTCCGCCCGACCAGGGTTGTGGGGAAGAGGCCTTTGTCCCTATCAATATGGGGACAAGGTGCTTTGGGATGGGGGGCGCAGAGTCCCCCCTGCCCCAAAGCACCCACCCCCCCATGTTGAGGGCATGTGGCCTGGTATGGTTCAGGAGGGGGAGTCCCTCCCCCATTTCCTGACCTGCCAGGCTGCATGCTCAGATAAGGGTATGGATTTGGGGGGACCCCACTGTTTTTTTTTTTAATTTTGGCGTGGGGTTCCCCTCTCAAGAATTATACCAGACTCAAAGGGCCTGGTATGAAATAATCAAAGTCAGATCCTGTTCATTGAAGTCGGCTAGAAGCAGGACCGATGTCGCAGGGCAAAGTCGGATCCACAGTCCTTACTACTGTCGTACCAGTGTGAACCCGGCCTTAGATCTTCTCTCTGATTGGCTGTGCTCAGTCACACCGGTTCAAACTCACTGTTTGGATGCCGTTATAAATACCTGGTCCAGACACCCCATGGACAAATCCCAGCATGCTCTCCTCTTCCTCATCGCTGATTCTTGGCAGTTTTGAAAAATCCATCTTTGTACACCCTACAGACATAGAAGAAAGTAATTACCATCACAGTCATTACTATAGGGATCCTAGATGTATTATATTACGAGGGGGTTGGGAGATATGGAGAATTCATACTACCTATGTGTATATTCACCCATGGGTCCTATAGGTATTATATTACGAGGGGGCTGGGAGATATGAAAAATTCATACTACTTATGTGTAGATTCACCCACGGGTCCTAAAGGTATTATATTATATGGGGGGCTGGGAGATATGGAGAATTCATACTACTTATGTGTAGATTCACCCATGGGTCCTAAAGGTATTATATTATATGGGGGGCTGGGAGATATGGAGAATTCATACTACTTATGTGTAGATTCACCCATGGGTCCTAGAGGTATTATATTATGAGGGGGTTGGGAGATATGGAGAATTCATACTACTTATGTGTAGATTCACCCATGGGTCCTAGAGGTATTATATTACGAGGGGGCTCGGAGATATGAAAAATTCATACTACCTATGTGTAGATTCGCCCATGGGTCCTAGAAGTATTATATTATATGAGGGGACTGGGACATATGGAGAATTCATACTACTTATGTGTAGATTCACCCATGGATCCTAAAGGTATTATATTATATGGGGGGCTGGGAAATATGGGGAATTCATGCTACCTATGTGTAGATTCACCCATGGGTCCTAGAAGTATTATATTATACAGGGGGCTGGGAGATATGGAGAATTCATACTACCTATGTGTAGATTCACCCATGGATCCTAGAAGTATTATATTATATGGGGGGCTGGGAAATATGGATAATTCATACTACCTATGTGTAGATTCACCCATGGATCCTAGAAGTATTATATTATATAAGGGGACTGGGACATATGGAGAATTCATATTACTTATGTGTAGATTCACCCATGGATCCTAGAAGTATTATATTATATGAGGGGACTGGGACATATGGAGAATTCATATTACTTATGTGTAGATTCACCCATGGATCCTAGAAGTATTATATTATATGAGGGGACTGGGACATATGGATAATTCATACTACCTATGTATAGATTCACCCATGGATCCTAGAAGTATTATATTATACTGGGGGCTGGGACATACGGAGAATTCATACTACCTATGTGTAGATTCACCCATGGGTCCTAGAAGTATTATATTATACTGGGGGCTGGGACATATGGCGAATTCTTACTACCTATGTGTAGATTCACTCATGGGCCCTAGAGGTATTATATTATACAGGGGGCTGGGAAATATGGAGAATTCATGCTACCTATGTGTAGATTCACCCATAGATCTTAGAGGTATTATATTATACGAGGGGGCGGGGACATATTAAGAATTCATACTACCTATGTGTAGATTCACCCATGGGTCCTAGAAGTATTATATTATACTGGGGGCTGGGACATACGGACAATTCATACTACCTATGTGTAGATTCACCCATGGGTCCTAGAAGTATTATATTATAC
Organism: Rana muscosa; assembly: GCA_029206835.1. Classification (NCBI taxonomy): domain Eukaryota; kingdom Metazoa; phylum Chordata; class Amphibia; order Anura; family Ranidae; genus Rana; species Rana muscosa. Next base: position 272,111 of record JARGYO010001167.1, read on the forward strand.
TGGGGGCTGGGACATATTGCGAATTCTTACTACCTATGTGTAGATTCACCCATGGGCCCTAGAGGTATTATATTATACAGGGGGCTGAGAAATATGGAGAATTCATGCTACCTATGTGTAGATTCACCCATAGATCTTAGAGGTATTATATTATACGAGGGGGCTGGGATATATTGCGAATTCTTACTACCTATGTGTAGATTCACCCATGGGCCCTAGAGGTATTATATTATACAGGGGGCTGGGAAATATGGAGAATTCATGCTACCTATGTGTAGATTCACCCATAGATCTTAGAGGTATTATATTATACGAGGGGGCGGGGACATATTAAGAATTCATACTACCTATGTGTAGATTCACCCATGGGTCCTAGAAGTATTATATTATACTGGGGGCTGGGACATATGGATAATTCATACTACCTATGTGTAGATTCGCCCATGGGTCCTATAAGTATTATATTATATGAGGGGACTGGGACATATGGAGAATTCATGCTACTTATGTGTAGATTTACCCATAGATCTTAGAGGTATTATATTATATGGGGGGGGGGCCTGGGAAATATGGAGAATTCATAAATCTATGTGTAGATTCATCCATGGATTCTGGAGGTATTATATCATACGGGGGGATCCTGGAGGTATTATGGTATACGGGGGGAGATACTAGAGGTATTATGGTATATGGGGGGAGATCCTGGAGGTATTATGGTATACAGGGGGGAGGAGATCCTGGAGGTATTATGGTATACGGGGGGGGAGATCCTGGAGGTATTATGGTATACAGGGGGGTGAGATCCTGGAGGTATTATGGTATACAGGGGGAGATCCTGGAGGTATAATGGTATACGGGGGGAGATCCTGGAGGTATTATGGTATACGTGGGGGGGAGATCCTGGAGGTATTATGGTATACGGGGGGGAGGAGATCCTGGAGGTATTATGGTATACAGGGGGGTGAGATCCTAAAGGTATTATGGTATACAGGGGGAGATCCTGGAGGTATTATGGTATACGGGGGGGATCCTGGAGGTATTATGGTATACGGGGGGAGATCCTGGAGGTATTATGGTATACGGGGGAGATACTGGAGGTATTATGGTATACGGGGGGGAGATCCTGGAGGTATTATGGTATACGGGGGAGATCCTGGAGGTATTATGGTATACGGGGGGAGATACTGGAGGTATTATGGTATACAGGGGGGGAGATCCTGGAGGTATTATGGTATACGGGGGGAGCTCCTGGAGGTATTATGGTATACTGGGTGAGATTCTGGAGGTATTATGGTATACGGGGGGGGAGATCCTGGAGGTATTATGGTATACGGGGGGAGATCCTGGAGTTATTATGGTATACAGGGGGGGAGATCCTGGAGGTATTATGGTAAACGGGGGGAGATCCTGGAGGTATTATGGTATACGGGGGGAGATACTGGAGGTATTATGGTATACAGGGGGGGGGATCCTGGAAGTATTATGGTATACAGGGGGGGGAGATACTGGAGGTATTATGGTATACAGGGGGGATGGAGATCCTGGAGGTATTATGGTATACAGGGGGGGAGATCCTGGAGGTATTATGGTAAACGGGGGGAGATCCTGGAGGTATTATGGTATACAGGGGGGATGGAGATCCTTGAGGTATTATGGTATACAGGGGGAGATCCTGGAGGTATTATATCATACGGGGGGAGATACTGGAGGTATTATGGTATACAGGGGGGGGGAGATCCTGGAGGTATTATGGTATACGGGGGGAGATCCTGGAGGTATTATGGTATACAGGGGGGAGGAGATCCTGGAGGTATTATGGTATACGGGGGGAGATCCTGGAGGTATTATGGTATACGGGGGGAGATACTGGAGGTATTATGGTATACAGGGGGGGAGATCCTGGAAGTATTATGGTATACAGGGGGGGAGATACTGGAGGTATTATGGTATACAGGGGGGATGGAGATCCTGGAGGTATTATGGTATACAGGGGGGGGGAGATCCTGGAGGTATTATGGTAAACGGGGGGAGATCCTGGAGGTATTATGGTATACAGGGGGGATGGAGATCCTGGAGGTATTATGGTATACAGGGGGGGGAGATCCTGGAGGTATTATATCATACGGGGGGAGATACTGGAGGTATTATGGTATACAGGGGGGGAGATCCTGGAGGTATTATGGTATACAGGGGGGGGGGAGATCCTGGAGGTATTATGGTATACGGGGGGAGATCCTGGAGGTATTATGGTATACGGGGGGAGATACTGGAGGTATTATATCATACAGGGGGAGATACTGGAGGTATTATGGTATACAGGGGGGGGGAGATCCTGGAGGTATTATATCATACGGGGGGAGATACTGGAGGTATTATGGTATACAGGGGGGGGGATCCTGGAGGTATTATATCATACGGCGGGAGATACTGGAATTATTATGGTATACAGGGGGGGGGGGAGATCCTGGAGGTATTATGGTATACAGGGGGGGAGATCCTGGAGGTATTATGGTATACGGGGGGAGATACTGGAGGTATTATGGTATACGGGGGGAGATACTGGAGGTATTATGGTATACGGGGGGAGATCCTGGAGGTATTATATCATACAGGGGGAGATACTGGAGGTATTATGGTATACTGGGGGGGGAGATCCTGGAGGTATTATGGTTTATGGGGGGGGGAGATCCTGGAGGTATTATGGTATATGGGGGGAGATCCTGGAGGTATTATGGTATACAGGGGGGGAGATCCTGGAGGTATTATGGTATACGGGGGGAGATCCTGGAGGTATTGTTGTATAAGGGGGGAGATCCTGGAGGTATTATGGTATACAGGGGGGGGAGATCCTGGAGGTATTATGATATACAGGGGGGGGGAGATCCTGGAGGTATTATGGTATACAGGGGGGGGGAGATCCTGGAGGTATTATATCATACGGGGGGAGATACTGGAGGTATTATGGTATACAGGGGGGGGGAGATCCTGGAGGTATTATGGTATACAGGGGGGGAGATCCTGGAGGTATTATGGTATACTGGGGGGGGAGATCCTGGAGGTATTATGGTATACGGGGGGGAGATCCTGGAGGTATTATGGTATACGGGGGGGGGATCCTGGAGGTATTATGGTATACAGGGGGGGAGATCCTGGAGGTATTATGGTATACGGGGGGAGATCCTGGAGGTATTATGGTATACAGGGGGGGAGATCCTGGAGGTATTATGGTATACGGGGGGAGATCCTGGAGGTATTATGGTATACGGGGGGGATACTGGAATTATTATGGTATACAGGGGGGCGGGGGGTGGGGGGCTAGGATAGTTTAGGACGGGGAAGCAGACAATGACCTCTCTGTCTTGTGTGTTTGTGGTTGGTCTCGGCTCCGTATACATAATATACACTCGGATTGCTCTCGGTGTGTGTGGTGTAAATAGAGAAGCTGGATGGGCAGGAATCAGACCTGTTCTGACTGTTCAGAGGCAGCTGGAGAGACTCTTCTGTGCCGGAACGTTCCGCCAGTGCTGACTGTACTACCTGCACGTTCCAGGCTGGTCCAGATACAATAATCTCTCTTCTAGTCATGGAATAATTATTCTATTCTAGAAATGTGGAGGAGAATGAAGGAGGAGAGCAGATATGTCCCCCTGAGGAAGCAGAATATTCGGGGCGATTGTTAGAGAATACACGGGATGGAGAAACATGTATGTAACATATGAGCCGTGTATTCTATACAAAAAAATACCACAAATATTACATAATACACAGTCCATGTACTTCAACCAATAAAAAATATTGGAGGAGATCACCTCTGACCCGACCAGGAAATCACTATTACATCATGCTGATCCCCGTCTTCCCTCTACTGAGTCACTGACAAAGGTCGTCATGCTGATCCCCCGTCTTCCCTCTACTGAGTCACTGACAAAGGTCGTCATACTGATCCCCGTCTTCCCTCTACTGAGTCACTGACAAAGGTCATCATGCTGATCCCCGTCTTCCCTCTACTGAGTCACTGACAAAGGTCGTCATGCTGATCCCCCGTCTTCCCTCTACTGAGTCACTGACAAAGGTCATCATGCTGATCCCCGTCTTCCCTCTACTGAGTCACTGACAAAGGTCATCATGCTGATCCCCGTCTTCCCTCTACTGAGTCACTGACAAAGGTCATCATGCTGATCCCCGTCTTCCCTCTACTGAGTCACTGACAAAGGTCATCATGCTGATCCCCGTCTTCCCTCTACTGAGTCACTGACAAAGGTCGTCATGCTGATCCCTGTCTTCCCTCTACTAAGTCACTGACAAAGGTCGTCATACTGATCCCCGTCTTCCCTCTACTGAGTCACTGACAAAGGTCATCATGCTGATCCCCGTCTTCTCTCTACTGAGTCACTGACAAAGGTCGTCATGCTGATCCCCGTCTTCTCTCTACTGAGTCACTGACAAAGGTCATCATTCTGATCCCCCGTCTTCCCTCTACTGAGTCACTGACAAAGGTCATCATGCTGATCCCCGTCTTCCCTCTACTGAGTCACTGACAAAGGTCATCATGCTGATCCTTGTCTTCTCTCTACTGAGTCACTGACAAAGGTCATCATGCTGATCCCCTGTCTTCTCTCTACTTAGTCACTGGCAAAGGTCGTCATGCTGATCCCCTGTCTTCCCTCTACTGAGTCACTGACAAAGGTCATCATGCTGATCCCCTGTCTTCTCTCTACTGAGTCACTGACAAAGGTCATCATGCTGATCCCCTGTCTTCTCTCTACTTAGTCACTGGCAAAGGTCGTCATGCTGATCCCCTGTCTTCCCTCTACTGAGTCACTGACAAAGGTCATCATGCTGATCCCCTGTCTTCCCTCTACTGAGTCACTGACAAAGGTCGTCATGCTGATCCCCTGTCTGCCCTCTACTGAGTCACTGACAAAGGTCATCATGCTGATCCCCTGTCTTCCCTCTACTGAGTCACTGTCAATGGTCGTCATGCTGATCCCCTGTCTTCCCTCTACTGAGTCACTGACAAAGGTCATCATGCTGATCCCCCATCTTCTCTTTACTGAGTCACTGACAAAGGTCGTCATGCTGATCCCCTGTCTTCTCTCTACTGAGTCACTGACAAAGGTCGTCATGCTGATCCCCTGTCTTCCCTCTACTGAGTCACTGACAAAGGTCGTCATGCTGATCCCCGTCTTCTCTCTACTGAGTCACTGACAAAGGTCTTCATGCTGATCCACTGTCTTCTCTCTACTGAGTCACTGACAAAGGTCGTCATGCTGATCCCCTGTCTTCTCTCTACTGAGTCACTGACAAAGGTCGTCATGCTGATCCCCTGTCTTCTCTCTACTGAGTCACTGACAAAGGTCGTCATGCTGATCCCCTGTCTTCTCTCTACTGAGTCACTGACAAAGGTCGTCATGCTGATCCCCGTCTTTCCTCTACTGAGTCACTGACAAAGGTCGTCATACTGATCCCCTGTCTTCTCTCTACTGAGTCACTGACAAAGGTCATCATGCTGATCCCCTGTCTTCCCTCTACTGAGTCACTGACAAAGGTCGTCATGCTGATCCCCTGTCTTCCCTCTACTGAGTCACTGACAAAGGTCGTCATACTGATCCCCCATCTTCTCTCTACTGAGTCACTGACAAAGGTCGTCATGCTGATCCCCGTCTTCTCTCTACTGAGTCACTGACAAAGGTCGTCATACTGATCCCCCATCTTCTCTCTACTGAGTCACTGACAAAGGTCGTCATACTGATCCCCCATCTTCTCTCTACTGAGTCACTGACAAAGGTCATCATGCTGATCCCCCGTCTTCTCTCTACTGAGTCACTGACAAAGGTCGTCATGCTGATCCCTGTCTTCTCTCTACATACAGAATAAGAACAGATACTGAGAATTACACCCGACATACCGGACAAGAGAAGTAGTATTGTGCAGGAATAGTAAATGATGAAGATGACTTACCTCTGTGTCTGTATTTGGGAAGTCTCATTTGTCCTCAGTATCTCTGTATATATATATATATATATAAGGGGGAGGGGCAGTACTGGTTCCAGCTCACCTGTGTGTGATGAAGGTGAATGGAGGGACTATCATTGTGTACTATAAACACTGATTTGGAATTCTTCCTGCGGAGCGCACACATAAAGGTAACACATACACAGAGGTAACACTCACACAGGTAACACATAAAAATATACAGGTAGTACGTATACAGGTAACACACATAAAGGTAACACATACACAGAGGTAACACTCACACAGGTAACACATAAACATACACAGGTAACAAATACACACACACAGGTAACACATACACATACACAGGTAACACATACACACACACAGGTAACACATACACATACACAGGTAACACATACACACATACAGGTAACACATACACACACACAGGTAACACATACACACACACACACAGGTAACACATACACAGGTAACACATACACACACACAGGTAACACATACACACACACAGGTAACACATAAACATACACAGGTAACACATACACACACACAGGTAACACATACCCATACACAGGTAACACATACACACACACACAGGTAACACATACACACACACAGGTAACACATACACATACACAGGTAACACATACACAGGTAAAACATAAACATACACAGGTAACACATACACAGGTAACACATACACAGGTAACACATAAACATACACAGGTAACACATACACAGGTAACACATAAACACACATGGGTAACAAATACACACACACAGGTAACACATACACAGGTAACACATACACAGGTAACACATACACACACACAGGTAACACATACACATACACAGGTAACACATACACAGGTAACACGTACACGGGTAACACATAAACACACACAGGTAACACATAAACATACACAGGTAACACATACACAGGTAAAACATAAACATACACAGGTAACACATACACAGGTAACACATACACAGGTAACACATAAACATACCCAGGTAACACATACACAGGTAACACATAAACACACACGGGTAACAAATACACACACACAGGTAACACATACACAGGTAACACATACACAGGTAACACATACACATACACAGGTAACACATACACACACACAGGTAACACATACACATACACAGGTAACACATACACAGGTAACACGTACACAGGTAACACATAAACACACACAGGTAACACATAAACATACACAGGTAACACATAAACATACACAGGTAACACATACACACACACAGGTAACACACACACATACACAGGTAACACATACACAGGTAACACGTACACATGTAACACATAAACACACACAGGTAACACATAAACATACACAGGTAACACATACACAGGTAACACATACACACACACAGGTAACACATACACATACACAGGTAACACATACACAGGTAACACATAAACACACACAGGTAACACATAAACATACACAGGTAACACATACACAGGTAACACATAAACATACACAGGTAACACATACACAGGCAACACATACACAGGTAACACATAAACACACACGGGTAACAAATACACACACACAGGTAACACATACACAGGTAACACATACACAGGTAACACATACACATACACAGGTAGTACATATACAGGTAACACATATACAGGTAACAGATATACAGTAAACACATACGCAAGTTAAACTTGTTGGGTTATTCACATTCACCTGTTGGATTATCCACGTTTACCTGTCGGGATATTCATATTCACCTGTTGGGTTATTCACATTCACAACATTCACATGTCGGGTTATCCACATTCACCTGTTCGGTGCAGAACATTTTGGGGGAAATTGTGAGATTTCGGAGTGGTGGGGGGGGGGGATAGCGCCCTCTAGTCTGTGTGCTATTATAGCTGGTTCTGGGTTACACTTGAGTCATTGAATTGGGTCAGGGTGACTAGAGGTCAGGGCTGGATGGCTCCTCCTGGCAGCTCTCTGGTACCTCCCCCTGTTTCCAGAGTGTTGGGAAATGTTATAGAACTAGTGGGTGGGGTGAGGAGGAGCTGCTCTGCATATTTATGGGCCCTTAGCCAATCCACGGGAACTGGGCCTGGCAGGGAACGAAGGAGCCTATAAATAAACATGACCCATGCCAGCAGGGGAGTCGGGTAGAAAATGGAGAAGCAGTACCGAGGAGAGATTTTTTGTGGCCCTTGAGGAACCCCGGCTGGGGGGGGTTGGGGTTTACCTAACTGTCTGGAGCTCGGGAGGCTGGCCTAGAAGGATCCCACCACAGGAGGCAGTTAACCCTAATCCTAACCCTAAGGAGGAGGCTGCCAGCTGTAGCCGTGACCGCGGTGCACCAAGCCTTCATCCAACCATGTGTGTGTGTGCCAGTCGGGAGGACTGGTTTGGGGTTAGGGTTAGGTATAGAGTTTGGGTTTAGAGGTTATGGTTAGATTTGGGGTTAGGTAATAGGGTTAGGATTTGGGTTAGGGTTTAGAGTTAGAGTTTAGGGTTAGGGTTTGGGTTAGGGTTTAGGGTTAGGGTTTGGGTTTAGGGTTAGGTTTTGAGTTTACGGTTTAGGTTTAGGGGTTAGGGTTTGGGTTGGGGTTCAGGATTTGGATTAGGGTTTAGGGTATAAGGGCTTGGGTTAGAATTAGGGTTTGGGTTAGGGTTTAGGGTTAGGGTTTAGGATTAGGATTTGGGTTATAGTTTAGGATAAGGATACAAAAAATTCCGCGCTGCCTTATGGTGAAGCCGCTCACACAATCCTCCTCTGCAGCAGGATGCAAGAATCTTTATGCTATGTGCTTTTTTCTTTCCTTCCATTTTCTATTACTTGCCTGAAATCAACACCTGGCCATCATTGGGCATTTCCTGCAAGTTCCATCGCCATTTAAACGCCAGAGATATTTTCTGCACCCTCTGTATTGGATTGATGTTCGAGACCCCTGTTTAAATCACAGTTGGAGATTCGCTGTCCATAGTGGCTTACCCATGCTTGGTTGACCCTTTGAACGCAAGTTTTTTGGGGTCCACACCTTTCGGTAAGCCTTTTCTACTATCGTATGGTGACGGTCACTCTGAAAGCACTTATTTTTGTTAAGTTCACTTTAGGAGCACCACCATTTTGATTTTGACTTTGATTTTCACCAATTCAACTTCACCAGCATTTCTACACCAAAGGATTTAGTTTCATTGTGACTTCTATTATTCAATACTCACATCACTGAGGATTTTTTTGGATTAATTTTCATTTTGTCACTGTGTTCTTTAAGATGTTTGTATAATTTGAATATGCATTGTTGACTACTGCACTTTCAGTGCAGTTCATATTTAGTTTTAGCGCTACACTTTTTTTTGTTTTATAGTTTAGGATAAGGATTTGGGTTAGAGTTAGGGTTTAGGGTCTCGGTTAGGGTTTAGGATTAGGATTTGGGTTAGGGTTAAGGGTTAGGGTTTGGGTTAGAGTTTAGGGTTAGGGTTTAGGATTAGGATTTGGGTTAGGGTTTAGGGTTAGGGTTTGGGTTTGGGTTTGGGTTTGAGTTTACGGTTAGGATTTAGGTTTAGGGGTTAGGGTTTATGATTTGGGTTAGAATTTAGGATAAGGATTTGGGTTAGAGTTAGGGTTTAGGGTTTGAGGTTAGGGTTTAGGATTAGGATTTGGGTTAGTGTTTAGGATTAGGATTTGGGTTAGAGTTTAGGGTTTAGGATTAGGATTTGGGTTAGGGTTTAGGGTTAGGGGTTAGGGTTTAGGATTAGGATTTGGGTTAGGGTTTAGGATAAGGATTTGGGATAGAGTTAGGGTTTAGGGTTTGGGTTTGGGTTTGAGTTTACGGTTAGGATTTAGGTTTAGGGTTAGGGTTTGGGTTAGGTTTTAGGAATTGGATTTGGGTTTGGGTTTGGGTTTAGGATAAGTATTTGGGTTAAGGTTAGGGTTTAGAATAAGGATTTGGGTTAGAGTTAGGGTTTAGGGTTTGGGGTTAGGGTTTAGGATTAGGATTTGGGTTAGGGTTTAGGGTTAGGGTTTAGGATTAGGATTTGGGTTAGGGTTTAGGGTTAGGGTTTAGGGTTTAGGGTTCGGATTTGGGTTAGGGTTTGGGTTAGGTTTTATAGTTTAGGATTTATTAGGATTTGGGTTAGGGTTTGGGATAGGGTTTAAGGTTAGGGTTAGGGTTTAGGATTAGGGTTTAGGATTAGGATTTGGGTTAGGGTTTAAGGTTAGGGTTTAGGTTTAGGGGTTAGGGTTTATGATTTGGGTTAGGGTTTAGGATAAGGATTTGGGTTAGAGTTAGGGTTTAGGTTTTGAGGTTAGGGTTTAGGATTAGGATTTGGGTTAGTGTTTAGGATTAGGATTTGGGTTAGAGTTTAGAGTTTAGGATTAGGATTTGGGTTAGGGTTTAGGGTTAGGGGTTAGAGTTTAGGATTAGGATTTGGGTTAGGGTTTAGGATAAGGATTTGGGTTAGAGTTAGGGTTTAGGGTTTGGGTTTGGGTTTGAGTTTACGGTTAGGATTTAGGTTTAGGGTTAGGGTTTGGGTTAGGTTTTAGGAATTGGATTTGGGTTTGGGTTTGGGTTTAGGATAAGTATTTGGGTTAAGGTTAGGGTTTGGGTTAGGGTTTAGGATAAGGATTTGGGTTAGAGTTAGGGTTTAGGGTTTAGGGTTAGGGTTTAGGATTAGGGATGAGCTTCGTGTTCGAGTCGAACATACGTTCGACTCGAACATCGGCTGTTCGATCGTTCGACGAAGATCGAACGATTTGGGCCGTTCGCGCCAAATTCGAGTGACGCGAACGGCCCACAATGCACTACGCCATCGCAGTGTCATCCAGGCGCTGTGATTGGCCAAGCATGCACTGTGACCCCGCATGCTTGGCCAATCACAGCGCCGGCAGCGAGGAGAGCAATGATTGGCCACAGGCAGGATGCCTGTGGCCAATTATTGCTGAGGGTGTTTAGTACACGCCCCACACTATAAAAGGCCGCCAGCACGGCGGCCTAGTGTAGTGTGTTCCGGAGCAGGGATAGAGCAGCATAGGCAGGGACAGTGACTGTTATTTCTTTCTTGCTTAACCTGGATTCCTTTAGTTTAGGGAAAGAGAAGGATAGGTAGGGAGAGTGTCAGTGTGTTTTGTGCTTGTGCTATAGTGTGCTTAAAAAAAAACATTTATTCTAGGGACAGAAAACTGTAGGTAGGGACAGTGTCAGTTTCTTTCACTCTGCAAGTCCTTGTTTCCAGGGACCTGGAAGGACAGTGAGTGAATTGTCCTTGTGCTATATTGTGCTTAAAAAAACATTTATTCTAGGGACAGAAAACTGTAGGTAGGGAGAGTGTCAGTTTCTTTCACTCTGCAAGTCCTTGTTTCCAGGGACCTGGAAGGACAGTGAGTGAATTGTCCTTGTGCTATATTGTGCTTAAAAAAAACATTTATTCTAGGGACAGAAAACTGTAGGTAGGGAGAGTGTCAGTTTATTTCACTCTGCAAGTCCTTGTTTCCAGGGACCTGGAAGGACAGTGAGTGAATTGTCCTTGTGCTATATTGTGCTTAAAAAAAACATTTATTCTAGGGACAGAAAACTGTAGGTAGGGAGAGTGTCAGTTTATTTCACTCTGCAAGTCCTTGTTTCCAGGGACCTGGAAGGACAGTGACTGAATTGTCCTTGTGCTATATTGTGATTAAAAAAAACATTTATTCTAGGGACAGAAAACTGTAGGTAGGGAGAGTGTCAGTTTATTTCACTCTGCAAGTCCTTGTTTCCAGGGACCTGGAAGGACAGTGACTGAATTGTCCTTGTGCTATATTGTGATTAAAAAAAACATTTATTCTAGGGACAGAAAACTGTAGGTAGGGAGAGTGTCAGTTTATTTCACTCTGCAAGTCCTTGTTTCCAGGGACCTGGAAGGACAGTGACTGAATTGTCCTTGTGCTATATTGTGATTAAAAAAAACATTTATTCTAGGGACAGAAAACTGTAGGTAGGGAGAGTGTCAGTTTATTTCACTCTGCAAGTCCTTGTTTCCAGGGACCTGGAAGGACAGTGAGTGAATTGTCCTTGTGTTATATTGTGATTAAAAAAAACATTTTTTTCTAGGGACAGAAAACTGTAGGTAGGGAGAGTGTTTTTTTTCTTTCACTCTGCAAGTCCTTGTTTCCAGGGACCTGTAAGGACAGTGAGTGAATTGTCCTTGTGCTATATTGTGCTTAAAAAAAACATTTATTCTAGGGACAGAAAACTGTAGGTAGGGAGAGTGTCAGTTTATTTCACTCTGCAAGTCCTTGTTTCCAGGGACCTGGAAGGACAGTGACTGAATTGTCCTTGTGCTATATTGTGATTAAAAAAAACATTTATTCTAGGGACAGAAAACTGTAGGTAGGGAGAGTGTCAGTTTATTTCACTCTGCAAGTCCTTGTTTCCAGGGACCTGGAAGGACAGTGACTGAATTGTCCTTGTGCTATATTGTGATTAAAAAAAACATTTATTCTAGGGACAGAAAACTGTAGGTAGGGAGAGTGTCAGTTTATTTCACTCTGCAAGTCCTTGTTTCCAGGGACCTGGAAGGACAGTGACTGAATTGTCCTTGTGCTATATTGTGATTAAAAAAAACATTTATTCTAGGGACAGAAAACTGTAGGTAGGGAGAGTGTCAGTTTATTTCACTCTGCAAGTCCTTGTTTCCAGGGACCTGGAAGGACAGTGAGTGAATTGTCCTTGTGTTATATTGTGATTAAAAAAAACATTTTTTCTAGGGACAGAAAACTGTAGGTAGGGAGAGTGTTTTTTTTCTTTCACTCTGCAAGTCCTTGTTTCCAGGGACCTGTAAGGACAGTGAGTGAATTGTCCTTGTGCTATATTGTGCTTAAAAAAAACATTTATTCTAGGGACAGAAAACTGTAGGTAGGGAGAGTGTCAGTTTATTTCACTCTGCAAGTCCTTGTTTCCAGGGACCTGGAAGGACAGTGACTGAATTGTCCTTGTGCTATATTGTGATTAAAAAAAACATTTATTCTAGGGACAGAAAACTGTAGGTAGGGAGAGTGTCAGTTTATTTCACTCTGCAAGTCCTTGTTTCCAGGGACCTGGAAGGACAGTGACTGAATTGTCCTTGTGCTATATTGTGATTAAAAAAAACATTTATTCTAGGGACAGAAAACTGTAGGTAGGGAGAGTGTCAGTTTATTTCACTCTGCAAGTCCTTGTTTCCAGGGACCTGGAAGGACAGTGACTGAATTGTCCTTGTGCTATATTGTGATTAAAAAAAACATTTATTCTAGGGACAGAAAACTGTAGGTAGGGAGAGTGTCAGTTTATTTCACTCTGCAAGTCCTTGTTTCCAGGGACCTGGAAGGACAGTGACTGAATTGTCCTTGTGCTATATTGTGATTAAAAAAAACATTTATTCTAGGGACAGAAAACTGTAGGTAGGGAGAGTGTCAGTTTATTTCACTCTGCAAGTCCTTGTTTCCAGGGACCTGGAAGGACAGTGACTGAATTGTCCTTGTGCTATATTGTGATTAAAAAAAACATTTATTCTAGGGACAGAAAACTGTAGGTAGGGAGAGTGTCAGTTTATTTCACTCTGCAAGTCCTTGTTTCCAGGGACCTGGAAGGACAGTGACTGAATTGTCCTTGTGCTATATTGTGATTAAAAAAAACATTTATTCTAGGGACAGAAAACTGTAGGTAGGGAGAGTGTCAGTTTATTTCACTCTGCAAGTCCTTGTTTCAAGGGACAGAGAAGGACACCTGAAGGTAGCCCTTATTGCTTTTTTCCCATCTCCCTGCAGGCCATCTATTAGAATGTCTGGAAGGCAAACAAGGAGAGGCAGACAGTCAGGAGGCAATAAAAGAGGGCAAGCAGGCTCTGTGTCTGGGGGCAACAGTGCTGGTCGTGGACGCGGTGCATTGTCATCAGCACATGGCCATGGGACACGCTTGTCCTTCTTTTCGGCAGCTGGACATGTTGAGCCACATCATGCCGAAGACTTGGTAGAGTGGATGACCAAGCCCTCCTCCTCCTCCTCATCCTCTCTCACCCAGGCTCAGGGTACTGGAAAAGCAGCTGCCAAAGCGTCGTCTTCCCTGGTATCAATGTCAGACAAATCATCAGTCACTCCTTCCCTAGACCCACCATGTCCTCCTCCTGAGGAGTCCCCCGAACTGTTTCAGCACAGTGTTGGGTACATGCTCCAGGAGGATGCCCAGCGTTTTGAAGGGTCTGATGATGAAACCCAGCTAGAGGAAGGCAGTAGCGTGAGAGCAGACAGAGGGGATGCTCAAGAAGGACACCAATCTGGCAGTCATGTTCCAGCAGCTGCAGCATACTGCCAGATTGGCTCCAGTGATGAGGAGGGAGGGGATGATGAGGTCACTGACTCCACGTGGGTGCCTAATAGGAGAGAGGAGGAGGAGGAGGATGAGGAGGAGGCACATCTCCAACGAGGCAGGATGCCCTTTGGTGGCCAGCGTAAGGGCAGTACACCGACGGAATCACACCGCAGAGCTCCGCCTGTGCAGGGCGCTGCCTCTGCCCGTCATTCAAAAAGTTCTTTGGTGTGGGCCTTTTTTGAGGCTAGTGCATCAGATCGCACAGCTGCTGTTTGCAACATATGTCTCAAGCGTATATCGCGTGGCCAAAACATCAGCCGCTTGGGTACCACATGCCTGACCAGACATATGTTGACCTGCCATGCAGCTCGTTGGCAAGCCTACCTGAAAGACCCACACCAAAGAACAAAGCGGACCTCTCCTTGCACCGCATCAGCTGGGATCTCCAACCCCACTATAACTTCAGTCCTCTCTGAAACATGCACTGAGAGGAATGAAGGTGTAGAATTAGGTGTGTCACAGCCAAGTACTTGCGCCCACTCTGCTAGCAGTACACCGACGTCCGATTCTAGCAGGCAAATTTCCCTGCCCCAGCTGCTGGACCGTCGAAAGAAGTTCACTCCCAGCCATCCACATGCCCAGCGGTTGAATGCTAGCTTGGCTAAATTGCTAGCGCTTCAACTGCTGCCTTTTCAGTTGGTAGACTCGGCCCCCTTCCGTGAGTTTGTGCAATGTGCAGTTCCTCAGTGGCAGGTTCCCAAACGCCACTTTTTCTCACGGAAGGCTATTCCGGCTCTCTACCGGCATGTGGAAGGCAATGTCTTGGCCTCGCTGGACAGGGCGGTCAGCGGTAAGGTGCATATTACCGCTGACTCATGGTCCAGCAGGCATGGACAGGGACGTTACCTTTCTTTCACGGCCCATTGGGTCACTCTTTTGGCAGCTGGGAAGGATTCAGGACAAGGTGCAGTAGTGTTGGAGGTTGTCCCACCGCCACGCCTCCAAAATGCTACTACTGGTTGTGACACACCTCTCTCCTCCACCCCCTCCTCTTCTTCTTCCTCCATGGCCTCTTCCTGTGGTTTGTCCTATGAACCAGCGGTGCTCCGTAGCCGTTCACGGGGCTACGCAAGTACGCAGGCAAAAAGATGCCATGCCGTGCTTGCGCTGGTGTGTTTGGGGGACAGAAGCCACACTGGGGCAGAGGTCCTGTCTGCTCTGCAGGGCCAGGCCGAGAGGTGGTTGACGCCACGCCAGCTTAAGCCAGGAATGGTGGTTTGCGACAATGGCACCAACCTCCTCTCCGCCCTCCGACAGGGACAACTGACCCATGTGCCCTGTGTGGCTCACGTCCTTAACCTGGTGGTGCAGCGCTTCTTGGGCAGGTACCCGGGCTTACAGGATGTCCTGAGGCAGGCCAGGAAAGTCTGTGTGCATTTCCGCAGATCTTATAATGCCAGTGCTCGCCTGGCTGAGCTGCAAAAGGAGTTGAACCTGCCCAAGAACCGCCTTATATGTGACATGCCCACCAGGTGGAACTCAACGTTGGCCATGCTGCAGCGGCTGCACACGCAGCAGAGGGCCATCAATGAGTACCTGTGCGACTACGGCACCAGGACAGGGTCAGGGGAGCTTGGTTTTTTTTCTCCACGCCAGTGGGGCATGATCAGGGATGCATGCACTGTCCTGGCACCATTTGAGGAGGCCACGAGGATGGTGAGCAGTGACAGTGCATGCATCAGTGACACTGTACCTCTTGTCCACCTGTTGGAGCACACGCTGCGTGGAATAATGGACAGGGCACTTGAGGCAGAACAGAGGCAGGAAGAGGAGGACTTCCTTGCCTCTCAAGGCCCCCTTTACCCAGACAGTGTTCCTTCTGTCCCACCCATCGCACAGGAAGAGGAGGAGGAGGAGGAGGAGGAGGAGGAGGAGGAGGATTGTGTCAGCATGGAGGTGGAGGCTGGCACTCAGCATCATCAGCAGCAGTCTTTTAGGGATGATTTACAGTCCCAAGAAACCAGTGGACTTGTACGTGGCTGGGAGGAGGTGGCTGCGGATCATGTCGTCCTTAGTGACCCAGAGGACTCCGGAGCGAATGCCTCAGCAAACCTACGCTGCATGGCCTCCCTGATCCTGCAAAGTCTGCGGAAGGATCCTCGTATTCTTCGGATCAAGGAGAGGGACCATTACTGGCTGGCCACTCTCCTTGATCCACGGTACAAGGGTAAGGTTGCGGACCTTATGTTACCGTCGCAGAGGGAGCAGAGGATGAGACAACTCCGGGAGGCCTTGCAGAAAGGTCTGTGCAACGCGTTCCCAGAGACTGGGAGGTTGCAAACTCCTGGTCCTGGACAACGAGTTGCTGAGGCTTCGGCCAGTCAAAGAAGGAGCGGTGGGGAAGGTGGCCGTCTGACCGATGCGTTCAGACAATTCTTTAGTCCGCAGCCCCAAAGTATGATCGGTTCCAGCAACCATCGCCAGCGTCTGATAAACATGGTGCAGGAATATCTAGGGGCAAGGTCAGACTTGGACACCTTCCCCACCGAAAATCCTCTGGCTTACTGGGTCTTGAGGATGGATCACTGGCCAGAGCTTGCACAGTATGCAATTGAGCTACTGGCCTGTCCTGCATCCAGCGTTCTTTCGGAACGCACATTCAGTGCTGCTGGAGGATTTGTCACGGATCACAGGGTGCGCCTGTCCACCGACTCGGTTGATCGACTGACTTTCATCAAGATGAACCAGTCTTGGATCACCACCAGCTACCACACACCTGATGCTGATATAACAGACTAATTGATTTTAACATGTCACATCCCTTCAAGACTGATGCTGATGCTGAGTGCCTGTGCTGTTATGTTGACTGGCTATCCTCCTCCTCCGAGTCCTCAATGATACGATTGATGATGATAGCTTGTAAGATCATTTTTGTTTATGGGTGCCGCCACCAGTGCCTAACGCCCAATTTTTCAGCCCCTGTTTAACAGGGGCGTGTAATTACAATTTTTGAAGCAATACTTTGCAACAGGGCTCATTGCTGTGCTCCAAGTACAGTATCTGTGAGGAGTTGCAGTGTTGTGCCACCAGTGCCTAAGGCCCAATTTTTCAGCCCCTGTTTAACAGGGGCGTGTAATTACAATTTTTGAAGCAATACTTTGCAACAGGGCTCATTGCTGTGCTCCAAGTACAGTATCTGTGAGGAGTTGCAGTGTTGTGCCACCAGTGCCTAAGGCCCAATTTTTCAGCCCCTGTTTAACAGGGGCGTGTCATTACAATTTTTGAAGCAATACTTTGCAACAGGGCTCATTGGTGTGCTCCAAGTACAGTATCTGTGAGGAGTTGCAGTGTTGTGCCACCAGTGCCTAAGGCCCAATTTTTCAGCCCCTGTTTAACAGGGGCGTGTCATTACAATTTTTGAAGCAATACTTTGCAACAGGGCTCATTGCTGTGCTCCAAGTACAGTTGCTGTGAGGGGTTGCAGTGTTGTGCCACCAGTGCCTAAGGCCCAATTTTTCAGCCCCTGTTCAACAGGGGCATGTAATTACAATTCTTGATCTAATAATTCACAGCAGGGCCCATTGCTGCACCCACCAAGAGTAACTGTCAGGGCTTACAGTGTTGTGGCACCAGCACCACCATCAAAGGCCCAATTTTTACTACCACTGTTCAACAATTATATGTAATTAAAATTCCTGATATAATAGTTGACAGCAGGGCGTTCCAGCACCAACCAAGAGTAACTGTGAGTGCTTACAGTGTTGTGCCAACACCAACAACTAAGGGGCCTATTTCTGCAGAGTATATACGGCAGGTCCCTACTTTCAAACATCCAACTTACAAACGACTCCTACTTGCAAACGCAAGAAGACAACAGGAAGTGAGAGGAAATCTACCACTAGGAAGGAAAATTCTCTCCTGTAAGAATAAATATGGGAGAAAGGTGTCTCCTCTGTACTGATGCTTTATCAGCAATCCTTGTTTCAAGAAAAACACCACATTTCAAAAACAGTTGTCATTGGGACGGAAAGTGAGGTGAAATGTTCTGAACAGGGGCACAGACAGCAAAACAAATGTTACAGGGGTGATAACCCTTACCTATGTTTTCCAAAAAGTTTAAAAATAGATTTTTGGTCTGGAGCTACACTTCAACAATGTACCTGTTCAAAATTACAAACAGACTCTACATAAGAACAAACCTACAGTCCCTGTCTTGTATGCACCGCCTGTATAGGGCTGTTCAGAGTATATAGGGCCTTTTTTATTTTATGTGCGGGGTTCCCCTTAATATCCATACAAGACCCAAAGGGGCTGGTAATGGGCTGGGGTAGGGGGGGGGTCATGGGGTAGCTATGCCATTTTTCTTAAAGAATTTCATCCATATTACCGGGACCAGACATTACATTAAAGCCGCAAGCAGTTTTAAATGGCTTTTTTTTCCTTTAGAAGTGTCATTTTGTGCAGGGACAGTTCTAAACACGGGAAACACGTGGCACTTCACAGGCATACTTTAGACACCCCCCAGGTACGATATTTAAAGGAATATTTGACTTTTTTTTTTTCACTTTATGCATCATTAAAATGACTGCTCCCGAAAAACGACCGTTTTTAAAACTTCTTTTTGCATTGATACATGTCCCCTGGTGCAGAACCCGGGTTCCCAAACCCTTTTTAGGACAATAACATGCATAATAGTTGTTATAATTAGCACTTTAGAATTCGAACGTTCGCATCCATTGTATTTAATAGGGTTCTAATGTTCGTTCGAACTTTCGGTCCGTTCGCGGGTTCTGGTGCGAACCGAACCCGGGGGTGTTCGGCTCATCACTATTTAGGATTAGGATTTGGGTTAGGGTTTAGGGTTAGGGTTTAGGATTAGGATTTGGGTTAGGGTTTATGGTTAGGGTTTAGGGTTCAGATTTGGGTTAGGTTTTATAGTTTATGATTTATTAGGATTTGGGTTAGGGTTTGTAATAGGGTTTAAGGTTAGGGTTATGCCGCATACACACGATCATTATTCACGGCGGTTAAAAAACCGCCGTGAATAATGACATTAAAAACGAGGGAACAGATTGTTCCCCACACACGGTCGTTTTTCACGTTATTTTTTCTCGTGACGAGAAAAACAACCGTCTGTGGGCTCCGCGGCAGTGTTTCCCTATGGGAAAACTGCCGCAGAAAACATGTCGAAAAAAACGACGAGAAAAATTAGAACATGTTCTAATTTTTCTCGTCGTTTTTAATGCCGTTTTTCTCGTCGAAAAAAACGGCAAAAAGCCCACAGACAATCATTTTTCTTGTTGAAAGGAAAAAAATGTGTTTTTCTCGACGAGAAAAACGTCCGTGTGTACGCGGCATTAGGGTTTAGGATTAGGGTTTAGGATTAGGATTTGGGTTAGGGTTTAAGGTTAGGGTTTAGGTTTAGGGGTTAGGGTTTAGGATTAGGATTTGGGTTATGGTTTAGGATAAGGGTTTAGGGTTAGGGTTTAGGATTAGGATTTGGGTTAGGGTTTAGGGTTAGGGTTAGGGTTTAGGATTAGGATTTGGGTTAGGGTTTAGGGTTAGGGTTTAGGGTTTAGGGTTCGGATTTGGGTTAGGTTTTAGGGTTTAGGATTTATTAGGATTTGGGTTAGGGTTTGGGATAGGGTTTAAGGTTAGGGTTAGGGTTAGGGTTTAGGATTAGGGTTTAGGATTAGGATTTGGGTTAGGGTTTAGGATTAGGATTTGGGTTAGGGTTTATGGTTAGGGTTTAGGGTTCAGATTTGGGTTAGGTTTTATAGTTTATGATTTAGGGTTAGAGTTAGGGTTTAGGGTTTGGGTTTGGGTTTGAGTTTAGGGTTAGGATTTAGGTTTAGGGTTAGGGTTAGGGTTTGGGTTAGGTTTTAGGAATTGGATTTGGGTTTGGGTTAGGGTTTAGGATTTGGGTTAGGGTTTAGGATAAGGATTTGGGTTAGGGTTTGGGTTAGGGTTTAGGATAAGGATTTGGGCTAGAGTTAGGGTTTAGGGTTTGGGTTTGGGTTTGAGTTTACAGTTAGGATTTAGGTTTAGGGTTAGGGTTTGGGTTAGGTTTTAGGAATTGGATTTTGGTTTGGGTTAGGGTTTAGGATTTGGGTTAGGGTTTAGGATAAGGATTTGGGTTAGAGTTAGGGTCTAGGGTTTGGGGTTAGGGTTTAGGATTAGGATTTGGGTTTAGGGCTAGGGTTTAGGATTTGGACTTGGGTTAGAGTTTAGGGTTAGGGTTAGGGTTTAGGGTTCGGATTTGGGTTAGGGTTTGGGTTAGGTGTCAAGGTCACCTGTGGCCAGGTGACAGATGCACACCATAGGGGGACAGGAGTGCACCGCAAGGTAGTGAACCCTATGGCTGGCTTCTGCGGATAGGAAACTGGGTGGTTGTGGAAAGCGGGACCAGAGGAGCACAACCGGGATCCTAACGGAAGCTAGAGCCAAGATTCCCCAGGGCGCGGAGTCTAAGACCCAGCAGGTCTTCTCCAGAGCCTCTAGTGGTGAGGATGTTATGCTGCAGGCTGGGACCAGGTCGCGGCCCCTGGAGTTTCCTAGCTCACGCCCCGTAGCATAAGGGGAAAAGAGGGGAAGCAGCAGCACAAGATATGAGAGAAACGAATAACAAGCTGAAGGTCAGGGGCCACAAGCAGACAAGGATAACGAAAGAACGAGCCGAAGGTCAAGGGTCACGAGTAGACAGGGATAGTCGGGGACAAGCCAAATATGTAACAGAGAGACAGACGTAGCACACGGCAGGCAGGAACCCAAACACACAATGCCTAACAAACACGTTGATCAGCAAAGCAGGCTTGCAGTGCACAGGTTAATATAGTGTTCTGTGATAGGGCCTGGGGTGGAGTCAGGCTGGGAGGAGATTATAAAGGAAGCCAGGTGAAAAGGGTTCTGGCCTCTAAGATGAACACATGAGGAGGAAAGGTAAGATGGCAGACAGACATTAATGCATATCCATGACAGTACCCTCCCTCTTACGAGGCCTCCCCCTTCCCCGCCTGGGCCCAGGTTTAGAGGGAAACTTCAGATGAAACTCCTTTACCAGACAAGGTGCAAAGACCTCAGATGCAGTGATCCAAGACCTCTCCTCAGGACCAAACCCTTTCCAATGAACGAGGTACTGAAGAACGCCTTTACAGAGTCAGGAGTCCAGAATTTGACTGATCTCGTACTCCTGATTATCCTCAGAGACAGGCGCCACGGTAGGGAGAGGACGAGAGAATTTATTGAGGACTAAAGGCTTTAGAAGAGCAACATGAAAGGAGTTAGTGATTTTAAGGCTCTTAGGAATCTGGAGTTTGAAACAAACTGGATTCAGTTTAGTAGTTACCGTGTATGGACCGATGAATCGTGGAGCAAACTTCAGAGAAGGAACTCGGAGCTTGATGTTCCTGGTAGAGAGCCAGACTTTGTCCCCTGGCTGAAGAGAAGGCGGTTTACACCTGCGGCGGTCGGCAAAGCCTTTGAATTTTTCAGCAGCTGCCCGGAGGGAATCATGAACGTGACCCCAAACGGAATTGAGAGACTCCTGAACCGAAGCCAAAGCTGGAATGTCTGGAGAACAGATCATGGGAAGAGGAAGTTGAGGGTGTTTTCCATAAACTGTGAAAAAGGGTGTCTTCTGCGAACTGGTATTCACATGATTGTTATGGGAGAATTCTGCCCACGGGAGTAGAGAGGACCAATCGTCATGGTGAGAAGACACAAAGGTGCGAAGAAAGACCTCTAACTCCTGATTAACCCTCTCAGTCTGTCCATTGGATTGGGGATGGTAAGAAGAAGAAAAATCCAAGACAATATTGAGGGATTTGCAAAAGGCTCTCCAAAAACGAGACGTGAATTGGACTCCCCTGTCGGAAACAATATGAGAAGGGACCCCATGTAGGCCGAGAATTTCTCGAATGAAAATGGGAACCAAGGCAGGGGCAGAAGGAAGACCAGGAAGAGGAACAAAATGAGCCATCTTGGAGAACCGATCGATTACCACCCAAATGACTGTATTATTCTCAGACAGTGGGAGGTCAATGATAAAATCCATGGCAATATGGGCCCAGGGTTCCTTAGGAATGGGCAAGGGCATGAGGAGACCAGCAGGAGCTTGTGTGGAGGATTTGGACTGAGCACAGACATGACAAGCTTTAACGTAGTCTTCCATTCGTCACCCTCCCGTATTCGAATGAGATTGTACGCGCCTCTGAGATCCAACTTGGTGAAAATGGAGGCACCCTTCAACCTATCGAATAGCTCAGATATTAAGGGTAAGGGGTATCGATTTTTAATAGTAACAGCATTTAAACCCCGATAATCGATGCAGGGTCTTAAGGTACCATCCTTTTTGGCAACAAAAAAGAACCCTGCCCCTGCAGGCGATG
Organism: Rana muscosa; assembly: GCA_029206835.1. NCBI lineage: Eukaryota > Metazoa > Chordata > Amphibia > Anura > Ranidae > Rana > Rana muscosa. The sequence goes on from JARGYO010001167.1 coordinate 294,815, forward strand.
AGGATTTCCGGATGAAACCTCTCTCCAGATTCTCTGCAACATACTCAGACATGGCCTGGGTCTCTGGGATGGACAGAGGGTAGGTACGACCCCTGGGTAGAGTTGCTCCGGGGACAAGATCAATAGCACAGTCAAAAGACCTGTGGGGAGGAAGCACCTCAGCTGATTTCTTACAGAACACATCCCGGTAATCGCTGTATGCAGCAGGAAGATCAGAAGAAACAGAAGTGGCAGCAACCGGAAGACTCTCCTTGGGGGTCACCTTGAGAAGACACGACGAGAAACATGAGGAACCCCAGGCCAGGATCTGCCCAGAGACCCAGTCCACATGTGGAGAGTGGAGCTGTAGCCAAGGGAGGCCCAATACAACTGGGGTAGAGGCCTTGGGTAGAATAAGAGAGGATATCCACTCCTGGTGGAGAATCCCTACCGACATCCTAATGGGTAGCGTCTGGAAGCGAATAGGGCCCCCTGGGAGAACAGTGCCATCAATTGCCGAGACTACCAATGGGGTAGTAAGAGGTGAAAGGGTAAGCTTCATAGAAGAAGCAGTTCTCCAATCCATAAAATTGCCGGCAGCCCCGGAATCCAGGTATGCAAGGGTTGACTGAGGAGAAGTGCCTACATGAAGGAACACCGGCAAGAGCAGGCGAGAAGGTGATGTTTCTGGGTCCAATACTCCACCTTCCAAATGTATTAGACCCGAGCGTTTCCCGGACGAAGCGAGCAGGAGTCACGAAAATGACCCTTGCCCCCACAATAGAGGCACAAGCCCAGAGTTCTGCGCCTAGCACGTTCTTCGGGGGTTAGTCTGGTCCGGCCCAGCTGCATAGGTTCTTCAGCAGGTAGAGGATGCTCCACGGGATGAAGGGAGGGGAGCTCAGACTGGCTAGGACTCAGAGAGTGCTGGCGTCTTTTTTCTAAGGACCTCTCTTGAAAGCGAATGTCGATCTGGTTGCATAATGAAATTACATCGTCCAGACCGATGGGAATGGCTCTTCCCGCTAATTCATCTTTCACTCGGTCAGAGAGGCCATGTAAAAAGGTAGCGACCAGGGCCTCATTATTCCAGCTCAATTCAGCTGTGTGGATACGGAACTGAAGAGCATATTGCCCCACTGTACTAGATTCTTGGCGAAGACGTAAGACAGCACTAGCCGCTGAAGAAGCCCGAGCCGGCTCTTCGAAGATATTACGAAAGAGCTTCAAGAAATCGGACAGGCTGGAAACCACCGGATCATTCCTCTCCCACAGGGGGGCAGCCCAGGCCAAAGCTTCACCAGAGAGGAGGGAAATGATATAGACTACCTTAGCCCGGTCAGACAGGAAGCTTTGAGGCTGAAGCTCAAAATGAATTGTGCATTGGCTGAGAAACCCCCTGCAGGCCTTGGAGTCCCCAGAGAAACGGAACGGAGCTGGCAATCTTAGTGAGTGTGAGGCTGCGACTGGTGCGATAGGTACAGCCGCTGGTTGTACTTGAGGTTGTGGATTCGGGGTTCCCAAGGAGGCCTGAAGCTGCTCGAATCGAGAAGCCAGATCCTGGAGGAATCGCATCACCTGAGTCTGATTTGATTCCTGGGTTTCAAGTCTGCGAACTATGCCCTGCAATGGATCATCCGCGGGGAGCGGGATGTCAGCCGGGTTCATGGCTGATCAAACTGTCAAGGTCACCTGTGGCCAGGTGACAGATGCACACCGTAGGGGGACAGGAGTGCACCGCAAGGTAGTGAACCCTATGGCTGGCTTCTGCGGATAGGAAACTGGGTGGTTGTGGAAAGCGGGACCAGAGGAGCACAACCGGGATCCTAACGGAAGCTAGAGCCAAGATTCCCCAGGGCGTGGAGTCTAAGACCCAGCAGGTCTTCTCCAGAGCCTCTAGTGGTGAGGATGTTATGCTGCAGGCTGGGACCAGGTCGCGGCCCCTGGAGTTTCCTAGCTCACGCCCCGTAGGATAAGGGGAAAAGAGGGGAAGCAGCAGCACAAGATATGAGAGAAACGAATAACAAGCTGAAGGTCAGGGGCCACAAGCAGACAAGGATAACGAAAGAACGAGCCGAAGGTCAAGGGTCATGAGCAGACAGGGATAGTCGGCGACAAGCCAAATATGTAAAAGAGAGACAGACGTAGCACACGGCAGGCAGGAACCCAAACACACAATGCCTAACAAACACGTTGATCAGCAAAGCAGGCTTGCAGTGCACAGGTTAATATAGTGTTCTGTGATAGGGCCTGGGGTGGAGTCAGGCTGGGAGGAGATTATAAAGGAAGCCAGGTGAAAAGGGTTCTGGCCTCTAAGATGAACACATGAGGAGGAAAGGTAAGATGGCAGACAGACATTAATGCATATCCATGACATTAGGTTTTAGGGTTTAGGGTTTATTAGGATTTGGGTTAGGGTTTGGGATAGGGTTTAACGTTAGGGTTTGGGTTAGGGTTTAGGGTTTACGGTTAGGGTTTAGGTTTAGAGGTTAGGGTTTAGGATTAGGGTTAGGGTTTTTGGGTTTAGGCTTAGGGTTAGGTTTTAGGGTTTAGGATTGGATTTGGGTTAGGGTTTGGGATAGGGTTTAGGGTTAGGATTTGGGTTTAGGGTTTACGGTTAGGGTTTACTTTTAGAGGTTAGGGTTTAGGATTAGGATTTGGGTTAGGGTTTAGGATAAGGGTTTGGGTTAGAGTTAGGGTTAGGGTTAGGGTTTGGGTTTGAGTTAGGGTTTAGGAATTGGATTTGGGTTAGGGTTTGGGTTAGGGTTAGGGTTAGGGTTTGGGTTAGGGTTAGGGTTCTGGTTAGGGTTAGGGTTTGGGTTAGGGTTAGGGTTCTGGTTAGGGTTAGGGTTTGGGTTAGGGTTTGGGTTAGGGTTAGGGTTTGGGTTAGGGTTAGGGTTAGGGTTTGGGTTAGGATTAGGGTTTGGGTTAGGATTAGGGTTTGGGTTAGGGTTAGGGTTAGGGTTTGGGTTAGGATTAGGGTTTGGGTTAGTATCTAAAAGAATTTGTCTTAATGTGTAAATCACAAATATCAATATTAATCATCAGTGAGTGAACAATAATATTTCTCAAAATGGTCCAAATAAACTAGATCCATCTCTTCGGTGCAATCAAGTGAAAGTCAAAATAAGGATTAGACTTGCTGAATCTTCTTCACAAGTCCTCCAAAGTGCTTCTTTTAGATCCCCTTAGAGCTCCCCCATTAGGTATGCGCTCACCTCATGATGTGTGACCTCACAATTAAGTTTGGTCAAAAACAGCCTTTTAGTCACGTTGGACTAATTAAACGTGTTTCCTCCTTTGCGTCCTGTCAGTTTTTCTCCACCATTGCTCGGTATATGAAAAAAGAAAGGAGCTCCAAATAGTGTTTATATCAAATTTGGTTAAATGCCGGATTTTCCTAACTCTTCTAACATCTTGGAAGAGACGGTAGTGTTCCTCGGAATGTAGAAGTGCTCTCCATATGGGAGCTCCACCAGACACGCCCTCCTCCTAGGGTTTAGGGTTAGGGTTCGGGTTTGAGTTTACGGTTAGGATTTAGGTTTAGGGTTTAGGATTAGGATTTGGGTTAGGATTAGGATTACGGTTTAGGGTTAACATTTCATTTTATGGTTAGGGTTTAGGGGTTAGGATTTGGGTTTAGGGTTAGGGTTAGGGTTTAGGGATAACATTTCATTTTATGGTTAGGGTTTAGGGGTTAGGATTTGGGTTTAGGGCAAGGGTTAGGGTTTAGGGATAACATTTCAGTTTATGGTTAGGGTTTAGGGGTTAGGATTTGGGTTTAGGGTCAGGGTTAGGGTTTAGGGATAACATTTCAGTTTATGGTTAGGATTAGGGTTAGGGTTAGGGTTAGGGTTTAGGGATAACATTTCAGTTTATGGTTAGGGTTTAGGGGTTAGGATTTGGGTTTAGGGCAAGGGTTAGGGTTTAGGGATAACATTTCAGTTTATGGTTAGGGCTTAGGGGTTAGGATTTGGGTTTAGGGTTAGGGTTAGGGTTAGGTTTTAGGGATAACATTTCATTTTATGGTTAGGATTTGGGTTATGGGTAAGGGTTAGGGTTTAGGGATAACATTTCAGTTTATGGTTAGGGTTTAGGGGTTAGGGCTTGGGTTAGGGTTAGGGTATTTGGGTGGAAGTCGGTTTTGGGGTGCTTTACGCATATTAGTAGTATATTCATAAGAAAAATATATTATCGGTCTGTATATAGTTCTAAAAGCCATTTCCCTTTTTGATATGTGGCGATGTAAGTGCGATTATTTATTTATATGGTGGCAGTGTGAGGATCCGCCATGGAAAATAAGGAGTAAAAAGGGTCTCCATCCAGGGTCCGTGCTTCCCCAGAAACCAGAGGGCTAAGCATGCAGGTAGTTGTAGTCCTTATAATCAAGGACCTGACCATAGTTCAGGGCTCCACTGTCCTGAGGAGTCCATGCCGCTGCATGTGTAGCCAGGAGCTGGCATTGTCAGGAGTAGTGATGAGCCGAACACCCCCGGGTTCGGTTCGCACCAGAACCCGCGAACGGACCGAAAGTTCGCACAAACTTTAGAACCCTATTAAATACAATGGATGCGAACGTTCGAAATCTAAAGTGCTAATTATAACGACTATTATGCATGTTATTGTCCTAAAAAGGGTTTGGGAACCCGGGTTCTGCACCAGGGGACATGTATCAATGCAAAAAGAAGTTTTAAAAACGGCCGTTTTTCTGGACCAGTCATTTTAATGATGCATAAAGTGATTTAAAAAAAGTCAAATATTCCTTTAAATATCGTACCTGGGGGGTGTCTAAAGTATGCCTGTGAAGTGCCACGTGTTTCCCGTGTTTAGAACTGTCCCTGCACAAAATTACATTTCTAAAGGAAAAAAAGCCATTTAAAACTGCTTGCGGCTTTAATGTAATGTCTGGTCCCGGTAATATGGATGAAAATCTTTAAGAAAAATGGTATAGCTACCCCATCACCCCCCCCCCCCTTACCCCAGCCCATTACCTGCCCCTTTGGGTCTTGTATGGATATTAAGGGGAACCCCGCACACAAAATAAAAAAGGCCCTATATACTCTGAACAGCCGTATACAGGCGGTGCATACAAGACAGGGACTGTAGGTTTGTTCTTATGTAGAATCTGTTTGTAATTTTGAACAGGTACATTGTTTAAGTGTAGCTCCAGCCAAAAAATCTATTTTTAAGCTTTTTGGAAAACATAGGGAAGGGTTATCACCCCTGTAACATTTGTTTTGCTGTCTGTGCAGTGTGCACCTGTTCAGAAGATTTCACCTCACTTTCCGTCCTAATGACAAATGTTTTTTGAAAAATTGGGGTTTTTATTGAAACAAGAATTGGTGATAAAGAATCAGTGGAGAGGAGACACTTTTTTTTCCCATATTAACTCTTACAGTAGAGAATTTCCCTTCCAAGGGGTAGATTTCCTCTCACTTCCTGTTGTATCCTTCCGTTTGCAAGGAGGAGTCGTTTGTAAGTTGGATGTTTGAAAGTAGGGGCCTGCCGTATATACTCAGCTGAAATTTGCCCCTTACATATTGGTGTTGCCACAACACTGTGAGCCCTCACAGTTACTCTTGGTGGGCGCATGAATGGGCCCTGCTGTTAATTATTAGATCAAGAATTGTAATTGCATGCCCCTGTTGAACAGGGGCTGAAAAATTGGGCCTTTGGTGGTGGTGGTGTTGACACAACACTGTAAGGCCTCACAGTTAGTCTTGGTGGGCGCAGGAATGGGCCCTGCTGTGAATTATTAGATCAAGAATTGTAATTACATGCCCCTGTTAAACAGGGGCAGAAAAATTGGGCCTTAGCCCTCGTACACACGGCCGAGATTCTCGTTGAAAAAAACATGTCGTTTTTTTCGACGAGATTCTTGGACAAGAAACTTGTCCCGGCCGAGTGTACACACGCTCATTTCAAAGAACCCGCGGTTCTTTTAATGGAGTGTACGCGGTGACGTCATCGACTACGACGAGCATGCGCTCGTCACATTCGATGCCGTCGCCGCCATCTTGGTATACCCTACGTATGCCTAGAAAGCTACCGCGCATGCGTCGAATTCATTTCGAACATGCGCGGGCTTCCGGGAGGACAGGTAAGTGTACACACACTCACTTTTCTCGTCGAGAAACATGCCGAGGAGAATCTCGACGAGAAAATAGAGAGCAGGTTCTCTATTTTCTCGTCGAGGTTTCTTGTCGGTTTTCTCGACGAGAAACCCGATAGCCGCTGTGAGGGGGTTGGCTCGGCAGCGGGTGTGTGTGACCCCCGGGATGGGCTCCCCACACAAAACAGGCCCAGCAAACGGAGGTTGTGGTTTTCAAAATCAAAAAGGTGCGGTTTATTTTCTATTTACAGTGACAAAACACAGCAAAGCAAAAGAAACATAAACAAAATAAATCCTGGTCAAGTTGACCTCTGACTAAACATACAGGTTTCCTAACTAACAACTGGGATCAGCCTAGTGCTGTCCTAGTCCCTAAGTCCCTGGTTTTAAATGTCCAAGCAAATAGCCACACAGGCTTTTTCTCACCGCACAGGGGTTCACTCTCCCTAGACAGTCCACACAGGTCTGGTTCCAGGCATGAGCTAACATCTAATGAAGCTGGGAGTTCTTATAGAGGCCTAAATGAGCTGACAAGCTTCAGCTGGTCTCATCAACTCCCTGTCTGCACGACGCCCAGCCCTCTCCCTAGAGGTATGAGTCATCCATGAGCCCACTAGCCTTATACAACTCTCCACCTAGTTGTATAAATCGGCGTAAAGCCTGAATCTGGGCGAAATATATCTACCCCCCTGGATGCAACCAGGTGACTTTACCTTCCTGCTGTCACATACCCCCCCCTCTTGTTTTAACCTCGGGGTTGGAACACCAGCAATCAGGCATTCATGTACTCGAGACAAAGCATCCACATTCCCCATTTGAACGCCAGGGCGATGCTTTACTGTGAAGTTGAATTCCTGGAGGGCCAGGAACCACCTATTCACTCTTCTATTTGTTTCCTTGTTTTGAGCCATCCACTTTAACGGAGCGTGATCCGTAACCATGTCAAAGTGCCTACCTAGCAGGTAATACCGAAGGGAATCTAGAGCCCACTTCACCGCTAAACACTCCTTTTCAACGGTGGCGTAATTTACCTCATGGGACTTCAACTTCCTGCTGAGGTAAATGACTGGGTGCTCTTCCCCGTTCCAGACCTGGGACAATACTGCTCCTAACCCCACATCTGACGCATCACTTTGTACGACAAAGTCTTTAGAGAAGTCGGGTGAGTACAACACTGGCTGGCTACATAAGGCTTGTTTCAAGAATTGGAATGCTGCCTCAGCCTCGGGGGTCCATTTAATCATGACCGACCCTTTCCCCTTCGTCAGGTTGGTTAGGGGCACAGCCTTAGAAGCAAAGTGGGGAATGAATCGCCGATAATACCCAGCGATTCCCAGAAAGGCTCGTACCTGCTTCTTGCTGTTGGGACGTGGCCAACTCTGGATGGCCTCGACTTTGTTGAGTTGGGGTTTTATTACTCCCCTCCCAATGGTGTACCCAAGATATTTGGCCTCCTCCTGCCCAATGGTACACTTCTTGGGGTTAGCCGTAAACCCCGCTTCCCGAACAGAGTCCAGGACTGCTTGCACTTTTGGCAGATGTGAGGCCCAATCTGTGCTATGGACAATTACGTCATCCAGGTAAGCCGCAGCATACTTCCGATGGGGCCTCAGCATCTGGTCCATTTTCCGCTGGAATGTGGCCGGCGCATTCTGTAACCCGAACGGCATTCTTTTATATTGGAACGCCCCGTCTGGGGTTACAAATGCGGTTTTCTCTTTGGCCGACTTGGCCAGGGGGATTTGCCAATACCCTTTTGTGAGGTCAAGAGTCGTCATGTATCGGGCTGTTCCCAGCCGGTCGATCAACTCATCTATACGTGGCATGGGGTAGGTGTCAAATTTTGTAACTTTGTTCAACTGACGAAAATCGTTACAAAATCGCCAGCTCCCATCCGGTTTAGGCACCAACACGATGGGACTAGACCAATCACTTTGGGACTCCTCTATCACCCCTAAGTTCAGCATTTTCTGTACTTCCTCCCGTATTGCCTCCCGTCGAGCCTCTGGGATCCGATAGGGTTTTAACTTCACCCTTTCACCGGGCGGGGTAATGATGTCATGCTCTACCCCAGATGTTTGTCCCGGCAGCTCAGAGAATACCTCCTTGTTGCGAAGCACAAACTCCTTAACCTCCTGTTGTTGGGGTTGTGACAAGGTGGCTGCTATTCCAACCTCAGGAATCACGCAACCAGTTTGAGCTGGTGACCAAGTGTCTGCGACTAGGGACTCTCTATCCCTCCAGGCTTTCAACAGATTAACGTGATAGATCTGTTCGGGCTTTCGCCTTCCTGGTTGTCTGACCTTGTAATTCACTTCGCTCACTTTTTCCATTATCTCGTAGGGGCCTTGCCATTTGGCAAGGAATTTACTTTCAACCGTAGGGACAAGTACCAATATCCTATCCCCCGGGGAAAAGGTACGGGTCTTGGCTCCACGGTTGTACACTCTCTGCTGTGCCAACTGCGCTTGGGCCAAATGTTCCTTCACGATGGGCATTACCTGTGCAATTCGATCTTGCATCAGGGCGACATGCTCAATCACACTCCTGTGGGGAGAACTCTCACTTTCCCAAGTTTCCTTGGCAATATCCAACAGCCCTCTTGGGTGTCTCCCATACAGTAACTCAAAGGGGGAGAATCCCGTAGAGGATTGGGGCACCTCCCTAATAGCAAACATCAAATAAGGAAGTAAACAGTCCCAATCCTTTCCATCTCTATCCACCACTTTCTTCAACATTTGTTTTAGGGTTTTGTTGAATCTTTCAACCAGCCCATCGGTTTGGGGGTGATACACAGACGTACGCAATTGCGTCACTTTGAACAATTTACACAGCTCTTTCATCACCCGGGACATAAAGGGTGTACCTTGGTCCGTAAGCAGTTCTTTACAAATACCCACCCGGCTAAAAACAAGAGATAGCTCTTTGGCTATGGTTTTGGCCGAGGTATTTCGGAGAGGGATCGCTTCTGGATAACGGGTGGCATAGTCCATTATAACTAATATGTACTGGTGCCCCCTAGCGGACTTGATTATAGGACCTACCAAATCCATGGCGATCCTCTCAAACGGGACCTCAATGATGGGTAGAGGGACCAGCGGGCTACGGAAATGTGGCATCGGGGCCAACCTCTGACACACAGGGCAGGAGGAACAATAATTTTCTACATCCTTCATCACCCCCGGCCAATAGAATCTCTGTAATACCCTCTCTCGGGTTTTCTCTGTCCCCAGATGACCTCCAAGAATGTGCCCATGGGCCAACTCCAACACCAACTTCCTGTAAGGTTTGGGCACCACAAGCTGCTCAACGGTTTCTTCTGCCCTTTTTGCCACCCGATACAGTAGGTCCTTCTCTACGCTGAAGTATGGGTAAGTGCAGGTATTATCTGGGTTCACTAACTCGCCATCTATTTTCACTACGTTTTCCCGTGCCTTTATTAGGGCGGGGTCTTTCAACTGTTCTGTGGCAAAGTTTTCCCTGTGAACCTCAAGATCAGAAAACTCCACAGACGGTAGGTTTTCGTCTGAGGAGGTGGGCTCCTCTCCAGTTTCTTGAGTCTCCCCTGCCAATACTGATAAGGGAAATTCCGGAGAGTCCTCACCACTCTCAGGGGAGTTCTGGCTATCACATTCCTGGTACATAGGGGCACCAGTGAGGGGCTCAGGATCATCCCACAGTTCCCAGAACTTCGGAAAATCCCTTCCCACAATGGCGTCATACGGTAACTGAGATACTAAGCCCACTGGATGAGAGAGGGTACCTTTGGGGGTCTCGAAACACACTGTAGTCACTGGATACTCTCGGGTGTCCCCATGCACACAAATAACAGCTACCTTGCTATTCCCAGAGACCTCTGTTTTAACTAACTCAGCCTTTATCAGGGTCACAAGGCTACCTGAATCCAGCAATACCACAACATTTCTACCATTAACACACATTTTGCATAAATGTTTCTCAGTTCCTCGAATGGCAGTGCATGCGACTGTCGCACACAGCGACTGACGTCTGCCCGTCAGAAAGTCACACTGCATGGGTTCCTCCACAACCGGGCAATTGGCTGCAATATGTCCCGCTTGCCGGCAGCGGTAGCAAACGATCCTTCTTGCCGCCTCTTGAGCCGCTGATTTCCTAGGCTGTTCTCGCCAAACTTGGGGTAGAGCTCCCACCCTCTCACTCTCTCCACCCTCACCCCTTGGAATCCTCTTATCCGCCCCTGGGGATGGTCTGGTCTTAGGGTGGAAAGTCCGAGAGTCTCTGGAAGAGGCCGTCAGGTTCTCTGTAGCCAAGTATTTCTCTACACGATCCACAAGACCACCGGCCGTCTCTGGGTCTCCATGGCTTACCCACTTTTGGATGGCAGTAGGAAGAGCTCTCAAAAACCGATCCATTACAACACGTTCCACAATCTTTGGTGCGGACAAAGTCTCTGGCTGTAGCCACTTCCTGCTCAGGTGAATGAGATCATACATTTGAGACCTGGGGGGTTTTCCAAGCTGGAAAGTCCAGTTATGCACACGCTGAGCCCGGACAGCCAGGGTGACACCCAGCCTTGCCAATATTTCAGCTTTTAGCATCACATAGTCTTTTGCTTGGTCAGGCTCTAGGTCATAGTAAGCCTTCTGCGATTCACCAGTTAACAGAGGAGCCACCAGTCCAGCCCACTGCTCCTCAGGCCACTTTTCTCTTTCAGCAGTCCTTTCAAATGTGGTCAAAAATACCTCTGGATCATCCTCTCCAGTCATTTTTGTCAATAAACGACTCACCCCAAAGGACGCGGTATTAGTGGGACGGCTTTCCTCACTGGTCTGCGGACGTTGCTGCATTACTGCTTCCATTTGTTGTAGTCTCTGCTCTTGCTTCTGTAACAGGTCTATGAAGCGGGCCTCAGATTGCTGCTGGGCTTGTTGATGAGCTTGCTGCTGGGCTGCAAGGCTCCTTTGCAAACCTGCATTTGTCTGCTGTTGATTGGCATTTGCTAGAGCCAGCTGTTTCAGTATCTCCTCCATGCTGGCTTAAAAAAACTGCCACTGGTTCTCCACCAACTGTGAGGGGGTTGGCTCGGCAGCGGGTGTGTGTGACCCCCGGGATGGGCTCCCCACACAAAACAGGCCCAGCAAACGGAGGTTGTGGTTTTCAAAATCAAAAAGGTGCGGTTTATTTTCTATTTACAGTGACAAAACACAGCAAAGCAAAAGAAACATAAACAAAATAAATCCTGGTCAAGTTGACCTCTGACTAAACATACAGGTTTCCTAACTAACAACTGGGATCAGCCTAGTGCTGTCCTAGTCCCTAAGTCCCTGGTTTTAAATGTCCAAGCAAATAGCCACACAGGCTTTTTCTCACCGCACAGGGGTTCACTCTCCCTAGACAGTCCACACAGGTCTGGTTCCAGGCATGAGCTAACATCTAATGAAGCTGGGAGTTCTTATAGAGGCCTAAATGAGCTGACAAGCTTCAGCTGGTCTCATCAACTCCCTGTCTGCACGACGCCCAGCCCTCTCCCTAGAGGTATGAGTCATCCATGAGCCCACTAGCCTTATACAACTCTCCACCTAGTTGTATAAATCGGCGTAAAGCCTGAATCTGGGCGAAATATATCTACCCCCCTGGATGCAACCAGGTGACTTTACCTTCCTGCTGTCACACCGCGTACACATGACCGATTTACTCGGCAAGACCTCTCTGCCAGCAAGTTTCTTGCTGGTTCTTGCCGAGAAAATCGGCCGTGTGTACGAGGCCTGAGGCACTGGTGCCACAACACTGCAACCCCTCACAAATACTGTACTTGGAGCACAGCAATGAGCCCTGTTGCAAAGTATTGCATCAAAAATTGTAATTACACACCCCTGTTAAACAGGGGCTGAAAAATTGGGCCTTAGCCACTGGTGCTGGTGCCACGACACTGCAACCTCTCCCAGATACTCTAGTTGGAGTGCAGGAATGAGCCCTGCTGCAAAGCATTGCATAAAAAATTGTAATTACATGCCCCTGTTAAACAGGGGCAAAAATTGGGCCTTAGGCACTGGTGCCACTACACTGCAACCCCTCACAGATACTGTACTTGGAGCACAGCAATGAGCCCTGTTGCAAAGTATTGCATCAAAAATTGTAATTACACGCCCCTGTTAAACAGGGGCTGAAAAATTGGGCCTTAGCCACTGGTGCTGGTGCCACGACACTGCAACCTCTCCCAGATACTCTAGTTGGAGTGCAGGAATGAGCCCTGCTGCAAAGCATTGCATAAAAAAATTGTAATTACATGCCCCTGTTAAACAGGGGCCTAAAAATTGGGCCTTAGGCACTGGTGCCACAACACTGCAACCCCCCACAGATACTGTACTTGGAGCACAGCAATGAGCCCTGTTGCAAAGTATTGCATCAAAAATTGTAATTACACGCCCCTGTTAAACAGGGGCTGAAAAATTGGGCCTTAGCCACTGGTGCTGGTGCCACGACACTGCAACCACTCCCAGATACTCTAGTTGGAGTGCAGGAATGAGCCCTGCTGCAAAGCATTGCATAAAAAATTGTAATAACACGCCCCTGTTAAACAGGGGCTGAAAAATTGGGCCTTAGCCACTGGTGGCGGCACCCAGAAACAAAAATGTCCTTCCAAGCTATCATCATCAATCGGATCATTGAGGAGGAGGAGGATAGTCAGTCAACATAACAGGACAGTCTCTCAGCATCAGCATCAGTCTTGAAGGGATGTGACATTTGAAAATAAATTAGTCTGTTATATCAGCTTCAGGTGTTTGGTAGCTGGTGGTGATCCAAGACTGGTTCATCTTTATGAAGGTCAGTCGATCAACAGAGTCGGTGGACAGGCGCACCCTGTGATCCGTGACAAATCCTCCAGCAGCACTGAATGTGCGTTCTGAAAGAATGCTGAATGCAGGACAGGCCAGTAGCTCAATTGCATACTGTGCAAGCTCTGGCCAGTGATCCATCCTCAAGACCCAGTAAGCCAGAGGATTTTCGGTGGGGAAGGTGTCCAAGTCTGACCTTGCCCCTAGGTATTCCTGCACCATGTATATCAGACGCTGGCGATGGTTGCTGGAACCGATCATACCTTGGGGCTGCGGACTAAAGAATTGTCTGAACGCATCGGTCAGACGGCCACCTTCCCCACTGCTCCTTCTTTGACTGACCGAAGCCTCAGCAACTCGTTGTCCAGGACCAGGAGTTTGTAACCTCCCAGTCTCTGGGAACGCGTTGCAAAGACCTTTCTGCAAGGCCTCCCGGAGTTGTCTCATCCTCTGCTCCCTCTGCGACGGTAACATAAGGTCCGCAACCTTACCCTTGTACCGTGGATCAAGGAGAGTGGCCAGCCAGTAATGGTCCCTCTCCTTGATCCAAAGAATACGAGGATCCTTCCGCAGACTTTGCAGGATCAGGGAGGACATGCAGCGTAGGTTAGCTGAGGCATTCGGTCCGGAGTCCTCTGGGTCACTAAGGACGACATGATCCGCAGCCACCTCCTCCCAGCCACGTACAAGTCCACTGGTTTCTTGGGACTGTAAATCATCCCTAAAAGACTGCTGCTGATAAAGCTGAGTGCCAGGCTCCACCTCCATGCTGACACAATCCTCCTCCTCCTCCTCCTCCTCCTCTTCTTCCTGTGCGATGGGTGGGACAGAAGGAACACTGTCTGGGTAAAGGGGGCCTTGAGAGGCAAGGAAGTCCTCCTCTTCCTGCCTCTGTTCTGCCTCAAGTGCCCTGTCCATTATTCCACGCAGCGTATGTTCCAACAGGTGGACAAGAGGTACAGTGTCACTGATGCATGCACTGTCACTGCTCACCATCCTCGTGGCCTCCTCAAATGGTGCCAGGACAGTGCATGCATCCCTGATCATGCCCCACTGGCGTGGTGAAAAAAAACAAGCTCCCCTGACCCTGTCCTGGTGCCGTAGTCGCACAGGTACTCATTGATGGCCCTCTGCTGCGTGTGCAGCCGCTGCAGCATGGCCAACGTTGAGTTCCACCTGGTGGGCATGTCACAGATAAGGCGGTTCTTGGTCAGGTTCAACTCCTTTTGCAGCTCAGCCAGGCAAGCACTGGCATTATAAGATCTGCGGAAATGCACACAGACTTTCCTGGCCTGCCTCAGGACATCCTGTAAGCCCGGGTACCTGCCCAAGAACCGCTGCACCACCAGGTTAAGGACGCGAGCCACACATAGTGATGAGCCGAACACCCCCGGTCTTCGGTTCGCACCAGAACCCGCGAACGAACCGAAAGTTCGCACGAACATTAGAACCCTATTAAATACAATGGATGCGAACGTTCGGATTCTAAAGTGCTAATTATAACGACTATTATCCATGTTATTGTCCGAAACAGAGTTTGGGAACCCGGCTTCTGCACCAGGGGACATGTATCAATGCAAAAAGAAGTTTTAAAAACGGACGTTTTCCGGGAGCAGTCATTTTAATGATGCATAAAGTGAAAAAAAAAAAGTCAAATATTCCTTTAAATATTGTACCTGGGGGGTGTCTAAAGTATGCCTGTGAAGTGCCACGTGTTTCCCGTGTTTAGAACTGTCCCTGCACAAAATAACATTTCTAAAGGGAAAAAAGCCATTTAAAACTGCTTGCGGCTTTAATGCAATGTCTGGTAATATGGATGAAAATCTTTAGGAAAAATGGCATAGCTACCCCATAAACCCCCCCCCCCCTACCCCAGCCCATTACCAGCCCCTTTGGGTCTTGTATGGATATTAAGGGGAACCCCGCACACAAAATAAAAAAGGACCTATATACTCTGAACAGCCGTATACAGGCGGTGCATACAAGACAGGGACTGTAGGTTTGTTCTTATGTAGAATCTGTTTGTAATTTTGAACAGCTGCATTGTTTAAGTGGAGCTCCATGGCAAATTCCTTTTTTTTAGCTTTTTGTAAAACATAGGGAACGGTTATCACCCCTGTCACATTTTTTTTGCTGTCTGTGCCCCTGTTCAGCACATTTCACCTCACTTTGCGTCCCAATGACAACTGTTTTTGAAATGTGGTGTTTTTATTGAAACAAGGATTGGTGATAAAGCATCAGTAGAGAGGAGACACCTTTCTCCCATATTAATTCTTACAGGAGAGAATTTTCCTTCCAAGGGGTAGATTTCCTCTCACTTCCTGTTGTCTTCTTCTGTTTGCAAGTAGTAGTAGTTTGTAAGTTGGATGTTTGAAAGTAGGGACCTTCCGTATATACTCTGCAGAAATTGGCCCCTTAGGTGTTGGTGTTGGCACAACACTGAAAGCACTCACAGTTATTCTTGGTGGGTGCTGGAACGCCCTGCTGTCAAGTATAATATCAGGAATTGTAATAACATATAATTGTTGATCAGTGGTAGTAAAAATTGGGCCTTTGATGGTGGTGCTGGTGCCACAACACTGTAAGGCCTGACAGTTACTCTTGGTGGGCGCAGCAATGGTCCCTGCTGTGAATTATTAGATCAATAATTATAATTGCATGCCCCTGTTGAACAGGGGCTGAAAAATTGGGCCTTTGGTGGTGGTGGTGGTGGTGATGGTGGTGCTGGTGCCACAACACTGTAAGGCCTGACAGTTACTCTTGGTGGGCGCAGCAATGGTCCCTGCTGTGAATTATTAGATCAATAATTATAATTGCATGCCCCTGTTGAACAGGGGCTGAAAAATTGGGCCTTTGGTGGTGGTGGTGGTGGTGATGGTGGTGCTGGTGCCACAACACTGTAAGGCCTGACAGTTACTCTTGGTGGGCGCAGCAATGGGCCCTGCTGTGAATTATTAGATCAATAATTATAATTGCATGCCCCTGTTGAACAGGGGCTTAAAAATTGGGCCTTTGGTGGTGGTGGTGGTGGTGATGGTGGTGCTGGTGCCACAACACTGTAAGGCCTGACAGTTACTTTTGGTGGGCGCAGCAATGGGCCCTGCTGTGAATTATTAGATCAATAATTATAATTGCATGCCCCTGTTGAACAGGGGCTGAAAAATTGGGCCTTAGGCACTGGTGGCACAACACTGCAACCCCTCACAGATACTGTACTTGGAGCACAGCAATGAGGCCTGTTGCAAAGTATTGCATCAAAAATTTTAATTACACGCCCCTGTTAAACAGGGGCTGAAAAATTGGGCCTTAGCCATTGGTGGCGTCACCCATAAACCAAAATGATCTTCCAAGCTATCATCGTTAATCGTATCATTGAGGAGGAGGAGGAGGATAGCCAGTCAACATAACAGCACAGGCACTCAGCATCAGCATCAGTCTTGAAGGGATGTGACATTTTAAAATCAATTAGTCTGTTATATCAGCATCTGGTGTGTGGTAGCTGGTGGTGATCCAAGACTGGTTCATCTTGATGAAAGTCAGTCGATCAACCGAGTCGGTGGACAGGCGCACCCTGTGATCCGTGACAAATCCTCCAGCAGCACTGAATGTGCGTTCTGAAAGAAGGCTGGATGCAGGACAGGCCAGTAGCTCAATTGCATACTGTGCAAGCTCTGGCCAGTGATCCATCCTCAAGACCCAGTAAGCCAGAGGATTTTCGGTGGGGAAGGTGTCCAAGTCTGACCTTGCCCCTAGGTATTCCTGCACCATGTATATCAGACGCTGGCGATGGTTGCTGGAACCGATCATACTTTGGGGCTGCGGACTAAAGAATTGTCTGAACGCATCAGTCAGACGGCCACCTTCCCCACCGCTCCTTCTTTGACTGCCCGAAGCCTCAGCAACTCGTTGTCCAGGACCAGGAGTTTGTAACCTCCCAGTCTCTGGGAACGCGTTGCAAAGACCTTTCTGCAAGGCCTCCCGGAGTTGTCTCATCCTCTGCTCCCTCTGCGACGGTACGATAAGGTCCGCAACCTTACCCTTGTACCGTGGATCAAGGAGAGTGGCCAGCCAATAATGGTCCCTCTCCTTGATCCGAAGAATACGAGGATCCTTCCGCAGACTTTGCAGGATCAGGGAGGCCATGCAGCGTAGGTTAGCTGAGGCATTCAGTCCGGAGTCCTCTGGGTCACTAAGGACAACATGATCCGCAGCCACCTACTCCCAGCCACGTACAAGTCCACTGGTTTCTTGGGACTGTAAATCATCCCTAAAAGACTGCTGCTGATGATGCTGAGTGCCAGCCTCCACCTCCATGCTGACACAATCCTCCTCCTCCTCCTCCTCTTCCTGTGCGATGGGTGGGACAGAAGGAACACTGTCTGGGTAAAGGGGGCCTTGAGAGGCAAGGAAGTCCTCCTCTTCCTGCCTCTGTTCTGCCTCAAGTGCCCTGTCCATTATTCCACGCAGCGTGTGCTTCAACAGGTGGACAAGAGGTACAGTGTCACTGATGCATGCACTGTCACTGCTCACCATCCTCGTGGCCTCCTCAAATGGTGCCAGGACATTGCATGCATCCCTGATCATGCCCCACTGGCATGGTGAAAAAAACCCGAGCTCCCCTGACCCTGTCCTGGTGCCGTAGTCGCACAGGTACTCATTGATGGCCCTCTGCTGCGTGTGCAGCCGCTGCAGCATGGCCAACATTGAGTTCCACCTGGTGGGCATGTCACATATAAGGCGGTTCTTGGGCAGGTTCAACTCCTTTTGAAGCTCAGCCAGGCGAGCACTGGCATTATAAGATCTGCGGAAATGCACACAGACTTTCCTGGCCTGACTCAGGACATCCTGTAAGCCCGGGTACCTGCCCAAGAACCGCTGCACCACCAGGTTAAGGACGTGAGCCATACAGGGCACATGGGTCAGTTGTCCCTGTCGGAGGGCGGAGAGGAGGTTGGT
The DNA here is from genome assembly GCA_029206835.1 of Rana muscosa. Classification (NCBI taxonomy): domain Eukaryota; kingdom Metazoa; phylum Chordata; class Amphibia; order Anura; family Ranidae; genus Rana; species Rana muscosa. The sequence continues at coordinate 312,677 of JARGYO010001167.1, forward strand.
GCCATTGTCGCAAACCACCATTCCTGGCTTAAGCTGGCGTGGCGTCAACCACCTCTCGGCCTGCCCCTGCAGAGCAGACAGGACCTCTGCCCCAGTGTGGCTCCTGTCCACCAAACACACCAGCGCAAGCACGGCATGGCATCTTTTTGCCTGCGTACTTGCGTAGCCCCTTGAACGCCTACGGAGCACCGCTGGTTCCAAGGACAAACCACAGGAAGAGGCCATGGAGGAAGAAGAGGAGGGGGTGGAGGAGAGAGGTGTGTCACAACCAGTAGTAGAATTTTGGAGGCGTGGCGGTGGAACAACCTCCAACACTACTGCACCTTGTCCTGCATCCTTCCCAGCTGCCAAAAGAGTGACCCAATGGGCCGTGAAAGAAAGGTAACGTCCCTGTCCATGCCTGCTGGACCATGAGTCAGCGGTAATAGGCACCTTACCGCTGACCGCCCTGTCCAGCGAGGCCAAGACATTGCCTTCCACATGCCGGTAGAGAGCCGGAATCGCCTTCCGTGAGAAAAAGTGGCGTTTGGGAACCTGCCACTGAGGAACCGCACATTGCACAAACTCACGGAAGGGGGCCGAGTCTACCAACTGAAAAGGCAGCAGTTGAAGCGCTAGCAATTTAGCCAAGCTAGCATTCAACCGCTGGGCATGTGGATGGCTGGGAGTGAACTTCTTTCGACGGTCCAGCAGCTGGGGCAGGGAAATTTGCCTGCTAGAATCGGACGTTGGTGTACTGCTAGCAGAGTGCCCGCAAGTACTTGCCTGTGACACACCTAATTCTACACCTTCATTCCTCTCAGAGCAGGTTTCAGAGAGGAGTGAAGGTATAGTGGGGTTGGAGATCCCAGCTGATGTGGTGCAAGAAGAGGTCAGCTTTGTTCTTTGGTGTGGGTCTTTAAGGTAGGCTTGCCAACGAGCTGCATGGCAGGTCAACATATGTCTGATCAAGCATGTGGTGCCCAAGCGGCTGATGTTTTGGCCACGCGATATACGCTTAAGACATATGTTGCAAACAGCAGCTGTGCGATCTGATGCACTCGCCTCAAAAAAGGCCCACACCAAAGAACTTTTTGAATGACGGGCAGAGGCAGCTCCCTGCACAGGCGGAGCTCTGCGGTGTGATTCCGTCGGTGTGCTGCCCATACGCTGGCCACTCAAGGGCATCCTGCCTCGTTGGAGATGTGCCTCCTCCTCATCCTCTTCCTCCTCCTCTCTCCTATTAGGCACCCACGTGGAGTCAGTGACCTCATCATCCCCTCCCTCCTCATCACTGGAGCCAATCTGGCAGTATGCTGCAGCTGCTGGAGCATGACTGCCAGATTGGTGTCCTTCTTGAGCATCCCCTCTCTCTGCTCTCACGCTGCTGCCTTCCTCTAGCTGGGTATCATCATCAGATCCTTCCAAACGCTGGGCATCCTCCTGGAGCATGTACCCAACACTGTGCTCAAACAGTTCGGGGGACTCCTCAGGAGGAGGACATGGTGGGTCTAGGGAAGGATTGACTAATGAAGATAATGATACCAGAGAAGAGGACGCTTTGGCAGCTGCTTTGCCAGTACCCTGAGCCTGGGTGAGAGAGGATGAGGAGGATGAGGTGGGCTTGGTCATCCACTCTACCAAGTCTTCGGCATGATGTGGCTCAACATGTCCAGCTGCCGAAAACAAGGACAAGCGTGTCCCATGGCCATGTGCTGATGACAATGCACCGCGTCCACAACCAGCACTGTTGCCCCCAGACAAAGAGCCTGCTTGCCCTCTTTTTTTGCCTCCTGACTGTCTGCCTCTCCTTGGTTGCCTTCCAGACATTTTAATGGATGGCCTGCAGGGAGATGGGAAAAAGAGCAATAAGGGCTACCTTCAGGTGTATACTGTGCAGGAGGCTTAGCAACAATGACACTGACACTGTCCCCTGCCTATCCTTCTCTGTCCCTAAACACAAGGATTGAAAATATGGTTCAGCAAAATAGTTTTAGAACAGAATAGCACACTGACACTTTCGCTCACTGTCCTACTCTGTCCCTCCCTACAAACAAGATTTAGCACAGAATAGCACACTGATAATTTCTACGAGTGTCCTTCTCTGTCCCTAAACTCAAGGATTGAAAATATGGAACAGCAAAATTGGTTTAGAACAGAATAGCACACTGTCAGTTTCACTCACTGTACCTGTCTGTCCCTCAACTCAAGGATTGAAAATATGGTTCAGCAAAATAGTTTTAGAACAGAATAGCACACTGACACTTTCCCTCACTGTCCTACTCTGTCCCTCCCTACAAACAAGATTTAGCACAGAATAGCACACTGATAATTTCTACGAGTGTCCTTCTCTGTCCCTAAACTCAAGGATTGAAAATATGGAACAGCAAAATTGGTTTAGAACAGAATAGCACACTGTCAGTTTCACTCACTGTACCTGTCTGTCCCTCAACTCAAGGATTGAAAATATGGTTCAGCAAAATAGTTTTAGAACAGAATAGCACACTGACACTTTCCCTCACTGTCCTACTCTGTCCCTCCCTACAAACAAGATTTAGCACAGAATAGCACACTGATAATTTCTACGAGTGTCCTTCTCTGTCCCTAAACTCAAGGATTGAAAATATGGAACAGCAAAATTGGTTTAGAACAGAATAGCACACTGTCAGTTTCACTCACTGTACCTGTCTGTCCCTCAACTCAAGGATTGAAAATATGGTTCAGCAAAATAGTTTTAGAACAGAATAGCACACTGACACTTTCCCTCACTGTCCTACTCTGTCCCTACCTACAAACAAGATTTAGCACAGAATAGCACACTGATAGTTTCTACGAGTGTCCTTCTCTGTCCCTAAACTCAAGGATTGAAAATATGGAACAGCAAAATTGGTTTAGAACAGAATAGCACACTGTCAGTTTCACTCACTGTACCTGTCTGTCCCTCAACTCAAGGATTGAAAATATGGTTCAGCAAAATAGTTTTAGAACAGAATAGCACACTGACACTTTCCCTCACTGTCCTACTCTGTCCCTCCCTACAAACAAGATTTAGCACAGAATAGCACACTGATAATTTCTACGAGTGTCCTTCTCTGTCCCTAAACTCAAGGATTGAAAATATGGAACAGCAAAATTGGTTTAGAACAGAATAGCACACTGTCAGTTTCACTCACTGTACCTCTCTGTCCCTCAACTCAAGGATTGAAAATATGGTTCAGCAAAATAGTTTTAGAACAGAATAGCACACTGACACTTTCCCTCACTGTCCTACTCTGTCCCTCCCTACAAACAAGGTTTAGCACAGAATAGCACACTGATAATTTCTACGAGTGTCCTTCTCTGTCCCTAAACTCAAGGATTGAAAATATGGAACAGCAAAATTGGTTTAGAACAGAATAGCACACTGTCAGTTTCACTCACTGTACCTCTCTGTCCCTCAACTCAAGGATTGAAAATATGGTTCAGCAAAATAGTTTTAGAACAGAATAGCACACTGACACTTTCCCTCACTGTCCTACTCTGTCCCTCCCTACAAACAAGATTTAGCACAGAATAGCACACTGATAATTTCTACGAGTGTCCTTCTCTGTCCCTAAACTCAAGGATTGAAAATATGGAACAGCAAAATTGGTTTAGAACAGAATAGCACACTGTCAGTTTCACTCACTGTACCTCTCTGTCCCTCAACTCAAGGATTGAAAATATGGTTCAGCAAAATAGTTTTAGAACAGAATAGCACACTGACACTTTCCCTCACTGTCCTACTCTGTCCCTCCCTACAAACAAGATTTAGCACAGAATAGCACACTGATAATTTCTACGAGTGTCCTTCTCTGTCCCTAAACTCAAGGATTGAAAATATGGAACAGCAAAATTGGTTTAGAACAGAATAGCACACTGTCAGTTTCACTCACTGTACCTCTCTGTCCCTCAACTCAAGGATTGAAAATATGGTTCAGCAAAATAGTTTTAGAACAGAATAGCACACTGACACTTTCCCTCACTGTCCTACTCTGTCCCTCCCTACAAACAAGATTTAGCACAGAATAGCACACTGATAATTTCTACGAGTGTCCTTCTCTGTCCCTAAACTCAAGGATTGAAAATATGGAACAGCAAAATTGGTTTAGAACAGAATAGCACACTGTCAGTTTCACTCACTGTACCTCTCTGTCCCTCAACTCAAGGATTGAAAATATGGTTCAGCAAAATAGTTTTAGAACAGAATAGCACACTGACACTTTCCCTCACTGTCCTACTCTGTCCCTCCCTACAAACAAGATTTAGCACAGAATAGCACACTGATAATTTCTACGAGTGTACTTCTCTGTCCCTAAACTCAAGGATTGAAAATATGGAACATCAAAATTGGTTTAGAACAGAATAGCACACTGTCAGTTTCACTCACTGTACCTCTCTGTCCCTCAACTCAAGGATTGAAAATATGGTTCAGCAAAATAGTTTTGGAACAGAATAGCACACTGACACTTTCCCTCACTGTCCTACTCTGTCCCTCCCTACAAACAAGATTTAGCACAGAATAGCACACTGATAATTTCTACGAGTGTCCTTCTCTGTCCCTAAACTCAAGGATTGAAAATATGGAACAGCAAAATTGGTTTAGAACAGAATAGCACACTGTCAGTTTCACTCACTGTACCTGTCTGTCCCTCAACTCAAGGATTGAAAATATGGTTCAGCAAAATAGTTTTAGAACAGAATAGCACACTGACACTTTCCCTCACTGTCCTACTCTGTCCCTACCTACAAACAAGATTTAGCACAGAATAGCACACTGATAATTTCTACGAGTGTCCTTCTCTGTCCCTAAACTCAAGGATTGAAAATATGGAACAGCAAAATTGGTTTAGAACAGAATAGCACACTGTCAGTTTCACTCACTGTACCTGTCTGTCCCTCAACTCAAGGATTGAAAATATGGTTCAGCAAAATAGTTTTAGAACAGAATAGCACACTGACACTTTCCCTCACTGTCCTACTCTGTCCCTCCCTACAAACAAGATTTAGCACAGAATAGCACACTGATAATTTCTACGAGTGTCCTTCTCTGTCCCTAAACTCAAGGATTGAAAATATGGAACAGCAAAATTGGTTTAGAACAGAATAGCACACTGTCAGTTTCACTCACTGTACCTCTCTGTCCCTCAACTCAAGGATTGAAAATATGGTTCAGCAAAATAGTTTTAGAACAGAATAGCACACTGACACTTTCCCTCACTGTCCTACTCTGTCCCTCCCTACAAACAAGGTTTAGCACAGAATAGCACACTGATAATTTCTACGAGTGTCCTTCTCTGTCCCTAAACTCAAGGATTGAAAATATGGAACAGCAAAATTGGTTTAGAACAGAATAGCACACTGTCAGTTTCACTCACTGTACCTCTCTGTCCCTCAACTCAAGGATTGAAAATATGGTTCAGCAAAATAGTTTTAGAACAGAATAGCACACTGACACTTTCCCTCACTGTCCTACTCTGTCCCTCCCTACAAACAAGATTTAGCACAGAATAGCACACTGATAATTTCTACGAGTGTCCTTCTCTGTCCCTAAACTCAAGGATTGAAAATATGGAACAGCAAAATTGGTTTAGAACAGAATAGCACACTGTCAGTTTCACTCACTGTACCTCTCTGTCCCTCAACTCAAGGATTGAAAATATGGTTCAGCAAAATAGTTTTAGAACAGAATAGCACACTGACACTTTCCCTCACTGTCCTACTCTGTCCCTCCCTACAAACAAGATTTAGCACAGAATAGCACACTGATAATTTCTACGAGTGTCCTTCTCTGTCCCTAAACTCAAGGATTGAAAATATGGAACAGCAAAATTGGTTTAGAACAGAATAGCACACTGTCAGTTTCACTCACTGTATCTCTCTGTCCCTCAACTCAAGGATTGAAAATATGGTTCAGCAAAATAGTTTTAGAACAGAATAGCACACTGACACTTTCCCTCACTGTCCTACTCTGTCCCTCCCTACAAACAAGATTTAGCACAGAATAGCACACTGATAATTTCTACGAGTGTCCTTCTCTGTCCCTAAACTCAAGGATTGAAAATATGGAACAGCAAAATTGGTTTAGAACAGAATAGCACACTGTCAGTTTCACTCACTGTACCTCTCTGTCCCTCAACTCAAGGATTGAAAATATGGTTCAGCAAAATAGTTTTAGAACAGAATAGCACACTGACACTTTCCCTCACTGTCCTACTCTGTCCCTCCCTACAAACAAGATTTAGCACAGAATAGCACACTGATAATTTCTACGAGTGTCCTTCTCTGTCCCTAAACTCAAGGATTGAAAATATGGAACAGCAAAATTGGTTTAGAACAGAATAGCACACTGTCAGTTTCACTCACTGTACCTGTCTGTCCCTCAACTCAAGGATTGAAAATATGGTTCAGCAAAATAGTTTTAGAACAGAATAGCACACTGACACTTTCCCTCACTGTCCTACTCTGTCCCTCCCTACAAACAAGATTTAGCACAGAATAGCACACTGATAATTTCTACGAGTGTCCTTCTCTGTCCCTAAACTCAAGGATTGAAAATATGGAACAGCAAAATTGGTTTAGAACAGAATAGCACACTGTCAGTTTCACTCACTGTACCTGTCTGTCCCTCAACTCAAGGATTGAAAATATGGTTCAGCAAAATAGTTTTAGAACAGAATAGCACACTGACACTTTCCCTTACTGTCCTACTCTGTCCCTACCTACAAACAAGATTTAGCACAGAATAGCACACTGATAATTTCTACGAGTGTCCTTCTCTGTCCCTAAACTCAAGGATTGAAAATATGGAACAGCAAAATTGGTTTAGAACAGAATAGCACACTGTCAGTTTCACTCACTGTACCTGTCTGTCCCTCAACTCAAGGACTGAAAATATGGTTCAGCAAAATAATTTTAGAACAGAATAGCACATTAACACTTTCCCTCACTGTCCTACTCTGTCCCTCCCTACAAACAAGATTTAGCACAGAATAGCACACTGATAATTTCTACGAGTGTCCTTCTCTGTCCCTAAACTCAAGGATTGAAAATATGGAACAGCAAAATTGGTTTAGAACAGAATAGCACACTGTCAGTTTCACTCACTGTACCTCTCTGTCCCTCAACTCAAGGATTGAAAATATGGTTCAGCAAAATAGTTTTAGAACAGAATAGCACACTGACACTTTCCCTCACTGTCCTACTCTGTCCCTCCCTACAAACAAGATTTAGCACAGAATAGCACACTGATAATTTCTACGAGTGTCCTTCTCTGTCCCTAAACTCAAGGATTGAAAATATGGAACAGCAAAATTGGTTTAGAACAGAATAGCACACTGTCAGTTTCACTCACTGTACCTCTCTGTCCCTCAACTCAAGGATTGAAAATATGGTTCAGCAAAATAGTTTTAGAACAGAATAGCACACTGACACTTTCCCTCACTGTCCTACTCTGTCCCTCCCTACAAACAAGATTTAGCACAGAATAGCACACTGATAATTTCTACGAGTGTCCTTCTCTGTCCCTAAACTCAAGGATTGAAAATATGGAACAGCAAAATTGGTTTAGAACAGAATAGCACACTGTCAGTTTCACTCACTGTACCTCTCTGTCCCTCAACTCAAGGATTGAAAATATGGTTCAGCAAAATAGTTTTAGAACAGAATAGCACACTGACACTTTCCCTCACTGTCCTACTCTGTCCCTCCCTACAAACAAGATTTAGCACAGAATAGCACACTGATAATTTCTACGAGTGTCCTTCTCTGTCCCTAAACTCAAGGATTGAAAATATGGAACAGCAAAATTGGTTTAGAACAGAATAGCACACTGTCAGTTTCACTCACTGTACCTCTCTGTCCCTCAACTCAAGGATTGAAAATATGGAACAGCAAAATAGTTTTAGAACAGAATAGCACACTGTCAGTTTCACTCACTGTACCTCTCTGTCCCTCAACTCAAGGATTGAAAATATGGTTCAGCAAAATAGTTTTAGAACAGAATAGCACACTGACACTTTCCCTCACTGTCCTACTCTGTCCCTCCCTACAAACAAGATTTAGCACAGAATAGCACACTGATAATTTCTACGAGTGTCCTTCTCTGTCCCTAAACTCAAGGATTGAAAATATGGAACAGCAAAATTGGTTTAGAACAGAATAGCACACTGTCAGTTTCACTCACTGTACCTCTCTGTCCCTCAACTCAAGGATTGAAAATATGGTTCAGCAAAATAGATTTAGAACAGAATAGCACACTGACACTTTCCCTCACTGTCCTACTCTGTCCCTCCCTACAAACAAGATTTAGCACAGAATAGCACACTGATAATTTCTACGAGTGTCCTTCTCTGTCCCTAAACTCAAGGATTGAAAATATGGAACAGCAAAATTGGTTTAGAACAGAATAGCACACTGTCAGTTTCACTCACTTGTACCTCTTTGTCCCTCAACTCTAGGATTGAAAATATGGTTCAACAAAATAGTTTTAGAACAGAATAGCACACTGACACTTTCCCTCACTGTCCTACTCTGTCCCTCCCTACAAACAAGATTTAGCACAGAATAGCACACTGATAATTTCTACGAGTGTCCTTCTCTGTCCCTAAACTCAAGGATTGAAAATATGGAACAGCAAAATTGGTTTAGAACAGAATAGCACACTGTCAGTTTCACTCACTGTACCTCTCTGTCCCTCAACTCAAGGATTGAAAATATGGTTCAGCAAAATAGTTTTAGAACAGAATAGCACACTGACACTTTCCCTCACTGTCCTACTCTGTCCCTCCCTACAAACAAGGTTTAGCACAGAATAGCACACTGATAATTTCTACGAATGTCCTTCTCTGTCCCTAAACTCAAGGATTGAAAATATGGAACAGCAAAATTGGTTTAGAACAGAATAGCACACTGTCAGTTTCACTCACTGTACCTCTCTGTCCCTCAACTCAAGGATTGAAAATATGGTTCAGCAAAATAGTTTTAGAACAGAATAGCACACTGACACTTTCCCTCACTGTCCTACTCTGTCCCTCCCTACAAACAAGATTTAGCACAGAATAGCACACTGATAATTTCTACGAGTGTCCTTCTCTGTCCCTAAACTCAAGGATTGAAAATATGGAACAGCAAAATTGGTTTAGAACAGAATAGCACACTGTCAGTTTCACTCACTGTACCTCTCTGTCCCTCAACTCAAGGATTGAAAATATGGTTCAGAAAAATAGTTTTAGAACAGAATAGCACACTGACACTTTCCCTCACTGTCCTACTCTGTCCCTCCCTACTAGTGATGAGCCGAACACCCCCGGGTTCGGTTCGCACCAGAACCCGCGAACGGACCGAAAGTTCGAACGAACATTAGAACCCTATTAAATACAATGGATGCGAACGTTAGAATTCTAAAGTGCTAATTATAACAACTATTATGCATGTTATTGTCATAAATAGGGTTTGGGAACCCGGGTTGTGCACCAGGGGACATGTATCAATGCAAAAAGAAGTTTTAAAAACGGTCGTTTTTCGGGAGCAGTCATTTTAATGATGCATAAAGTGAAAAAAAAAAAGTCAAATATTCCTTTAAATATCGTACCTGGGGGGTGTCTAAAGTATGCCTGTGAATTGCCACGTGTTTCCCGTGTTTAGAACTGTCCCTGCACAAAATGACACTTCTAAAGGAAAAAAAAGCCATTTAAAACTGCTTGCGGCTTTAATGTAATGTCTGGTCCCGGTAATATGGATGAAATTCTTTAAGAAAAATGGCATAGCTACCCCATGACCCCCCCCCCCCCTACCCCAGCCCATTACCAGCCCCTTTGGGTCTTGTATGGATATTAAGGGGAACCCCGCACATAAAATAAAAAAGGCCCTATATACTCTGAACAGCCGTATACAGGCGGTGCATACAAGACAGGGACTGTAGGTTTGTTCTTATGTAGAATCTGTTTGTAATTTTGAACAGGTACATTGTTGAAGTGTAGCTCCAGCCCAAAAATCTATTTTTAAACTTTTTGGGAAACATAGGTAAGGGTTATCACCCCTGTAACATTTGTTTTGCTGTCTGTGCCCCTGTTCAGAACATTTCACCTCACTTTCCGTCCCAATGACAACTGTTTTTGAAATGTGGTGTTTTTCTTGAAACAAGGATTGCTGATAAAGCATCAGTACAGATGAGACCCCTTTCTCCCATATTTATTCTTACAGGAGAGAATTTTCCTTTCTAGGGGTAGATTTCCTCTCACTTCCTGTTGTCTTCTTTCGTTTGCAAGTAGGAGTCGTTTGTAAGTTGGATGTTTGAAAGTAGGGACCTGCCGTATATACTCTGCAGAAATAGGCCCCTTAGTTGTTGGTGTTGGCACAACACTGTAAGCACTCAGTTACTCTTGGTTGGTGCTGGAACGCCCTGCTGTCAACTATTATATCAGGAATTTTAATTACATATAATTGTTGAACAGTGGTAGTAAAAATTGGGGCTTTGATGGTGGTGCTGGTGCCACAACACTGTAAGCCCTGACAGTTACTCTTGGTGGGTGCAGCAATGGGCCCTGCTGTGAATTATTAGATCAAGAATTGTAATTACATGCCCCTTTTGAACAGGGGCTGAAAAATTGGGCCTTTCGTGGTGGTGGTGGTGGTGGCGTTGCCACAACACTGTAAGCCCTCAGAGTTACTCTTGGTGGGTGCAGCAATGGACCCTGCTGTGAATTATTAGATCAAGAATTGTAATTGCATGCCCCTGTTGAACAGGGGCTGAAAAATTGGGCCTTAGGCACTGGTGGCACAACACTACAACCCCTCACAGATACTGTACTTGGAGCACAGCAATGAGCCCTGTTGCAAAGTATTGCTTCAAAAATTGTAATGACACGCCCCTGTTAAACAGGGGCTGAAAAATTGGGCCTTAGGCACTGGTGCCACAACACTCCAACCCCTCACAGATACTGTACTTGGAGCACAGCAATGAGCCCTATGGCAAATTATTGCTAAAAAAATTGTAATTACACGCCCCTGTAAAACAGGGGCTGAAAAATTGGGCCTTAGCCACTGGTGGCGGCACCCATAAACAAAAATGATCTTCCAAGCTATCATCATCAATCGTATCATTGAGGACTCGGAGGAGGAGGATAGCCAGTCAACATAACAGCACAGGCACTCAGCATCAGCATCAGTCTTGAAGGGATGTGACATGTTAAAATCAATTAGTCTGTTATATCAGCATCAGGTGTGTGGTAGCTGGTGGTGATCCAAGACTGGTTCATCTTGATGAAAGTCAGTCGATCAACCGAGTCGGTGGACAGGCGCACCCTGTGATCCGTGACAAATCCTCCAGCAGCACTGAATGTGCGTTCCGAAAGAACGCTGGATGCAGGACAGGCCAGTAGCTCAATTGCATACTGTGCAAGCTCTGGCCAGTGATCCATCCTCAAGACCCAGTAAGCCAGAGGATTTTCGGTGGGGAAGGTGTCCAAGTCTGACCTTGCCCCTAGATATTCCTGCACCATGTTTATCAGACGCTGGCGATGGTTGCTGGAACCGATCATACTTTGGGGCTGCGGACTAAAGAATTGTCTGAACGCATCGGTCAGACGGCCACCTTCCCCACCGCTCCTTCTTTGACTGGCCGAAGCCTCAGCAACTCGTTGTCCAGGACCAGGAGTTTGTAACCTCCCAGTCTCTGGGAACGCGTTGCACAGACCTTTCTGCAAGGCCTCCCGGAGTTGTCTCATCCTCTGCTCCCTCTGCGACGGTAACATAAGGTCCGCAACCTTACCCTTGTACCGTGGATCAAGGAGAGTGGCCAGCCAGTAATGGTCCCTCTCCTTGATCCGAAGAATACGAGGATCCTTCCGCAGACTTTGCAGGATCAGGGAGGCCATGCAGCGTAGGTTTGCTGAGGCATTCGCTCCGGAGTCCTCTGGGTCACTAAGGACGACATGATCCGCAGCCACCTCCTCCCAGCCACGTACAAGTCCACTGGTTTCTTGGGACTGTAAATCATCCCTAAAAGACTGCTGCTGATGATGCTGAGTGCCAGCCTCCACCTCCATGCTGACACAATCCTCCTCCTCCTCCTCCTCCTCCTCTTCCTGTGCGATGGGTGGGACAGAAGGAACACTGTCTGGGTAAAGGGGGCCTTGAGAGGCAAGGAAGTCCTCCTCTTCCTGCCTCTGTTCTGCCTCAAGTGCCCTGTCCATTATTCCACGCAGCGTGTGCTCCAACAGGTGGACAAGAGGTACAGTGTCACTGATGCATGCACTGTCACTGCTCACCATCCTCGTGGCCTCCTCAAATGGTGCCAGGACAGTGCATGCATCCCTGATCATGCCCCACTGGCGTGGAGAAAAAAAAACAAGCTCCCCTGACCCTGTCCTGGTGCCGTAGTCGCACAGGTACTCATTGATGGCCCTCTGCTGCGTGTGCAGCCGCTGCAGCATGGCCAACGTTGAGTTCCACCTGGTGGGCATGTCACATATAAGGCGGTTCTTGGGCAGGTTCAACTCCTTTTGCAGCTCAGCCAGGCGAGCACTGGCATTATAAGATCTGCGGAAATGCACACAGACTTTCCTGGCCTGCCTCAGGACATCCTGTAAGCCCGGGTACCTGCCCAAGAACCGCTGCACCACCAGGTTAAGGACGTGAGCCACACAGGGCACATGGGTCAGTTGTCCCTGTCGGAGGGCGGAGAGGAGGTTGGTGCCATTGTCGCAAACCACCATTCCTGGCTTAAGCTGGCGTGGCGTCAACCACCTCTCGGCCTGGCCCTGCAGAGCAGACAGGACCTCTGCCCCAGTGTGGCTTCTGTCCCCCAAACACACCAGCGCAAGCACGGCATGGCATCTTTTTGCCTGCGTACTTGCGTAGCCCCGTGAACGGCTACGGAGCACCGCTGGTTCATAGGACAAACCACAGGAAGAGGCCATGGAGGAAGAAGAAGAGGAGGGGGTGGAGGAGAGAGGTGTGTCACAACCAGTAGTAGCATTTTGGAGGCGTGGCGGTGGGACAACCTCCAACACTACTGCACCTTGTCCTGCATCCTTCCCAGCTGCCAAAAGAGTGACCCAATGGGCCGTGAAAGAAAGGTAACGTCCCTGTCCATGCCTGCTGGACCATGAGTCAGCGGTAAGATGCACCTTACCGCTGACCGCCCTGTCCAGCGAGGCCAAGACATTGCCTTCCACATGCCGGTAGAGAGCCGGAATAGCCTTCCGTGAGAAAAAGTGGCGTTTGGGAACCTGCCACTGAGGAACCGCATATTGCACAAACTCACGGAAGGGGGCCGAGTCTACCAACTGAAAAGGCAGCAGTTGAAGCGCTAGCAATTTAGCCAAGCTAGCATTCAACCGCTGGGCATGTGGATGGCTGGGAGTGAACTTCTTTCGACGGTCCAGCAGCTGGGGCAGGGAAATTTGCCTGCTAGAATCGGACGTCGGTGTACTGCTAGCAGAGTGGCTGCAAGTACTTGGCTGTGACACACCTAATTCTACACCTTCATTCCTCTCAGTGCATGTTTCAGAGAGGACTGAAGTTATAGTGGGGTTGGAGATCCCAGCTGATGCGGTGCAAGGAGAGGTCCGCTTTGTTCTTTGGTGTGGGTCTTTGAGGTAGGCTTGCCAACGAGCTGCATGGCAGGTCAACATATGTCTGGTCAGGCATGTGGTACCCAAGCGGCTGATGTTTTGGCCACGCGATATACGCTTGAGACATATGTTGCAAACAGCAGCTGTGCGATCTGATGCACTAGCCTCAAAAAAGGCCCACACCAAAGAACTTTTTGAATGACGGGCAGAGGCAGCGCCCTGCACAGGCGGAGCTCTGCGGTGTGATTCCGTCGGTGTACTGCCCTTACGCTGGCCACCAAAGGGCATCCTGCCTCGTTGGAGATGTGCCTCCTCCTCATCCTCCTCCTCCTCCTCTCTCCTATTAGGCACCCACGTGGAGTCAGTGACCTCATCATCACCTCCCTCCTCATCACTGGAGGCAATCTGGCAGTATGCTGCAGCTGCTGGAACATGACTGCCAGATTGGTGTCCTTCTTGAGCATCCCCTCTGTCTGCTCTCACGCTACTGCCTTCCTCTAGCTGGGTTTCTTCATCAGACCCTTCGAAACGCTGGGCATCCTCCTGGAGCATGTACCCAACACTGTGCTGAAACAGTTCGGGGGACTCCTCAGGAGGAGGACATGGTGGGTCTAGGGAAGGAGTGACTGATGATGAGTCTGACATTGATACCAGGGAAGAGGACGCTTTGGCAGCTGCTTTTCCAGTACCCTGAGCCTGGGTGAGAGAGGATGAGGAGGAGGAGGGCTTGGTCATCCACTCTACCAAGTCTTCGGCATGATGTGGCTCAACATGTCCAGCTGCCGAAAAGAAGGACAAGCGTGTCCCATGGCCATGTGCTGATGACAATGCACCGCGTCCACGACCAGCACTGTTGCCCCCAGACACAGAGCCTGCTTGCCCTCTTTTATTGCCTCCTGACTGTCTGCCTCTCCTTGTTTGCCTTCCAGACATTCTAATAGATGGCCTGCAGGGAGATGGGAAAAAAGCAATAAGGGCTACCTTCAGGTGTCCTTCTCTGTCCCTTGAAACAAGGACTTTGACAGTGAAAGAAACTGACACACTCTCCCTACCTACAGTTTTCTGTCCCTAGAAAAAATGTTTTTTTTAAGCACAATTTAGCACAAGGAGAATTACCTCACTGTCCTTCCAGGTCCCTGGAAACAAGGACTTTGACAGTGAAAGAAACTGACACACTCTCCCTACCTACAGTTTTCTGTCCCTAGAAAAAATGTTTTTTTTAAGCACAATTTAGCACAAGGAGAATTACCTCACTGTCCTTCCAGGTCCCTGGAAACAAGGACTTTGACAGTGAAAGAAACTGACACACTCTCCCTACCTACAGTTTTCTGTCCCTAGAAAAAATGTTTTTTTTAAGCACAATATAGCACAAGGAGAATTCACTCACTGTCCTTCCAGGTCCCTGGAAACAAGGACTTTGACAGTGAAAGAAACTGACACACTCTCCCTACCTACAGTTTTCTGTCCCTAGAAAAAATGTTTTTTTTAAGCACAATTTAGCACAAGGAGAATTACCTCACTGTCCTTCCAGGTCCCTGGAAACAAGGACTTTGACAGTGAAAGAAACTGACACACTCTCCCTACCTACAGTTTTCTGTCCCTAGAAAAAATGTTTTTTTTAAGCACAATTTAGCACAAGGAGAATTACCTCACTGTCCTTCCAGGTCCCTGGAAACAAGGACTTTGACAGTGAAAGAAACTGACACACTCTCCCTACCTACAGTTTTCTGTCCCTAGAAAAAATGTTTTTTTTAAGCACAATTTAGCACAAGGAGAATTACCTCACTGTCCTTCCAGGTCCCTGGAAACAAGGACTTTGACAGTGAAAGAAACTGACACACTCTCCCTACCTACAGTTTTCTGTCCCTAGAAAAAAATTTTTTTTTAAGCACAATATAGCACAAGGAGAATTCACTCACTGTCCTTCCAGGTCCCTGGAAACAAGGACTTTGACAGTGAAAGAAACTGACACACTCTCCCTACCTACAGTTTTCTGTCCCTAGAAAAAATGTTTTTTTTAAGCACAATTTAGCACAAGGAGAATTACCTCACTGTCCTTCCAGGTCCCTGGAAACAAGGACTTTGACAGTGAAAGAAACTGACACACTCTCCCTACCTACAGTTTTCTGTCCCTAGAAAAAATGTTTTTTTTAAGCACAATTTAGCACAAGGAGAATTACCTCACTGTCCTTCCAGGTCCCTGGAAACAAGGACTTTGACAGTGAAAGAAACTGACACACTCTCCCTACCTACAGTTTTCTGTCCCTAGAAAAAATGTTTTTTTTAAGCACAATATAGCACAAGGAGAATTCACTCACTGTCCTTCCAGGTCCCTGGAAACAAGGACTTTGACAGTGAAAGAAACTGACACACTCTCCCTACCTACAGTTTTCTGTCCCTAGAAAAAATGTTTTTTTTAAGCACAATTTAGCACAAGGAGAATTACCTCACTGTCCTTCCAGGTCCCTGGAAACAAGGACTTTGACAGTGAAAGAAACTGACACACTCTCCCTACCTACAGTTTTCTGTCCCTAGAAAAAATGTTTTTTTTAAGCACAATATAGCACAAGGAGAATTCACTCACTGTCCTTCCAGGTCCCTGGAAACAAGGACTTTGACAGTGAAAGAAACTGACACACTCTCCCTACCTACAGTTTTCTGTCCCTAGAAAAAATGTTTTTTTTAAGCACAATTTAGCACAAGGAGAATTACCTCACTGTCCTTCCAGGTCCCTGGAAACAAGGACTTTGACAGTGAAAGAAACTGACACACTCTCCCTACCTACAGTTTTCTGTCCCTAGAAAAAATGTTTTTTTTAAGCACAATTTAGCACAAGGAGAATTACCTCACTGTCCTTCCAGGTCCCTGGAAACAAGGACTTTGACAGTGAAAGAAACTGACACACTCTCCCTACCTACAGTTTTCTGTCCCTACAAAAAATGTTTTTTTTAAGCACAATATAGCACAAGGAGAATTCACTCACTGTCCTTCCAGGTCCCTGGAAACAAGGACTTTGACAGTGAAAGAAACTGACACACTCTCCCTACCTACAGTTTTCTGTCCCTAGAAAAAATGTTTTTTTTAAGCACAATTTAGCACAAGGAGAATTACCTCACTGTCCTTCCAGGTCCCTGGAAACAAGGACTTTGACAGTGAAAGAAACTGACACACTCTCCCTACCTACAGTTTTCTGTCCCTAGAAAAAATGTTTTTTTTTAAGCACAATATAGCACAAGGAGAATTACCTCACTGTCCTTCCAGGTCCCTGGAAACAAGGACTTTGACAGTGAAAGAAACTGACACACTCTCCCTACCTACAGTTTTCTGTCCCTAGAAAAAATGTTTTTTTTAAGCACAATATAGCACAAGGAGAATTCACTCACTGTCCTTCCAGGTCCCTGGAAACAAGGACTTTGACAGTGAAAGAAACTGACACACTCTCCCTACCTACAGTTTTCTGTCCCTAGAAAAAATGTTTTTTTTAAGCACAATTTAGCACAAGGAGAATTACCTCACTGTCCTTCCAGGTCCCTGGAAACAAGGACTTTGACAGTGAAAGAAACTGACACACTCTCCCTACCTACAGTTTTCTGTCCCTAGAAAAAATGTTTTTTTTAAGCACAATTTAGCACAAGGAGAATTACCTCACTGTCCTTCCAGGTCCCTGGAAACAAGGACTTTGACAGTGAAAGAAACTGACACACTCTCCCTACCTACAGTTTTCTGTCCCTAGAAAAAATGTTTTTTTTAAGCACAATATAGCACAAGGAGAATTCACTCACTGTCCTTCCAGGTCCCTGGAAACAAGGACTTTGACAGTGAAAGAAACTGACACACTCTCCCTACCTACAGTTTTCTGTCCCTAGAAAAAATGTTTTTTTTAAGCACAATTTAGCACAAGGAGAATTACCTCACTGTCCTTCCAGGTCCCTGGAAACAAGGACTTTGACAGTGAAAGAAACTGACACACTCTCCCTACCTACAGTTTTCTGTCCCTAGAAAAAATGTTTTTTTTAAGCACAATATAGCACAAGGAGAATTACCTCACTGTCCTTCCAGGTCCCTGGAAACAAGGACTTTGACAGTGAAAGAAACTGACACACTCTCCCTACCTACAGTTTTCTGTCCCTAGAAAAAATGTTTTTTTTAAGCACAATATAGCACAAGGAGAATTCACTCACTGTCCTTCCAGGTCCCTGGAAACAAGGACTTTGACAGTGAAAGAAACTGACACACTCTCCCTACCTACAGTTTTCTGTCCCTAGAAAAAATGTTTTTTTTAAGCACAATTTAGCACAAGGAGAATTACCTCACTGTCCTTCCAGGTCCCTGGAAACAAGGACTTTGACAGTGAAAGAAACTGACACACTCTCCCTACCTACAGTTTTCTGTCCCTAGAAAAAATGTTTTTTTTAAGCACAATTTAGCACAAGGAGAATTACCTCACTGTCCTTCCAGGTCCCTGGAAACAAGGACTTTGACAGTGAAAGAAACTGACACACTCTCCCTACCTACAGTTTTCTGTCCCTAGAAAAAATGTTTTTTTTAAGCACAATTTAGCACAAGGAGAATTACCTCACTGTCCTTCCAGGTCCCTGGAAACAAGGACTTTGACAGTGAAAGAAACTGACACACTCTCCCTACCTACAGTTTTCTGTCCCTAGAAAAAATGTTTTTTTTAAGCACAATATAGCACAAGCACAAAACACACTGACACTCTCCCTACCTATCCTTCTCTTTCCCTAAACTAAAGGAATCCAGGTTAAGCAAGAAAGAAATAAAAGTCACTGTCCCTGCCTATGCTGCTCTATCCCTGCTCCGGAACACACTACACTAGGCCGCCGTGCTGGCGGCCTTTTATAGTGTGGGGCGTGTACTAAACCCCCTCAGCAATAATTGGCCACAGGCATCCTGCCTGTGGCCAATCATTGCTCTCCTCGCTGCCGGCGCTGTGATTGGCCAAGCATGCGGGGTCACAGTGCATGCTTGGCCAATCACAGCGCCTGGATGACACTGCGATGGCGTAGTGCATTGTGGGCCGTTCGCGTCACTCGAATTTGGCGCGAACGGCCCAAATCGTTCGATCTTCGTCGAACGATCGAACAGCCGATGTTCGAGTCGAACGTATGTTCGACTCGAACACGAAGCTCATCCCTACTCCCTACAAACAAGATTTAGCACAGAATAGCACACTGATAATTTCTACGAGTGTCCTTCTCTGTCCCTAAACTCAAGGATTGAAAATATGGAACAGCAAAATTGGTTTAGAACAGAATAGCACACTGTCAGTTTCACTCACTGTACCTGTCTGTCCCTCAACTCAAGGATTGAAAATATGGTTCAGCAAAATAGATTTAGAACAGAATAGCACACTGACACTTTCCCTCACTGTCCTACTCTGTCCCTCCCTACAAACAAGATTTAGCACAGAATAGCACACTGATAATTTCTACGAGTGTCCTTCTCTGTCCCTAAACTCAAGGATTGAAAATATGGAACATCAAAATTGGTTTAGAACAGAATAGCACACTGTCAGTTTCACTCACTGTACCTCTCTGTCCCTCAACTCAAGGATTGAAAATATGGTTCAGCAAAATAGTTTTAGAACAGAATAGCACACTGACACTTTCCCTCACTGTCCTACTCTGTCCCTCCCTACAAACAAGATTTAGCACAGAATAGCACACTGATAATTTCTACGAGTGTGCTTCTCTGTCCCTAAACTCAAGGATTGAAAATATGGAACAGCAAAATTGGTTTAGAACAGAATAGCACACTGTCAGTTTCACTCACTGTACCTGTCTGTCCCTCAACTCAAGGATTGAAAATATGGTTCAGCAAAATAGTTTTAGAACAGAATAGCACACTGACACTTTCCCTCACTGTCCTACTCTGTCCCCTCCCTACAAACAAGATTTAGCACAGAATAGCACACTGATAATTTCTACGAGTGTCCTTCTCTGTCCCTAAACTCAAGGATTGAAAATATGGAACATCAAAATTGGTTTAGAACAGAATAGCACACTGTCAGTTTCACTCACTGTACCTGTCTGTCCCTCAACTCAAGGATTGAAAATATGGTTCAGCAAAATAGTTTTAGAACAGAATAGCACACTGACACTTTCCCTCACTGTCCTACTCTGTCCCTCCCTACAAACAAGATTTAGCACAGAATAGCACACTGATAATTTCTACGAGTGTCCTTCTCTGTCCCTAAACCCAAGGATTGAAAATATGGAACAGCAAAATTGGTTTAGAACAGAATAGCACACTGTCAGTTTCACTCACTGTACCTCTCTGTCCCTCAACTCAAGGATTGAAAATATGGTTCAGCAAAATAGTTTTAGAACAGAATAGCACACTGACACTTTCCCTCACTGTCCTACTCTGTCCCTCCCTACAAACAAGATTTAGCACAGAATAGCACACTGATAATTTCTACGAGTGTCCTTCTCTGTCCCTAAACTCAAGGATTGAAAATATGGAACAGCAAAATTGGTTTAGAACAGAATAGCACACTGTCAGTTTCACTCACTGTACCTCTCTGTCCCTCAACTCAAGGATTGAAAATATGGAACAGCAAAATAGTTTTAGAACAGAATAGCACACTGTCAGTTTCACTCACTGTACCTCTCTGTCCCTCAACTCAAGGATTGAAAATATGGTTCAGCAAAATAGTTTTAGAACAGAATAGCACACTGACACTTTCCCTCACTGTCCTACTCTGTCCCTCCCTACAAACAAGATTTAGCACAGAATAGCACACTGATAATTTCTACGAGTGTCCTTCTCTGTCCCTAAACTCAAGGATTGAAAATATGGAACAGCAAAATTGGTTTAGAACAGAATAGCACACTGTCAGTTTCACTCACTGTACCTCTCTGTCCCTCAACTCAAGGATTGAAAATATGGTTCAGCAAAATAGATTTAGAACAGAATAGCACACTGACACTTTCCCTCACTGTCCTACTCTGTCCCTCCCTACAAACAAGATTTAGCACAGAATAGCACACTGATAATTTCTACGAGTGTCCTTCTCTGTCCCTAAACTCAAGGATTGAAAATATGGAACAGCAAAATTGGTTTAGAACAGAATAGCACACTGTCAGTTTCACTCACTGTACCTCTTTGTCCCTCAACTCTAGGATTGAAAATATGGTTCAACAAAATAGTTTTAGAACAGAATAGCACACTGACACTTTCCCTCACTGTCCTACTCTGTCCCTCCCTACAAACAAGATTTAGCACAGAATAGCACACTGATAATTTCTACGAGTGTCCTTCTCTGTCCCTAAACTCAAGGATTGAAAATATGGAACAGCAAAATTGGTTTAGAACAGAATAGCACACTGTCAGTTTCACTCACTGTACCTCTCTGTCCCTCAACTCAAGGATTGAAAATATGGTTCAGCAAAATAGTTTTAGAACAGAATAGCACACTGACACTTTCCCTCACTGTCCTACTCTGTCCCTCCCTACAAACAAGGTTTAGCACAGAATAGCACACTGATAATTTCTACGAGTGTCCTTCTCTGTCCCTAAACTCAAGGATTGAAAATATGGAACAGCAAAATTGGTTTAGAACAGAATAGCACACTGTCAGTTTCACTCACTGTACCTCTCTGTCCCTCAACTCAAGGATTGAAAATATGGTTCAGAAAAATAGTTTTAGAACAGAATAGCACACTGACACTTTCCCTCACTGTCCTACTCTGTCCCTCCCTACAAACAAGATTTAGCACAGAATAGCACACTGATAATTTCTACGAGTGTCCTTCTCTGTCCCTAAACTCAAGGATTGAAAATATGGAACAGCAAAATTGGTTTAGAACAGAATAGCACACTGTCAGTTTCACTCACTGTACCTGTCTGTCCCTCAACTCAAGGATTGAAAATATGGTTCAGCAAAATAGATTTAGAACAGAATAGCACACTGACACTTTCCCTCACTGTCCTACTCTGTCCCTCCCTACAAACAAGATTTAGCACAGAATAGCACACTGATAATTTCTACGAGTGTCCTTCTCTGTCCCTAAACTCAAGGATTGAAAATATGGAACATCAAAATTGGTTTAGAACAGAATAGCACACTGTCAGTTTCACTCACTGTACCTCTCTGTCCCTCAACTCAAGGATTGAAAATATGGTTCAGCAAAATAGTTTTAGAACAGAATAGCACACTGACACTTTCCCTCACTGTCCTACTCTGTCCCTCCCTACAAACAAGATTTAGCACAGAATAGCACACTGATAATTTCTACGAGTGTGCTTCTCTGTCCCTAAACTCAAGGATTGAAAATATGGAACAGCAAAATTGGTTTAGAACAGAATAGCACACTGTCAGTTTCACTCACTGTACCTGTCTGTCCCTCAACTCAAGGATTGAAAATATGGTTCAGCAAAATAGTTTTAGAACAGAATAGCACACTGAAACTTTCCCTCACTGTCCTACTCTGTCCCTCCCTACAAACAAGATTTAGCACAGAATAGCACACTGATAATTTCTACGAGTGTCCTTCTCTGTCCCTAAACTCAAGGATTGAAAATATGGAACAGCAAAATTGGTTTAGAACAGAATAGCACACTGTCAGTTTCACTCACTGTACCTGTCTGTCCCTCAACTCAAGGATTGAAAATATGGTTCAGCAAAATAGTTTTAGAACAGAATAGCACACTGACACTTTCCCTCACTGTCCTACTCTGTCCCTCCCTACAAACAAGATTTAGCACAGAATAGCACACTGATAATTTCTACGAGGGTCCTTCTCTGTCCCTAAACCCAAGGATTGAAAATATGGAACAGCAAAATTGGTTTAGAACAGAATAGCACACTGTCAGTTTCACTCACTGTACCTCTCTGTCCCTCAACTCAAGGATTGAAAATATGGTTCAGCAAAATAGTTTTAGAACAGAATAGCACACTGACACTTTCCCTCACTGTCCTACTCTGTCCCTCCCTACAAACAAGATTTAGCACAGAATAGCACACTGATAATTTCTACGAGTGTCCTTCTCTGTCCCTAAACTCAAGGATTGAAAACATGGAACAGCAAAATTGGTTTAGAACAGAATAGCACACTGTCAGTTTCACTCACTGTACCTCTCTGTCCCTCAACTCAAGGATTGAAAATATGGTTCAGCAAAATAGTTTTAGAACAGAATAGCACACTGACACTTTCCCTCACTGTCCTACTCTGTCCCTCCCTACAAACAAGATTTAGCACAGAATAGCACACTGATAATTTCTACGAGTGTCCTTCTCTGTCCCTAAACTCAAGGATTGAAAATATGGAACAGCAAAATTGGTTTAGAACAGAATAGCACACTGTCAGTTTCACTCACTGTACCTCTCTGTCCCTCAACTCAAGGATTGAAAATATGGAACAGCAAAATAGTTTTAGAACAGAATAGCACACTGTCAGTTTCACTCACTGTACCTCTCTGTCCCTCAACTCAAGGATTGAAAATATGGTTCAGCAAAATAGTTTTAGAACAGAATAGCACACTGACACTTTCCCTCACTGTCCTACTCTGTCCCTCCCTACAAACAAGATTTAGCACAGAATAGCACACTGATAATTTCTACGAGTGTCCTTCTCTGTCCCTAAACTCAAGGATTGAAAATATGGAACAGCAAAATTGGTTTAGAACAGAATAGCACACTGTCAGTTTCACTCACTGTACCTCTCTGTCCCTCAACTCAAGGATTGAAAATATGGTTCAGCAAAATAGTTTTAGAACAGAATAGCACACTGACACTTTCCCTCACTGTCCTACTCTGTCCCTCCCTACAAACAAGATTTAGCACAGAATAGCACACTGATAATTTCTACGAGTGTCCTTCTCTGTCCCTAAACTCAAGGATTGAAAATATGGAACAGCAAAATTGGTTTAGAACAGAATAGCACACTGTCAGTTTCACTCACTGTACCTCTTTGTCCCTCAACTCTAGGATTGAAAATATGGTTCAACAAAATAGTTTTAGAACAGAATAGCACACTGACACTTTCCCTCACTGTCCTACTCTGTCCCTCCCTACAAACAAGATTTAGCACAGAATAGCACACTGATAATTTCTACGAGTGTCCTTCTCTGTCCCTAAACTCAAGGATTGAAAATATGGAACAGCAAAATTGGTTTAGAACAGAATAGCACACTGTCAGTTTCACTCACTGTACCTCTCTGTCCCTCAACTCAAGGATTGAAAATATGGTTCAGCAAAATAGTTTTAGAACAGAATAGCACACTGACACTTTCCCTCACTGTCCTACTCTGTCCCTCCCTACAAACAAGGTTTAGCACAGAATAGCACACTGATAATTTCTACGAGTGTCCTTCTCTGTCCCTAAACTCAAGGATTGAAAATATGGAACAGCAAAATTGGTTTAGAACAGAATAGCACACTGTCAGTTTCACTCACTGTACCTCTCTGTCCCTCAACTCAAGGATTGAAAATATGGTTCAGCAAAATAGTTTTAGAGCAGAATAGCACACTGACACTTTCCCTCACTGTCCTACTCTGTCCCTCCCTACAAACAAGATTTAGCACAGAATAGCACACTGATAATTTCTACGAGTGTCCTTCTCTGTCCCTAAACTCAAGGATTGAAAATATGGAACAGCAAAATTGGTTTAGAACAGAATAGCACACTGTCAGTTTCACTCACTGTACCTCTCTGTCCCTCAACTCAAGGATTGAAAATATGGTTCAGAAAAATAGTTTTACAACAGAATAGCACACTGACACTTTCCCTCACTGTCCTACTCTGTCCCTCCCTACAAACAAGATTTAGCACAGAATAGCACACTGATAATTTCTACGAGTGTCCTTCTCTGTCCCTAAACTCAAGGATTGAAAATATGGAACAGCAAAATTGGTTTAGAACAGAATAGCACACTGTCAGTTTCACTCACTGTACCTGTCTGTCCCTCAACTCAAGGATTGAAAATATGGTTCAGCAAAATAGATTTAGAACAGAATAGCACATTGACACTTTCCCTCACTGTCCTACTCTGTCCCTCCCTACAAACAAGATTTAGCACAGAATAGCACACTGATAATTTCTACGAGTGTCCTTCTCTGTCCCTAAACTCAAGGATTGAAAATATGGAACATCAAAATTGGTTTAGAACAGAATAGCACACTGTCAGTTTCACTCACTGTACCTCTCTGTCCCTCAACTCAAGGATTGAAAATATGGTTCAGCAAAATAGTTTTAGAACAGAATAGCACACTGACACTTTCCCTCACTGTCCTACTCTGTCCCTCCCTACAAACAAGGTTTAGCACAGAATAGCACACTGATAATTTCTACGAGTGTCCTTCTCTGTCCCTAAACTCAAGGATTGAAAATATGGAACAGCAAAATTGGTTTAGAACAGAATAGCACACTGTCAGTTTCACTCACTGTACCTCTCTGTCCCTCAACTCAAGGATTGAAAATATGGTTCAGCAAAATAGTTTTAGAACAGAATAGCACACTGACACTTTCCCTCACTGTCCTACTCTGTCCCTCCCTACAAACAAGATTTAGCACAGAATAGCACACTGATAATTTCTACGAGTGTCCTTCTCTGTCCCTAAACTCAAGGATTGAAAATATGGAACAGCAAAATTGGTTTAGAACAGAATAGCACACTGTCAGTTTCACTCACTGTACCTCTCTGTCCCTCAACTCAAGGATTGAAAATATGGTTCAGAAAAATAGTTTTAGAACAGAATAGCACACTGACACTTTCCCTCACTGTCCTACTCTGTCCCTCCCTACAAACAAGATTTAGCACAGAATAGCACACTGATAATTTCTACGAGTGTCCTTCTCTGTCCCTAAACTCAAGGATTGAAAATATGGAACATCAAAATTGGTTTAGAACAGAATAGCACACTGTCAGTTTCACTCACTGTACCTCTCTGTCCCTCAACTCAAGGATTGAAAATATGGTTCAGCAAAATAGTTTTAGAACAGAATAGCACACTGACACTTTCCCTCACTGTCCTACTCTGTCCCTCCCTACAAACAAGATTTAGCACAGAATAGCACACTGATAATTTCTACGAGTGTGCTTCTCTGTCCCTAAACTCAAGGATTGAAAATATGGAACAGCAAAATTGGTTTAGAACAGAATAGCACACTGTCAGTTTCACTCACTGTACCTGTCTGTCCCTCAACTCAAGGATTGAAAATATGGTTCAGCAAAATAGTTTTAGAACAGAATAGCACACTGACACTTTCCCTCACTGTCCTACTCTGTCCCTCCCTACAAACAAGATTTAGCACAGAATAGCACACTGATAATTTCTACGAGTGTCCTTCTCTGTCCCTAAACTCAAGGATTGAAAATATGGAACATCAAAATTGGTTTAGAACAGAATAGCACACTGTCAGTTTCACTCACTGTACCTGTCTGTCCCTCAACTCAAGGATTGAAAATATGGTTCAGCAAAATAGTTTTAGAACAGAATAGCACACTGACACTTTCCCTCACTGTCCTACTCTGTCCCTCCCTACAAACAAGATTTAGCACAGAATAGCACACTAATAATTTCTACGAGTGTCCTTCTCTGTCCCTAAACCCAAGGATTAAAAATATGGAACAGCAAAATTGGTTTAGAACAGAATAGCACACTGTCAGTTTCACTCACTGTACCTCTCTGTCCCTCAACTCAAGGATTGAAAATATGGTTCAGCAAAATAGTTTTAGAACAGAATAGCACACTGACACTTTCCCTCACTGTCCTACTCTGTCCCTCCCTACAAACAAGATTTAGCACAGAATAGCACACTGATAATTTCTACGAGTGTGCTTCTCTGTCCCTAAACTCAAGGATTGAAAATATGGAACAGCAAAATTGGTTTAGAACAGAATAGCACACTGTCAGTTTCACTCACTGTACCTGTCTGTCCCTCAACTCAAGGATTGAAAATATGGTTCAGCAAAATAGTTTTAGAACAGAATAGCACACTGACACTTTCCCTCACTGTCCTACTCTGTCCCTCCCTACAAACAAGATTTAGCACAGAATAGCACACTGATAATTTCTACGAGTGTCCTTCTCTGTCCCTAAACTCAAGGATTGAAAATATGGAACATCAAAATTGGTTTAGAACAGAATAGCACACTGTCAGTTTCACTCACTGTACCTGTCTGTCCCTCAACTCAAGGATTGAAAATATGGTTCAGCAAAATAGTTTTAGAACAGAATAGCACACTGACACTTTCCCTCACTGTCCTACTCTGTCCCTCCCTACAAACAAGATTTAGCACAGAATAGCACACTAATAATTTCTACGAGTGTCCTTCTCTGTCCCTAAACCCAAGGATTAAAAATATGGAACAGCAAAATTGGTTTAGAACAGAATAGCACACTGTCAGTTTCACTCACTGTACCTCTCTGTCCCTCAACTCAAGGATTGAAAATATGGTTCAGCAAAATAGTTTTAGAACAGAATAGCACACTGACACTTTCCCTCACTGTCCTACTCTGTCCCTCCCTACAAACAAGATTTAGCACAGAATAGCACACTGATAATTTCTACGAGTGTCCTTCTCTGTCCCTAAACTCAAGGATTGAAAATATGGAACAGCAAAATTGGTTTAGAACAGAATAGCACACTGTCAGTTTCACTCACTGTACCTCTCTGTCCCTCAACTCAAGGATTGAAAATATGGTTCAGCAAAATAGTTTTAGAACAGAATAGCACACTGACACTTTCCCTCACTGTCCTACTCTGTCCCTCCCTACAAACAAGATTTAGCACAGAATAGCACACTGATAATTTCTACGAGTGTCCTTCTCTGTCCCTAAACTGAAGGATTGAAAATATGGAACAGCAAAATTGGTTTAGAACAGAATAGCACACTGTCAGTTTCACTCACTGTACCTCTCTGTCCCTCAACTCAAGGATTGAAAATATGGAACAGCAAAATAGTTTTAGAACAGAATAGCACACTGTCAGTTTCACTCACTGTACCTCTCTGTCCCTCAACTCAAGGATTGAAAATATGGTTCAGCAAAATAGTTTTAGAACAGAATAGCACACTGACACTTTCCCTCACTGTCCTACTCTGTCCCTCCCTACAAACAAGATTTAGCACAGAATAGCACACTGATAATTTCTACGAGTGTCCTTCTCTGTCCCTAAACTCAAGGATTGAAAATATGGAACAGCAAAATTGGTTTAGAACAGAATAGCACACTGTCAGTTTCACTCACTGTACCTCTCTGTCCCTCAACTCAAGGATTGAAAATATGGTTCAGCAAAATAGTTTTAGAACAGAATAGCACACTGACACTTTCCCTCACTGTCCTACTCTGTCCCTCCCTACAAACAAGATTTAGCACAGAATAGCACACTGATAATTTCTACGAGTGTCCTTCTCTGTCCCTAAACTCAAGGATTGAAAATATGGAACAGCAAAATTGGTTTAGAACAGAATAGCACACTGTCAGTTTCACTCACTGTACCTCTTTGTCCCTCAACTCTAGGATTGAAAATATGGTTCAACAAAATAGTTTTAGAACAGAATAGCACACTGACACTTTCCCTCACTGTCCTACTCTGTCCCTCCCTACAAACAAGATTTAGCACAGAATAGCACACTGATAATTTCTACGAGTGTCCTTCTCTGTCCCTAAACTCAAGGATTGAAAATATGGAACAGCAAAATTGGTTTAGAACAGAATAGCACACTGTCAGTTTCACTCACTGTACCTCTCTGTCCCTCAACTCAAGGATTGAAAATATGGTTCAGCAAAATAGTTTTAGAACAGAATAGCACACTGACACTTTCCCTCACTGTCCTACTCTGTCCCTCCCTACAAACAAGGTTTAGCACAGAATAGCACACTGATAATTTCTACGAGTGTCCTTCTCTGTCCCTAAACTCAAGGATTGAAAATATGGAACAGCAAAATTGGTTTAGAACAGAATAGCACACTGTCAGTTTCACTCACTGTACCTCTCTGTCCCTCAACTCAAGGATTGAAAATATGGTTCAGAAAAATAGTTTTAGAACAGAATAGCACACTGACACTTTCCCTCACTGTCCTACTCTGTCCCTCCCTACAAACAAGATTTAGCACAGAATAGCACACTGATAATTTCTACGAGTGTCCTTCTCTGTCCCTAAACTCAAGGATTGAAAATATGGAACAGCAAAATTGGTTTAGAACAGAATAGCACACTGTCAGTTTCACTCACTGTACCTCTCTGTCCCTCAACTCAAGGATTGAAAATATGGTTCAGAAAAATAGTTTTAGAACAGAATAGCACACTGACACTTTCCCTCACTGTCCTACTCTGTCCCTCCCTACAAACAAGATTTAGCACAGAATAGCACACTGATAATTTCTACGAGTGTCCTTCTCTGTCCCTAAACTCAAGGATTGAAAATATGGAACAGCAAAATTGGTTTAGAACAGAATAGCACACTGTCAGTTTCACTCACTGTACCTGTCTGTCCCTCAACTCAAGGATTGAAAATATGGTTCAGCAAAATAGATTTAGAACAGAATAGCACACTGACACTTTCCCTCACTGTCCTACTCTGTCCCTCCCTACAAACAAGATTTAGCACAGAATAGCACACTGATAATTTCTACGAGTGTCCTTCTCTGTCCCTAAACTCAAGGATTGAAAATATGGAACATCAAAATTGGTTTAGAACAGAATAGCACACTGTCAGTTTCACTCACTGTACCTCTCTGTCCCTCAACTCAAGGATTGAAAATATGGTTCAGCAAAATAGTTTTAGAACAGAATAGCACACTGACACTTTCCCTCACTGTCCTACTCTGTCCCTCCCTACAAACAAGATTTAGCACAGAATAGCACACTGATAATTTCTACGAGTGTGCTTCTCTGTCCCTAAACTCAAGGATTGAAAATATGGAACAGCAAAATTGGTTTAGAACAGAATAGCACACTGTCAGTTTCACTCACTGTACCTGTCTGTCCCTCAACTCAAGGATTGAAAATATGGTTCAGCAAAATAGTTTTAGAACAGAATAGCACACTGACACTTTCCCTCACTGTCCTACTCTGTCCCTCCCTACAAACAAGATTTAGCACAGAATAGCACACTGATAATTTCTACGAGTGTCCTTCTCTGTCCCTAAACTCAAGGATTGAAAATATGGAACATCAAAATTGGTTTAGAACAGAATAGCACACTGTCAGTTTCACTCACTGTACCTGTCTGTCCCTCAACTCAAGGATTGAAAATATGGTTCAGCAAAATAGTTTTAGAACAGAATAGCACACTGACACTTTCCCTCACTGTCCTACTCTGTCCCTCCCTACAAACAAGATTTAGCACAGAATAGCACACTGATAATTTCTACGAGTGTCCTTCTCTGTCCCTAAACTCAAGGATTGAAAATATGGAACAGCAAAATTGGTTTAGAACAGAATAGCACACTGTCAGTTTCACTCACTGTACCTCTCTGTCCCTCAACTCAAGGATTGAAAATATGGTTCAGCAAAATAGTTTTAGAACAGAATAGCACACTGACACTTTCCCTCACTGTCCTACTCTGTCCCTCCCTACAAACAAGATTTAGCACAGAATAGCACACTGATAATTTCTACGAGTGTCCTTCTCTGTCCCTAAACTCAAGGATTGAAAATATGGAACAGCAAAATTGGTTTAGAACAGAATAGCACACTGTCAGTTTCACTCACTGTACCTCTCTGTCCCTCAACTCAAGGATTGAAAATATGGTTCAGAAAAATAGTTTTAGAACAGAATAGCACACTGACACTTTCCCTCACTGTCCTACTCTGTCCCTCCCTACAAACAAGATTTAGCACAGAATAGCACACTGATAATTTCTACGAGTGTCCTTCTCTGTCCCTAAACTCAAGGATTGAAAATATGGAACAGCAAAATTGGTTTAGAACAGAATAGCACACTGTCAGTTTCACTCACTGTACCTCTCTGTCCCTCAACTCAAGGATTGAAAATATGGAACAGCAAAATAGTTTTAGAACAGAATAGCACACTGTCAGTTTCACTCACTGTACCTCTCTGTCCCTCAACTCAAGGATTGAAAATATGGTTCAGCAAAATAGTTTTAGAACAGAATAGCACACTGACACTTTCCCTCACTGTCCTACTCTGTACCTCCCTACAAACAAGATTTAGCACAGAATAGCACACTGATAATTTCTACGAGTGTCCTTCTCTGTCCCTAAACTCAAGGATTGAAAATATGGAACAGCAAAATTGGTTTAGAACAGAATAGCACACTGTCAGTTTCACTCACTGTACCTCTCTGTCCCTCAACTCAAGGATTGAAAATATGGTTCAGCAAAATAGTTTTAGAACAGAATAGCACACTGACACTTTCCCTCACTGTCCTACTCTGTCCCTCCCTACAAACAAGATTTAGCACAGAATAGCACACTGATAATTTCTACGAGTGTCCTTCTCTGTCCCTAAACTCAAGGATTGAAAATATGGAACAGCAAAATTGGTTTAGAACAGAATAGCACACTGTCAGTTTCACTCACTGTACCTCTTTGTCCCTCAACTCTAGGATTGAAAATATGGTTCAACAAAATAGTTTTAGAACAGAATAGCACACTGACACTTTCCCTCACTGTCCTACTCTGTCCCTCCCTACAAACAAGATTTAGCACAGAATAGCACACTGATAATTTCTAAATTTCTACGAGTGTCCTTCTCTGTCCCTAAACTCAAGGATTGAAAATATGGAACAGCAAAATTGGTTTAGAACAGAATAGCACACTGTCAGTTTCACTCACTGTACCTCTCTGTCCCTCAACTCAAGGATTGAAAATATGGTTCAGCAAAATAGTTTTAGAACAGAATAGCACACTGACACTTTCCCTCACTGTCCTACTCTGTCCCTCCCTACAAACAAGGTTTAGCACAGAATAGCACACTGATAATTTCTACGAGTGTCCTTCTCTGTCCCTAAACTCAAGGATTGAAAATATGGAACAGCAAAATTGGTTTAGAACAGAATAGCACACTGTCAGTTTCACTCACTGTACCTCTCTGTCCCTCAACTCAAGGATTGAAAATATGGTTCAGCAAAATAGTTTTAGAACAGAATAGCACACTGACACTTTCCCTCACTGTCCTACTCTGTCCCTCCCTACAAACAAGATTTAGCACAGAATAGCACACTGATAATTTCTACGAGTGTCCTTCTCTGTCCCTAAACTCAAGGATTGAAAATATGGAACAGCAAAATTGGTTTAGAACAGAATAGCACACTGTCAGTTTCACTCACTGTACCTCTCTGTCCCTCAACTCAAGGATTGAAAATATGGTTCAGAAAAATAGTTTTACAACAGAATAGCACACTGACACTTTCCCTCACTGTCCTACTCTGTCCCTCCCTACAAACAAGATTTAGCACAGAATAGCACACTGATAATTTCTACGAGTGTCCTTCTCTGTCCCTAAACTCAAGGATTGAAAATATGGAACAGCAAAATTGGTTTAGAACAGAATAGCACACTGTCAGTTTCACTCACTGTACCTCTCTGTCCCTCAACTCAAGGATTGAAAATATGGTTCAGCAAAATAGTTTTAGAACAGAATAGCACACTGACACTTTCCCTCACTGTCCTACTCTGTCCCTCCCTACAAACAAGATTTAGCACAGAATAGCACACTGATAATTTCTACGAGTGTCCTTCTCTGTCCCTAAACTCAAGGATTGAAAATATGGAACAGCAAAATTGGTTTAGAACAGAATAGCACACTGTCAGTTTCACTCACTGTACCTCTCTGTCCCTCAACTCAAGGATTGAAAATATGGTTCAGAAAAATAGTTTTACAACAGAATAGCACACTGACACTTTCCCTCACTGTCCTACTCTGTCCCTCCCTACAAACAAGATTTAGCACAGAATAGCACACTGATAATTTCTACGAGTGTCCTTCTCTGTCCCTAAACTCAAGGATTGAAAATATGGAACAGCAAAATTGGTTTAGAACAGAATAGCACACTGTCAGTTTCACTCACTGTACCTGTCTGTCCCTCAACTCAAGGATTGAAAATATGGTTCAGCAAAATAGATTTAGAACAGAATAGCACATTGACACTTTCCCTCACTGTCCTACTCTGTCCCTCCCTACAAACAAGATTTAGCACAGAATAGCACACTGATAATTTCTACGAGTGTCCTTCTCTGTCCCTAAACTCAAGGATTGAAAATATGGAACATCAAAATTGGTTTAGAACAGAATAGCACACTGTCAGTTTCACTCACTGTACCTCTCTGTCCCTCAACTCAAGGATTGAAAATATGGTTCAGCAAAATAGTTTTAGAACAGAATAGCACACTGACACTTTCCCTCACTGTCCTACTCTGTCCCTCCCTACAAACAAGGTTTAGCACAGAATAGCACACTGATAATTTCTACGAGTGTCCTTCTCTGTCCCTAAACTCAAGGATTGAAAATATGGAACAGCAAAATTGGTTTAGAACAGAATAGCACACTGTCAGTTTCACTCACTGTACCTCTCTGTCCCTCAACTCAAGGATTGAAAATATGGTTCAGCAAAATAGTTTTAGAACAGAATAGCACACTGACACTTTCCCTCACTGTCCTACTCTGTCCCTCCCTACAAACAAGATTTAGCACAGAATAGCACACTGATAATTTCTACGAGTGTCCTTCTCTGTCCCTAAACTCAAGGATTGAAAATATGGAACAGCAAAATTGGTTTAGAACAGAATAGCACACTGTCAGTTTCACTCACTGTACCTCTCTGTCCCTCAACTCAAGGATTGAAAATATGGTTCAGAAAAATAGTTTTAGAACAGAATAGCACACTGACACTTTCCCTCACTGTCCTACTCTGTCCCTCCCTACAAACAAGATTTAGCACAGAATAGCACACTGATAATTTCTACGAGTGTCCTTCTCTGTCCCTAAACTCAAGGATTGAAAATATGGAACATCAAAATTGGTTTAGAACAGAATAGCACACTGTCAGTTTCACTCACTGTACCTCTCTGTCCCTCAACTCAAGGATTGAAAATATGGTTCAGCAAAATAGTTTTAGAACAGAATAGCACACTGACACTTTCCCTCACTGTCCTACTCTGTCCCTCCCTACAAACAAGATTTAGCACAGAATAGCACACTGATAATTTCTACGAGTGTGCTTCTCTGTCCCTAAACTCAAGGATTGAAAATATGGAACAGCAAAATTGGTTTAGAACAGAATAGCACACTGTCAGTTTCACTCACTGTACCTGTCTGTCCCTCAACTCAAGGATTGAAAATATGGTTCAGCAAAATAGTTTTAGAACAGAATAGCACACTGACACTTTCCCTCACTGTCCTACTCTGTCCCTCCCTACAAACAAGATTTAGCACAGAATAGCACACTGATAATTTCTACGAGTGTCCTTCTCTGTCCCTAAACTCAAGGATTGAAAATATGGAACATCAAAATTGGTTTAGAACAGAATAGCACACTGTCAGTTTCACTCACTGTACCTCTCTGTCCCTCAACTCAAGGATTGAAAATATGGTTCAGCAAAATAGTTTTAGAACAGAATAGCACACTGACACTTTCCCTCACTGTCCTACTCTGTCCCTCCCTACAAACAAGATTTAGCACAGAATAGCACACTGATAATTTCTACGAGTGTCCTTCTCTGTCCCTAAACTCAAGGATTGAAAATATGGAACAGCAAAATTGGTTTAGAACAGAATAGCACACTGTCAGTTTCACTCACTGTACCTCTCTGTCCCTCAACTCAAGGATTGAAAATATGGTTCAGCAAAATAGTTTTAGAACAGAATAGCACACTGACACTTTCCCTCACTGTCCTACTCTGTCCCTCCCTACAAACAAGATTTAGCACAGAATAGCACACTGATAATTTCTACGAGTGTCCTTCTCTGTCCCTAAACTCAAGGATTGAAAATATGGAACAGCAAAATTGGTTTAGAACAGAATAGCACACTGTCAGTTTCACTCACTGTACCTCTTTGTCCCTCAACTCTAGGATTGAAAATATGGTTCAACAAAATAGTTTTAGAACAGAATAGCACACTGACACTTTCCCTCACTGTCCTACTCTGTCCCTCCCTACAAACAAGATTTAGCACAGAATAGCACACTGATAATTTCTACGAGTGTCCTTCTCTGTCCCTAAACTCAAGGATTGAAAATATGGAACAGCAAAATTGGTTTAGAACAGAATAGCACACTGTCAGTTTCACTCACTGTACCTCTCTGTCCCTCAACTCAAGGATTGAAAATATGGTTCAGCAAAATAGTTTTAGAACAGAATAGCACACTGACACTTTCCCTCACTGTCCTACTCTGTCCCTCCCTACAAACAAGGTTTAGCACAGAATAGCACACTGATAATTTCTACGAGTGTCCTTCTCTGTCCCTAAACTCAAGGATTGAAAATATGGAACAGCAAAATTGGTTTAGAACAGAATAGCACACTGTCAGTTTCACTCACTGTACCTCTCTGTCCCTCAACTCAAGGATTGAAAATATGGTTCAGAAAAATAGTTTTAGAACAGAATAGCACACTGACACTTTCCCTCACTGTCCTACTCTGTCCCTCCCTACAAACAAGATTTAGCACAGAATAGCACACTGATAATTTCTACGAGTGTCCTTCTCTGTCCCTAAACTCAAGGATTGAAAATATGGAACAGCAAAATTGGTTTAGAACAGAATAGCACACTGTCAGTTTCACTCACTGTACCTCTCTGTCCCTCAACTCAAGGATTGAAAATATGGTTCAGAAAAATAGTTTTAGAACAGAATAGCACACTGACACTTTCCCTCACTGTCCTACTCTGTCCCTCCCTACAAACAAGATTTAGCACAGAATAGCACACTGATAATTTCTACGAGTGTCCTTCTCTGTCCCTAAACTCAAGGATTGAAAATATGGAACAGCAAAATTGGTTTAGAACAGAATAGCACACTGTCAGTTTCACTCACTGTACCTGTCTGTCCCTCAACTCAAGGATTGAAAATATGGTTCAGCAAAATAGATTTAGAACAGAATAGCACACTGACACTTTCCCTCACTGTCCTACTCTGTCCCTCCCTACAAACAAGATTTAGCACAGAATAGCACACTGATAATTTCTACGAGTGTCCTTCTCTGTCCCTAAACTCAAGGATTGAAAATATGGAACATCAAAATTGGTTTAGAACAGAATAGCACACTGTCAGTTTCACTCACTGTACCTCTCTGTCCCTCAACTCAAGGATTGAAAATATGGTTCAGCAAAATAGTTTTAGAACAGAATAGCACACTGACACTTGCCCTCACTGTCCTACTCTGTCCCTCCCTACAAACAAGATTTAGCACAGAATAGCACACTGATAATTTCTACGAGTGTGCTTCTCTGTCCCTAAACTCAAGGATTGAAAATATGGAACAGCAAAATTGGTTTAGAACAGAATAGCACACTGTCAGTTTCACTCACTGTACCTGTCTGTCCCTCAACTCAAGGATTGAAAATATGGTTCAGCAAAATAGTTTTAGAACAGAATAGCACACTGACACTTTCCCTCACTGTCCTACTCTGTCCCTCCCTACAAACAAGATTTAGCACAGAATAGCACACTGATAATTTCTACGAGTGTCCTTCTCTGTCCCTAAACTCAAGGATTGAAAATATGGAACATCAAAATTGGTTTAGAACAGAATAGCACACTGTCAGTTTCACTCACTGTACCTGTCTGTCCCTCAACTCAAGGATTGAAAATATGGTTCAGCAAAATAGTTTTAGAACAGAATAGCACACTGACACTTTCCCTCACTGTCCTACTCTGTCCCTCCCTACAAACAAGATTTAGCACAGAATAGCACACTGATAATTTCTACGAGTGTCCTTCTCTGTCCCTAAACTCAAGGATTGAAAATATGGAACAGCAAAATTGGTTTAGAACAGAATAGCACACTGTCAGTTTCACTCACTGTACCTCTCTGTCCCTCAACTCAAGGATTGAAAATATGGTTCAGCAAAATAGTTTTAGAACAGAATAGCACACTGACACTTTCCCTCACTGTCCTACTCTGTCCCTCCCTACAAACAAGATTTAGCACAGAATAGCACACTGATAATTTCTACGAGTGTCCTTCTCTGTCCCTAAACTCAAGGATTGAAAATATGGAACAGCAAAATTGGTTTAGAACAGAATAGCACACTGTCAGTTTCACTCACTGTACCTCTCTGTCCCTCAACTCAAGGATTGAAAATATGGTTCAGAAAAATAGTTTTAGAACAGAATAGCACACTGACACTTTCCCTCACTGTCCTACTCTGTCCCTCCCTACAAACAAGATTTAGCACAGAATAGCACACTGATAATTTCTACGAGTGTCCTTCTCTGTCCCTAAACTCAAGGATTGAAAATATGGAACAGCAAAATTGGTTTAGAACAGAATAGCACACTGTCAGTTTCACTCACTGTACCTGTCTGTCCCTCAACTCAAGGATTGAAAATATGGTTCAGCAAAATAGTTTTAGAACAGAATAGCACACTGACACTTTCCCTCACTGTCCTACTCTGTCCCTCCCTACAAACAAGATTTAGCACAGAATAGCACACTAATAATTTCTACGAGTGTCCTTCTCTGTCCCTAAACTCAAGGATTGAAAATATGGAACAGCAAAATTGGTTTAGAACAGAATAGCACACTGTCAGTTTCACTCACTGTACCTCTCTGTCCCTCAACTCAAGGATTGAAAGTATGGTTCAGCAAAATAGTTTTAGAACAGAATAGCACACTGACACTTTCCCTCACTGTCCTACTCTGTCCCTCCCTACAAACAAGATTTAGCACAGAATAGCACACTGATGATTTCTACGAGTGTCCTTCTCTGTCCCTAAACTCAAGGATTGAAAATATGGAACAGCAAAATTGGTTTAGAACAGAATAGCACACTGTCAGTTTCACTCACTGTACCTCTCTGTCCCTCAACTCAAGGATTGAAAATATGGTTCAGCAAAATAGTTTTAGAACAGAATAGCACACTGACACTTTCCCTCACTGTCCTACTCTGTCCCTTCCTACAAACAAGATTTAGCACAGAATAGCACACTGATAATTTCTACGAGTGTGCTTCTCTGTCCCTAAACTCAAGGATTGAAAATATGGAACAGCAAAATTGGTTTAGAACAGAATAGCACACTGTCAGTTTCACTCACTGTACCTCTCTGTCCCTCAACTCAAGGATTGAAAATATGGTTCAGCAAAATAGTTTTAGAACAGAATAGCACACTGACACTTTCCCTCACTGTCCTACTCTGTCCCTCCCTACAAACAAGATTTAGCACAGAATAGCACACTGATAATTTCTACGAGTGTCCTTCTCTGTCCCTAAACTCAAGGATTGAAAATATGGAACAGCAAAATTGGTTTAGAACAGAATAGCACACTGTCAGTTTCACTCACTGTACCTCTCTGTCCCTCAACTCAAGGATTAAAAATATGGTTCAGCAAAATAGTTTTAGAACAGAATAGCACACTGACACTTTCCCTCACTGTCCTACTCTGTCCCTCCCTACAAACAAGATTTAGCACAGAATAGCACACTGATAATTTCTACGAGTGTCCTTCTCTGTCCCTAAACTCAAGGATTGAAAATATGGAACAGCAAAATTGGTTTAGAACAGAATAGCACACTGTCAGTTTCACTCACTGTACCTCTCTGTCCCTCAATTCAAGGATTGAAAATATGGAACAGCAAAATTGGTTTAGAACAGAATAGCACACTGTCAGTTTCACTCACTGTACCTCTCTGTCCCTCAACTCAAGGATTTAAAATATGGTTCAGCAAAATAGTTTTAGAACAGAATAGCACACTGACACTTTCCCTCACTGTCCTACTCTGTCCCTCCCTACAAACAAGATTTAGCACAGAATAGCACACTGATAATTTCTACGAGTGTCCTTCTCTGTCCCTAAACTCAAGGATTGAAAATATGGAACAGCAAAATTGGTTTAGAACAGAATAGCACACTGTCAGTTTCACTCACTGTACCTCTCTGTCCCTCAACTCAAGGATTGAAAATATGGTTCAGCAAAATAGTTTTAGAACAGAATAGCACACTGACACTTTCCCTCACTGTCCTACTCTGTCCCTCCCTACAAACAAGATTTAGCACAGAATAGCACACTGATAATTTCTACGAGTGTCCTTCTCTGTCCCTAAACTCAAGGATTGAAAATATGGAACAGCAAAATTGGTTTAGAACAGAATAGCACACTGTCAGTTTCACTCACTGTACCTCTCTGTCCCTCAACTCAAGGATTGAAAATATGGTTCAGCAAAATAGTTTTAGAACAGAATAGCACACTGACACTTTCCCTCACTGTACCTCTCTGTCCCTAAACTCAAGGATTGAAAATATGGTTCAGCAAGATTGGTTTAGAACAGAATAGCACACTGACACTTTCCCTCACTGTACCTCTCTGTCCCTACAAACAAGGATTAGCACAGAATAGCACACTGTCACTGACACTCTCCCTACCTATCCTTATTTGTCCCTAAACACAAGGAATCCAGGATTAGTAAAGGAAAAATAATGACACTGTCCCTGCCTATGCTTCTCTTTCCCTGCTCCGGAACACACTACACTAGGCCGCCGCGCTGGCGGCCTTTTATAGTGTGGGGCGTGTACTAAACCCCCTCAGCAATAATTGGCCACAGGCATCCTGCCTGTGGCCAATCATTGCTCTCCTCGCTGCCGGCGCTGTGATTGGCCAAGCATGCGGGGTCACAGTGCATGCTTGGCCAATCACAGTGCCTGGATGACACTGCGATGGCGTAGTGCATTGTGGGCCGTTCGCGTCACTCGAATTTGGCGCAAACGGCCCAAATCGTTCGATCTTCGTCGAACGATCGAACAGCCGATGTTCGAGTCGAACGTATGTTCGACTCGAACACGAAGCTCATCCCTAGCCACACAGGGCACATGGGTCAGTTGTCCCTGTCGGAGAGGAGGTTGGTGCCATTGTCGCAAACTACCATTCCTGGCTTAAGCTGGCGTGGCGTCAACCACCTCTCGGCCTGTCCCTGCAGAGCAGACAGAACCTCTGCCCCAGTGTGGCTCCTGTCCCCCAAACACACCAGCGCAAGCACGGCATGGCATCTTTTTGCCTGCGTACTTGCGTAGCCCCTTGAACGCCTACGGAGCACCGCTGGTTCCAAGGACAAAGCACAGGAAGAGGCCACGGAGGAAGAAGAAGAGGAGGGGGTGGAGGACAGAGGTGTGTCACAACCAGTAGTAGCATTTTGGAGGCGTGGTGGTGGAACAACCTCCAACACTACTGCACCTTGTCCTGCATCCTTCCCAGCTGCCAAAAGAGTGACCCAATGGGCCGTGAAAGAAAGGTAACGTCCCTGTCCATGCCTGTTGGACCATGAGTCAGCGGTAATATGCACCTTACCGCTGACCGCCCTGTCCAGCGAGGCCAAGACATTGCCTTCCACATGCCGGTAGAGAGCCGGAGTCACCTTCCGTGAGAAAAAGTGGCGTTTGGGAACCTGCCACTGAGGAACCGCACATTGCACAAACTCACGGAAGGGGGCCGAGTCTACCAACTGAAAAGGCAGCAGTTGAAGCGCTAGCAATTTAGCCAAGCTAGCATTCAACCGCTGGGCATGTGGATGGCTGGGAGTGAACTTCTTTCGACGGTCCAGCAGCTGGGGTAGGGAAATTTGCCTGCTAGAATCGGACGTCGGTGTACTGCTAGCAGAGTGCCCCCAAGTACTTGGCTGTGACACACCTAATTCTACACCTTCATTCCTCTCAGAGCAGGTTTCAGAGAGGACTGAAGGTATAGTGGGGTTGGAGATACCAGTTGATGCGGTGCAAGAAGAGGTCAGCTTTGTTCTTTGGTGTGGGTCTTTAAGGTAGGCTTGCCAACGAGCTGCATGGCAGGTCAACATATGTCTGGTCAAGCATGTGGTGCCCAAGCGGGTGATGTTTTGGCCACGCGATATACGCTTGAGACATATGTTGCAAACAGCAGCTGTGCGATCTGATGCACTCGACTCAAAAAAGGCCCACACCAAAGAACTTTTTGAATAACGGGCAGAGGCAGCGCCCTGCACAGGCGGAGCTCTGCGGTGTGATTCCGTCGGTGTGCTGCCCTTACGCTGGCCCCCGAGGGCATCCTGCCTCGTTGGAGATGTGCCTCCTCCTCATCCTCCTCCTCCTCCTCCTCCTCTCTCCTATTAGGCACCCACGTGGAGTCAGTGACCTCATCATCCCCTCCCTCCTCATCACTGGAGCCAATCTGGCAGTATGCTGCAGCTGCTGGAACATGACTGCCAGATCGGTGTCCTTCTTGAGCATCCCCTCTCTCTGCTCTCACACTACTGCCTTCCTCTAGCTGGGTATCATCATCAGACCCTTCGAAACGCTGGGCATCCTCCTGGAGCATGTACCCAACACTGTGCTCAAACAGTTCGGGGGACTCCTCAGGAGGACATGGTTGGTCTAGGGAAGGAGTGACTGATGATGACATTGATACCAGGGAAGAGGACGCTTTGGCAGCTGCTTTGCCAGTACCCTGAGCCTGGGTGAGAGAGGATGAGGAGGATGAGGAGGGCTTGGTCATCCACTCTACCAAGTCTTCGGCATGATGCGGCTCAACACGTCCAGCTGCCGAAAAGAAGGACAAGCGTGTCCCATGGCCACGTGCTGATGGCGATGCACCGCGTCCACGACCAGCACTGTTGTCTCTAGACACAGAGCCTGCTTGCCCTCTTTTATTGGCTCCTGACTGTCTGCCTCTCCTTGTTTGCCTTCCAGATATTCTAATGGCCTGCATGGAAATGGGAAAACCAGCAATACAGGCTAAGTTCAGGTGTAATATGGTCAGGAGGCACACTCCGCCCGCTGTAAGTGCCGCAAAATCCTGTTGGTGTAACACACCAGGAAAAAGCAGCAATACAGGCTAAGTTCAGGTGTAATATGGTCAGGAGGCACACTCCGCCCGCTGTAAGTGCCGCAAAATCCTGTTGGTGTAACACACCAGGAAAAAGCAGCAATACAGGCTAACTTCAGGTGTAATATGGTCAGGAGGCACACTCCGCCCGCTGTAAGTGCCGCAAAATCCTGTTGGTGTAACACACCAGGAAAAAGCAGCAATACAGGCTAAGTTCAGGTGTAATATGGTCAGGAGGCACACTCCGCCCGCTGTAAGTGCCGCAAAATCCTGTTGGTGTAACACACCAGGAAAAAGCAGCAATACAGGCTAAGTTCAGGTGTAATATGGTCAGGAGGCACACTCCGCCCGCTGTAAGTGCCGCAAAATCCTGTTGGTGTAACACACCAGGAAAAAGCAGCAATACAGGCTAAGTTCAGGTGTAATATGGTCAGGAGGCACACTCCGCCCGCTGTAAGTGCCGCAAAATCCTGTTGGTGTAACACACCAGGAAAAAGCAGCAATACAGGCTAAGTTCAGGTGTAATATGGTCAGGAGGCGCACTCCGCCCACTGTAAGTGCCGCAAAATCCTGTTGGTGTAACACACCAGGAAAAAGCAGCAATACAGGCTAAGTTAAGGTGTAATATGGTCAGGAGGTACACTCCGCCCGCTGTAAGTGCCGCAAAATCCTGTTGGTGTAACACACCAGGAAAAAGCAGCAATACGGGCTAAGTTCAGGTGTAATATGGTCAGGAGGCTTAGCAACAATGACACTGACACTGTCCCCTGCCTATCCTTCTCTCTCCCTGCACACAAGGTTTATCAAAGTATATGACACTGACACTGTCCCCTGCCTATCCTTCTCTCTCCCTGCACACAAGGTTTAGCAAAGAATATGACACTGACACTGTCCCCTGCCTATCCTTCTCTCTCCCTGCACACAAGGTTTATCAAAGAATATGACACTGACACTGTCCCCTGCCTATCCTTCTCTCTCCCTGCACACAAGGTTTAGCAAAGAATATGACACTGACATTCTCCCTGCCTATCCTTCTCTCTCCCTGCACACAAGGTTTATCAAAGTATATGACACTGACACTCTCCCTGCCTATCCTTCTCTCTCCCTACACACAAGGTTTAGCAAAGAATATGACACTGACACTCTCCCTGCCTATCCTTCTCTGTCCCTACACACAAGGTTTAGCAAATAATGGATTTGACACTGTCCCTGCCTATCCTTCACTTTCCCTGCTCCGGAACACACTACACGAGGCCGCAGCGCTGGCGGCCTTTTATAGTGTGGGGCGTGTACTAAACCCTCTCAGCTATAATTGGCCACAGGCATCCGGCCTGTGGCCAATCATTGCTCTCCTCGCTGCCGGCGCTGTGATTGGCCAAGCATGCAGGGTCACAGTGGATGCTTGGCCAATCACAGCGCCGGGATTACACTGCGATGGCGCAGTGTATTGTGGGCCGTTCGCGTCACTCGAATTTGGCGCGAACGGCCCAAATCGTTCGTTGTTCGCCGAACGCGCGAACAGCCGATGTTCGAGTCGAACCTATGTTCGACTCGAACACCGAGCTCATCCCTAGTCAGGAGACACTGTTCAGCATTGCTGCTGTGGAGCTGCTCTCTCCTAGGGTTCAGCTGGACTCTATGTTGTCATATCTTGAAGATAGATTGACTGAGTTCTAGGAATAAAATAAAAAAAAAACATCTTGGGACATGTAGTCCAGGGAGCCAAGATTTGCATTCAACTGGACTGTTTTGAACTACAAATACCAGCCGGCTGGGGAAGAAGAACAGGATGCTGGGAGAGGTAATAAAGGGTCTGTTAGTGGGCGGGATCTTCCTCTTGGGACTCCGGCCTGAAACTGCGAGCATGTGACTCTGGGTTGGTGTGTGCTGTAGTCAAGTCGCAGCCTATGCTACAGAGTAGGGATGAGCTTCGAGTTCGAGTCGAACTCATGTTCGACTCGAACATTGCCTGTTCGCCCGTTCACCGAACAGCGAACAATTTGGGGTGTTCGCGTAAAATTCGAAAAGTCTATGGGAGAAATCTAAAGTGATAATTTAAAGGCTTATATGCAAGTTATTGTCATAAAAAGTGTTTGGGGACCCGGGTCCTGCCCCAGGGGACATGTATCAATGCAAAAATAAGTTTTAAAAACGGCAGTTTTTTCGGGAGCAGTGATTTTAATAATGCTTAAAGTGAAAAAATAAAAGTGAAATATTCCTTTAAATTTCGTACCTGGGGGGTGTGTATAGAATGCCTGTAAAGTAGCGCATGTTTCCCGTGCTTAGAACTGTCCCTGCACAAAGTGTAATTTCTGAAGGAAAAAAAGTCATTTAAAACTCACTCGCGGCTATTAATGAATTGTCGGGTCCCGGCAATACAGAGAAAAGTCATTGATAAAAAAAAAAATGCGTGGGGGTCCCCCCAAATTCAATTACGAGGCCTTTTAGGTCTGGTATGGATATTAAGGGGACCCCCACGCATTGTTTTTTTTATCAATGATTTTTCTCTATATTGCCGGGAGCCGACAATTCATTAATAGCCGCGAGTGAGTTTTTTTCCTTTAGAAATGTCATTTTTTGCAGGGACAGTTCTAAGCACGGGAAACAAGCGCTGCTTTACAGGCATACTATACACACCCCCCAGGTACAAAATTTAAATAAATATTTCACTTTTATTGTTTTACTTTAAGCATCATTAAAATCACTGCTCCCGAAAAAACTGCCGTTTTTAAAACTTTTTTTTGCATTGAGACATGTCCCCTGGGGCAGGACCCGGGTCCCCAAACACTTTTTAGGACTATAACATGCATATTAGCCTTTATAATTAGCACTTTTGATTTCGAATGTTCAAGTCCATTGTATTTAATAGGGTTCTAAAGTTTGCGCGAACATTCTGGCTGTTCGCAGGTTATGGTGTGAACTGAACAGGGGGGTGTTCGGCTCATCCCTTGTTAGGACCTGGGCTTGAACCTGGGACCTCTGGTGTGTCTGGTGGTGACTCTACTTGCTGAGCCACCTGGAATGCTGGACAGCTTCTTGGATAGTTCATTAGACAATTCCTTGAATGATCTTTCTTGTCTTGAATCTTGTTTGCCTTGAACCTTGAACCCTTTGCTCCTCCCAGGAACTTCCTGATTTAAGCCATGTCCCTGCACTTCCTGGTTGCCAGAATATTGTGTCTTCACCCAGCCAATATCTTGCTCCTGTCTACTGCTGCCGACCGCATTTTTGCTACCACTCACTACCGACTTTTGGCTCATCCCCGACTACGCTTCTGCTGAATCCCAACCTGCAACTATCTGTTACCGACTTTTGGCTCGTCCCCGACTACGCCTCTGCTTGATCCCTATCTGTATTATCTGTTTCTGGACCCCGGCTTGCTCACCCCCTGGTGGGGCTAATCTGAGGACCGCGA
The DNA here is from genome assembly GCA_029206835.1 of Rana muscosa. NCBI lineage: Eukaryota > Metazoa > Chordata > Amphibia > Anura > Ranidae > Rana > Rana muscosa. The sequence continues at coordinate 357,610 of JARGYO010001167.1, forward strand.
CCTGGCACTGACACGCAGCGAAGCCCATCTCCACCTTTAGGAGCCCTGGTGAATACCGGTCAGTGCTTAGACCCCGCACCTCAGGTGAACCCGTGTCATCAGCCAGGGTGACCTGTGTGAATACCTGCTCTGCTGCTATAGCTACTGGCCTCTGAGCCTGACCCAAGACCGTGACATCCCTACTACAGAGAGAGTCATCGCGTACGGGTGCTGGAGCATCCACTGCCAGTTACTTCTGACCGACTGACGGCAGCCTGGAGGCCGCTCCTCACACATCCATGCCAGATCCAGCAGGGCTGAAGATCGGTGTGTCACTGAGGCCTATCGCTGAGACCTATGCCACTTCCATTACCAAGAATTGTTGGGACTGGTGAGCGGGCACTTGCCGATTCTATTACCACAAGAGACATTGCATGCAGACACCATTGCCTTGTTCTTGTGTCTAAGCCTGTAAGGTTTGTGTCATTGTGCCAGCAGTCCATCACAGCGGAATATATTGGGCTCTTCACCATATCCCTTGCACAGCATCTGCTTCTTTCCACCTGGGAGAACGATTGGTTTTGCCTGAGAAGACGATCTTCTCTCTTCCCTCCAGCACCTGTTTTCAGCCTCTCAAGTCACGTCTATGTGGGATTATAGCAACATGTGATTATACAGTCTGTATACACAGGAGACTTTTTATCTATAAGTTATAACTGTGGTTTTGGTCTTTCATCAATGTGGAACTACAAGTACCAGCCACCAGATTTCACAACACTGGTTTGTGGCTGTACAGACTTATAGAATCCCTCAGCACCATGTGGATATCGGCCTGGTTCGGATGGTTATTTTGATAATATTGCTCTTTTTGTCATCTTTGTATCCCCCTTTTTTATTTTTTATTATGTTTTATTTTTATTTTCTTGTTTTGTCTAAAAAATATTATTTATTTATTTAATAATTTGTTATTATTTTTTCTTCTGACTTTATGTATGTTTATGCCGCGTACACACGATCATTATTCACGGCGGTTAAAAAACCGCCGTGAATAATGTCATTGAAAACGAGGGAACGGCTTGTTCCCCACACACGGTCGTTTTTCACGTCGTTTTTTCTCTTGTCGAGAAAAACGACCGTCTGTGGGCTCCGCGGCAGTGTTTCCCTATGGGAAACACTGCCGCGGAAAGCATGTCGAAAAAAACGACAAGAAAAATTAGAACATGTTCTAATTTTTCTGGTCCTTTTTAATGCCGTTTTTCTCTTCGAAAAAAACGACAGAAAGCCCACAGACTATCGTTTTTCTCGTCGAATGGGAAAAATTTCGTTTTTTTCGACGAGAAAAACGGCCGTGTGTACGCGGCATTATTTCACGTTGTAACCATCCTAATGCTGTCGGTATATGTTGGATTGTTTATCAATAAAACTTTTGTTAAAGAATCCCTCAGCACTATGTAGCGGCCTCACTCCCTTCTCTTGTGTATCGATTATCCGAAAGCTCTGGTCTAGGGGTATCGTGCATGTGAGAGTGAGATGCGCTACAGCCCATGTCCTCCCCATTGATGCGGGTGAGGTGAAGGCCAGTACCTGTTGTTTTCCTCGGGCCGGTGTGCTTCTTTAAGAGCCGAGTCTGTTGTGCTGACACCTCCCTTTGCTCCCATTAACCAGAGTATCACACACCGATAAAGGTCCAACACTTGTTTATTAACACACTCCAATAAACAGTCCTTTTCCAGCCGACTGGTTGAGACCCAATAAAACAGTTCAATACGGTGGGGTGAGCAGGTCGAGGCACTGTCCTGATAAGTAAACTAAACCACTGTGGTTTCACCAGCGGTTACTAAAGCCCATTGGCTTGCGAAAGAACTTAAACCTTCAAGGTCTCTACCAGCGACCCCAGAGAACAGAAACAGGAGTACCTTCGCTGCATTGTGGCCCCTATCAGGGGAAGATGTCCCTCCAAGAAAGTTACCAGAGGCCCCTCTTTCACCGGGTTGATACTGCTCCGTGCTCTTCAGAAGGGTAACCTCTCCGGCCTCCTCGCCTCAGATACGAGCCCCATCCACCTCAGAGACCCTCGGACAAATCCGCCCTTGCGGGACCCAGTCGAAGTTACTGAGCCCCAGGCCTCCGATGTAGTACCTCACCCCAGGCTTAAGGTGCCTGGGATGGACTCCAACACTGTTCCGGCCAGGCCATGGGCACCTGGGCCGGAACTCCGGATCGCCAGCACCCAGGCCAAAGATGCCTGGGTGCGGGATAGCAGCAAAGCAGAAGACCTCGTGGCGAGGGCATCTACCCCTTTTATGCCCTCCCCCGGCAGACACAGCAGGTCTCCCCGCCCCGCTGTACTACTGCCAGAGCAGGACTAAAAGGTGCAGCACTGCGGTAATGGTTCTACCTCGACCCGGGACAACAGCGCCACCCACAGGTCAAAGGGAACAACACACCACCAGAGTCCTCCACGACTTAATTGGTCTGAACCCTATCACAATTGGTGCAACCCGGGTCATTCTACCACCCAGGTGCTCCCCCTAGATTTAGACCCCCACTACACTCTCCCCCTAGTGGTTTGACGCTGGTCCCCAGCGTCTGGTGCAGGCATATGTCTCCCAAGGAGCGGTAGGATAAGCCAGACCCCAGAGGCCATCCCTGAAATTTGAATCCCAATTTGTGCCAAGACCTGCTCAAGGGAAGGGGAACATAAAATAATAGAACTTTGCAATAAAACCATTTGAACATGTACATAATTACAATTCCCCCCCCCCCCCCATCACTGTCTAAGAACCACCCCATACTCAGAAGCCTTGACGGATGTATCTCCTGCAGAGGGGAAAAAGAAAACACAACATCCTAACACATTTGTGTAACTTGGAACGAATGGGTCTATCAGCCGAGAGGCCCATTCGCTCCAATGAGCAAGGTGGTGCAAGTGTAAAAAAAAAAAAACAGTCGTTGCACAACACTGCCACCTGGTGACAGTATCGCGGTGATGACACTTGGTTGAATCTTCCAGACAACCTTCCTTCTTCTTACTGTGTCCCTACTCTGATTCTACCCCAATGTCTTTGTCTTTAATGCAGGAAGAAAGAGGGAGAACAAAACAAACGGCTCCCATTTCTTCAGAGAGTGAAAAAGCCCAAGTAAAAAAAAAACAGGGCACAGTTCTTGTATTCTGGGAAAGCATTTCCAGAAAGTCCAGCAACAAGAGAACATACAGGAGTCTTTTCTCCTACAAATAGAACTTAGGATGCGGTAAGAACAGGGGCTTCAAGTGCTTGTCAAAGGTTTCAACATTGTATTCAATGTCCTCTCCATCTTTCCGGCAGATAAGCACCCTGTCCGCATGGATATGTCGGCCCAACATCCACTCCGCTTTACAGTCCTTGAATTTCCTGGACACAGAGGGTGAGCATAAGTACCGGCGAGCATGATGCACTTTGAGCTTCTCCCAGATGAACTCATCATACCACCGCGGCCTCTAGACCTTGACTTAAAAAAGTAAGTCCCGAGGCAGATATGGATATTCCCATCCATACTCACGGGCAACCCTCTGGCAAAAGAGCCTCTGCAGTCGGGCCAAAGGTGGCATCGTGGCCCGCTCTCCTTCTCCGGGCGGCACGATGGCTTCTGGATGCCGAGGTACTTTAACTACCTCCTGTTGTTTGAGTCTTGGCGCCCGCAGTGATGCACGCTGTGTTCCCGCTACCGGAATGGGTGATGCTTCAGTTGAAGAAAGGACAGGCAGAGGACCAGGCTTCCTCGTGAGCTCCAGGGCTTCCCCCCGGGGTGTACTGTCTCCTGTGGACATAGGCAGATCTTGTGGTGCACGGAGCGCAAGCAGTGGCATTTTGTCCCAGCCCTTGCGGTGAAAGAGTTCATCAATGTCACCATCATCTCCACAGTCCGACAGCGACTCTAGGTCAGAGGTGTCGTACATCTCTGCGGGTAGGTAATTCCCGGTTGACACGGAATCACCCTCCCTTGCGGGTTCCACCAACTGTGGACTCCCGACACCTCCAACCACCACCACAGTCCCAGCCCCTGGCTCACCTGGACCTTTTGAAGAAGCAGGATGTCCAGGACTTTTCTCTCTAGCGGCGCCATCCAGGCCAGGCAAGCGGCGGGGTGAAGCTCGACCACGACCACAGGAGGCCTGTACCAGGCCGACTTTCCTCTTCGGAGGTGGGAGCAGGGAGCTTGTGGCGACCGAAGCAGCATCCTCAGATTTTTCTCTCTCAGTCTCTGGTTGGGCAGTCACATCGCCCTGGTCAGTGCGTACGGGGACCTCCGCAAAGGCCTGGATCTCCCCTTCCGGTGTAGCGGTACCTGTGAGGCAGTTGAGGCGAAGGGCCCCGGGCCTTGCTGTGGATGGCTCCACCTCGAATAGAAACTCCTTGCACGCCTCACATCGCCCGAATGGCTTCAGGTTGACAACCAGTCCCGAGCATCCGGGACAGATCACGCCGAGGGCCTCCGTGTCTCTGCAGGTGTACAGAGCCAACTGCCCTCGGGGCCTAAGTCTTATCCTCGTGTCTGTAAGGGAAGCAGCAAAAGCAGTCATCTTTGTGGGGTAGGGAACCGGAATCCACGGGGAACTTGAGGTCATCCTGACTATCTGCTGCTCCATCACGCACTGACCACGCGCCAGAGCCTCCACGTGTATCTCCCCACATGGTCAGACTCCTCCCACAACCTGCACGTTTTTGCGGGCTTCCAACTCCCTCCGCCCATGAACTGCGCAGCTATGGGGTGCCTCATGGCGCAGTGCAGTAAAAGCCCCCACATGTAGTACGTCACACGGCTGGACTTCTCCCTCTTCTCGCTCTTCTGCATGGGCCTTTCCCGTCTTAGGGTCATGTCCACGACTTCGAGCAGGGATGCACTTTGGCCAGTAATATGGCCGACCCACTCGGAACTCCTCCGGGCAGCAAAGTTCAAACACAGACGTTCTCAGTTCCATAGTCTAAACACACACGTGTGACTTCCGAGCCCCCACGTGTAGCGGCCTCACTCCCTTCTCTCGTGTATCGATTATCTGATAGCTCTGGTCTAGGGGTATCGTGCATGTGAGAGTGAGATGCGCTACGGCCCATGTCCTCCCCATTGATGCGGGTGAGGTGAAGGAAGGGTAACCTCTCCGACCTCCTCACCTCAGATACGAGCCCCATCCACCTCAGGGACCCTCGGACAAATCCGCCCTTGCGGGACCCAGTCGAAGTTACTGAGCCCCAGGCCTCCGATGTAGTACCTCACCCCAGGCTTAAGGTGCCTGGGATGGACTCCAACACTGTTCCGGCCAGGCCATGGGCACCTGGGCCGGAACTCCGGATCGCCAGAACCCAGGCCAAAGGTGCCTGGGTACGGGATAGCAGCAAAGCAGAAGACCTTGTGGCGAGGGCGTCTACCCCTTTTATGCCCTCCCCCCGGCAGACACAGCAGGTGTCCCCGCCCCGCTGTACTACTGCCAGAGCAGGACAAAAAGGTGCAGCACTGCGGTAATGGTTCTACCTCGACCCGGGACAACAGCGCCACCCACAGGTCAAAGGGAACAACACACCACCAGAGTTCTCTATGACTTAATTGGTCTGAACCCTATCACAATTGGTGCAACCCGGGTCATTCTATCACCCAGGTGCTCCCCCTAGATTTAGACCCCCGCTACAACTATAATGTTCTTCATTTTAACCACTTCCCGCCCGCCATATAGCAGAATGACGTGCACAAAGTGGTTAAGCTATGACTGGGCGTTATATGATCTCCAGCAGGATATGCCACGATCGTGCGCCCGCCGGGGTTAGGGTTATCGATCGTTGGTGTGATGTGTCATTCTGACACACCGTATCACAGATCTTGGTAAAAAGCCTCTGACGTAGGCTCTTTACCATGTGATCAGGAAGAGCCGTTTATCCGCTTTTCATTCACTCGCACTGACAGACACGAGTAGAGGAGAGCCGATCGTCTGCTCTCCGTGACAGGGGGGTCTGCGCTGATTGATTATCAGTGCAGCCCCCCGAGGATTCCCACCCGTGCCCACCAGGGATGCCCATCCAGGACCACCAGGGTTGCCAATCAGTGCCAATTGAAGGTGCCAATCAGTGCCTATCAGTAATGCCTGTCAGTGCCTCCTCATCAGTGCTGCCTATCAGAGCCATCTATCAGTGCCCATCAGTGCCACCCATCAGTGTCCATCAGTGCCACCTATCAGTGCCCATCAGTGCTCCCTATCAGTGCCTATCAGTGCCCATCAGTGCCACCTATCAGTGCCACCTATCAGTGCCCATCAGTGACACCTATCAGTGCCCATCAGTGCCACCTATCAGTGCCCATCAATGCTGTTGTGGAATTCCTAGGCTGTTTGCAGAGCACACAGCCTATAATTCCTGTGATATCTAAGCACACATCAGATTTCATCTTTTTGCAATAATGCTATCTTTAAGTTTGCTAAGATCCACTCACCGTTCATTCCCATTCATCCAAGAAAGGCAGCACCACAAAAGCTTATCTTCTCATCAGGCCATTCCAGCATAGACTGACTAGCCGACGTCTAATCATAGGCTTTTATTAAACTCAAAAGATCTCACACAGGAGGTGATTGGCTGCAGCAACCAATCCCCTCCCCCATGGGCGGGAACCTCACAGGATGTTCCTTCCTCACAGGAAAATGACAATACCTGGACATTCCTTCCAACAGGAGATGTCATACATGAATACAATAACGTAGGATGGCTAAAGTTACCGTTGATAGGAATTCTTATTCTGCGCTATTCCATAGAATAACGCATATTAAGATTATACTATTATTGAATGGGGGAGGGAGGCTATCTGCAGATGCGCACTACGAATTCCAACCAATGTTGATCAGACACAGCAGAGACAAGAGTACGCATCTGCTCATAACCAATGATGTTGTTGCAGAGCGAGCATATCCCCTCCTTAACGATCGTCCATGCTAATGCACAGAGGGCCCCCGTTGGCGGACATATCCGCACCCTGCAAACATCACACTCCAACCTCAAAACGTTTTCCCCTATCAGACGGGATTCAACCAGCCTCAGACTACCCCAATCAGCTCTTTTAGAGCGGGTTGCGGAAGTACTAACACTGGGTGACACTATGACAATACATATTAAATACATCTCCATAAAAATCTCCACAACAGTCCTCCCTTTTTTTGTCATATGCACCCCATGTGTCCATCGATGAGAGCTGATCTGCTTCTTACACCTGTAAATGAATCAGTCCTTAGTCCATAAAAAGGAAAACACGGCTTGGCATGTAGACTCTACTCTTCAGGGGCATGACTTATAAAGGAGGACACGACATGGTGAGCTGTAGTAATCGCCGATCCGTCTGTGATTCTCTGTCTTGTATGTGGGTCCGGTTTCGGGGCGTCTCATCAAGGAAACTCTGGTCACACGTCAAATCAGGCAACAGGAGCCTCTCGTCACGACATAGAAAGAATAGAAATAAAAACGACATGAGTATATATATTCCCACTTCCTTTAACCACGATCCGCTGTAAAATAAAAATTAGATCCCCAAAGATTCCCAGACCCTTAAAATAGACTCCCAACCTTCACTTAGCTACAGCTCTGGCTTCAACAATTACATGAAGAACCCTATCCTTAACGGATGAGAATTGTTCAATTGTATCCCAAGCCCGAGCCACCTTCACCTTGTACATGCAGGACCCCATGCCCAGACCTGGTCGGGGTTGGTGAACAAATCCCTTCTAGCTGTCCCTGCCATTCTTAATTTCCTGCGCCATCAGATCCTCGCGATCGGCCGCGACATAAGATGTTGGGACAGCTTCACCATCACGCATGAACCTCTTGCTTTGGGGGAAATACCTTTATAAGCTGCAGATCCGCATAAACACCAAACTAAAGTTCAAACACACACCCAAACCGACAAGAGACAGAGCCATTAAAACTAAAACCAATTTTACCCTCTAAAAATACATCGTTAGGTTCCATTGACAAGTGTCTGTCTGGAGTCTTCACTAGTTTGTCAAAAACTCCTCATACCCATAATAACATCATAAATGGCATGTACCGCTGTCATCGCTGGGGACTAAAACTCCTCATACCCATAATAACATCATAAATGACATGTACCACTGTCATCGCTGGGGACTAAAACTCGGTGAAGACTCAGAACAGACCATCGGTCCTGTTCGCTTTCTGAGCTAGTCAGGACATACACTTTAAATAATAACTTGGGATGCTTTTCACTGTTACCCTCGCTAAAATTTACTAAACAACAAAAATATAAATAAACAAAGATACTCCTCATTCTTTGGTGTGGTTGAGCCGCTTCTTGCAGTGGCTGGCATGGTCTCATCCCTCAAGCTTCTTTACAACGACCCAGTCACCTGGTTGGAAAGAATGTAAACTGATTATTGAGCCAGGGTCCAGGAGGGACTCGTGAAAACCTTTTGGTGGACATTTTGAAGCTCATGTCACAACGATCGCACCTCCCCCATCAGCCGAGAATATAAGTGACAGCTAATGAGGAGAGTACGACTATGGTTTTGACTGACCTCCAAACAACCCTCATATGACAATAACCCAGACATCGGGACTGTGGTCACTGCATAACCTGTGCGTGGCTTACAATACCTGAAACCATTGACAAAAGGTTCTTAGCCTCTGGGATGGGAACCTACTTCACCAGACTGCTGCTTGCCGATTCAAATTCTATAAAAGAAAGACAGTCTTGGCACAAACTTGGTTAGAATTACAGGAGTTAACATTATTTGTTTGACAAAAAAAAAACTGTCACTCTTACATTTATCACTTCTCCCCCCTTTTCTTCCTCATTACAGACTGAAGGAAGAAATGCGTGGTGCAGGAAAAAAGAAACAATGAAATAGCCTATGATACTTTTACCTCCCTTAGATTTATCCATATGTACAGCTGTCTACATACACCTGTTCTCTGTGTACAAACTCCTTGGACCTGAAAAATACTTATAAGTAGTGATGAGCCGAACACCCCCGGGTTCGGTTCGCACCAGAACCCGCAAACGGACCGAAAGTTCGCACGAACATTAGAACCCTATTAAATACAATGGATGCGAACGTTCGGATTCTAAAGTGCTAATTATAACGACTATTATCCATGTTATTGTCCTAAACAGAGTTTGGGAACCCGGGTTCTGCACCAGGGGACATGTATCAATGCAAAAAGAAGTTTTAAAAACGGACGTTTTCCGGGAGCAGTCATTTTAATGATGCATAAAGTGAAAAAAAAAAAGTCAAATATTCCTTTAAATATTGTAGCTGGGGGGTGTCTAAAGTATGCCTGTGAAGTGCCACGTGTTTCCCGTGTTTAGAACTGTCCCTGCACAAAATTACATTTCTAAAGGAAAAAAAAGCCATTTAAAACTGCTTGCGGCTTTAATGTAATGTCTGGTCCTGGTAATATGGATGAAAATCTTTAAGAAAAATGGCATAGCTACCCCATCACCCCCCCCCCCCCACCCCAGCCCATTACCAGCCCCTTTGGGTCTTGTATGGATATTAAGGGGAACCCCGCACACAAAATAAAAAAGGCCCTATATACTCTGAACAGCCGTATACAGGCGGTGCATACAAGACAGGGACTGTAGGTTTGTTCTTATGTTGAATCTGTTTGTAATTTTGAACAGCTACATTGTTTAAGTGTAGCTCAAGCCCAAATACCTATTTTTAAGCTTTTTGGAAAACATAGGGAAGGGTTATCACCCCTGTAACATTTGTTTTGCTGTCTGTGCCCCTGTTCAGAACATTTCACCTCACTTTGCGTCCCAATGACAACTGATTTTGAAATGTGGTGTTTTTATTGAAACAAGGATTGGTGATAAAGCATCAGTAGAGAGGAGACACCTTTCTCCCATATTAATTCTTACAGGAGAGAATTTTCCTTCCAAGGGGTAGATTTCCTCTCACTTCCTGTTGTCTTCTTCCGTTTGCAAGTAGTAGTCGTTTGTAAGTTGGATGTTTGAAAGTAGGGACCTGCCGTATATACTCTGCAGAAATTGGCCCCTTAGGTGTTGGTGTTGGCACAACACTGTAAGCACTCACAGTTACTCTTGGTGGGTGCTGGAACGCCCTGCTGTCAACTATTATATCAGGAATTGTAATAACATATAATTGTTGAACAGTGGTAGTAAAAATTGGGCCTTTGATGGTGGTGCTGGTGCCACAACACTGTAAGGCCTGACAGTTACTCTTGGTGGGCGCAGCAATGGGCCCTGCTGTGAATTATTAGATCAATAATTATAATTGCATGCCCCTGTTGAACAGGGGCTGAAAAATTGGGCCTTTGGTGGTGGTGGTGGTGGTGTTGACACAACACTGTAAGGCCTGACAGTTACTCTTGGTGGGCGCAGCAATGGGCCCTGCTGTGAATTATTAGATCAATAATTATAATTGCATGCCCCTGTTGAACAGGGGCTGAAAAATGTGGCCTTTGGTGGTGGTGGTGGTGGTGGTGTTGACACAACACTGTAAGGCCTGACAGTTACTCTTGGTGGGCGCAGCAATGGGCCCTGCTGTGAATTATTAGATCAATAAATATAATTGCATGCCCCTGTTGAACAGGGGCTGAAAAATTGGGCCTTTGGTGGTGGTGGTGGTGGTGGTGGTGGTGTTGACACAACACTGTAAGGCCTGACAGTTACTCTTGGTGGGCGCAGCAATGGGCCCTGCTGTGAATTATTAGATCAATAATTATAATTGCATGCCCCTGTTGAACAGGGGCTGAAAAATTGGGCCTTTGGTGGTGGTGGTGGTGGTGGTGTTGACACAACACTGTAAGGCCTGACAGTTACTCTTGGTGGGCGCAGCAATGGGCCCTGCTGTGAATTATTAGATCAAGAATTATAATTGCATGCCCCTGTTGAACAGGGGCTGAAAAATTGGGCCTTAGGCACTGGTGGCACAACACTGCAACCCCTCACAGATACTGTACTTGGAGCACAGCAATGAGGCCTGTTGCAAAGTATTGCATCAAAAATTGTAATTACACGCCCCTGTTAAACAGGGGCTGAAAAATTGGGCCTTAGCCACTGGCGGCACCCATAAACCAAAATGATCTTCCAAGCTATCATCATTAATCGGATCATTGAGGAGGAGGAGGAGGATAGCTAGTCAACATAACAGCACAGGAACTCAGCATCAGCATCAGTCTTGAAGGGATGTGACATTTTAAAATCAATTAGTCTGTTATATCAGCATCAGGTGTGTGGTAGCTGGTGGTGATCCAAGACTGGTTCATCTTGATGAAAGTCAGTCGATCAACCGAGTCGGTGGACAGGCGCACCCTGTGATCCGTGACAAATCCTCCAGCAGCACTGAATGTGCGTTCTGAAAGAACGCTGGATGCAGGACAGGCCAGTAGCTCAATTGCATACTGTGCAAGCTCTGGCCAGTGATCCATCCTCAAGACCCAGTAAGCCAGAGGATTTTCGGTGGGGAAGGTGTCCAAGTCTGACCTTGCCCCTAGGTATTCCTGCACCATGTATATCAGACGCTGGCGATGGTTGCTGGAAACGATCATACTTTGGGGCTGCGGACTAAAGAATTGTCTGAACGCATCGGTCAGATGGCCACATTCCCCACCGCTCCTTCTTTGACTGCCCGAAGCCTCAGCAACTCGTTGTCCAGGACCAGGAGTTTGTAACCTCCCAGTCTCTGGGAACGCGTTGCACAGACCTTTCTGCAAGGCCTCCCGGAGTTGTCTCATCCTCTGCTCCCTCTGCGACGGTAACATAAGGTCCGCAACCTTACCCTTGTACCGTGGATCAAGGAGAGTGGCCAGCCAGTAATGGTCCCTCTCCTTGATCCGAAGAATACGAGGATCCTTCCGCAGACTTTGCAGGATCAGGGAGGCCATGCAGCGTAGGTTAGCTGAGGCATTCAGTCCGGAGTCCTCTGGGTCACTAAGGACGACATGATCCGCAGCCACCTCCTCCCAGCCACGTACAAGTCCACTGGTTTCTTGGGACTGTAAATCATCCCTAAAAGACTGCTGCTGATGATGCTGAGTGCCAGCCTCCACCTCCATGCTGACACAATCCTCCTCCTCCTCCTCCTCCTCTTCCTGTGCGATGGGTGGGACAGAAGGAACACTGTCAGGGTAAAGGGGGCCTTGAGAGGCAAGGAAGTCCTCCTCTTCCTGCCTCTGTTCTGCCTCAAGTGCCCTGTCCATTATTCCACGCAGCGTGTGCTCCAACAGGTGGACAAGAGGTACAGTGTCACTGATGCATGCACTGTCACTGCTCACCATCCTCGTGGCCTCCTCAAATGGTGCCAGGACAGTGCATGCATCCCTGATCATGCCCCACTGGCGTGGTGAAAAAAAACCCGAGCTCCCCTGACCCTGTCCTGGTGCCGTAGTCGCACAGGTACTCATTGATGGCCCTCTGTTGCGTGTGCAGCCGCTGCAGCATGGCCAACGTTGAGTTCCACCTGGTGGGCATGTCACATATAAGGCGGTTCTTGGGCAGGTTCAACTCCTTTTGCAGCTCAGCCAGGCGAGCACTGGCATTATAAGATCTGCGGAAATGAACACAGACTTTCCTGGCCTGCCTCAGGACATCCTGTAAGCCCGGGTACCTGCCCAAGAACCGCTGCACCACCAGGTTAAGGACGTGAGCCACACAGGGCACATGGGTCAGTTGTCCCTGTCGGAGGGCGGAGAGGAGGTTGGTGCCATTGTCACAAACCACCATTCCTGGCTTAAGCTGGCGTGGCGTCAACCACCTCTCGGCCTGCCCCTGCAGAGCAGACAGGACCTCTGCCCCAGTGTGGCTCCTGTCCCCCAAACACACCAGCGAAAGCACGGCATGGCATCTTTTTGCCTGCGTACTTGCGTAGCCCCTTGAACGCCTACGGAGCACCGCTGGTTCCGAGGACAAAGCACAGGAAGAGGCCATGGAGGAAGAAGAAGAGGAGGGGGTGGAGGAGAGAGGTGTGTCACAACCAGTAGTAGCATTTTGGAGGCGTGGCGGTGGAACAACCTCCAACACTACTGCACCTTGTCCTGCATCCTTCCCAGCTGCCAAAAGAGTGACCCAATGGGCCGTGAAAGAAAGGTAACGTCCCTGTCCATGCCTGCTGGACCATGAGTCAGCGGTAATATGCACCTTACCGCTGACCGCCCTGTCCAGCGAGGCCAAGACATTGCCTTCCACATGCCTGTAGAGAGCCGGAATCGCCTTCCGTGAGAAAAAGTGGCGTTTGGGAACCTGCCACTGAGGAACCGCACATTCCACAAACTCACGGAAGGGGGCCGAGTCTACCAACTGAAAAGGCAGCAGTTGAAGCGCTAGCAATTTAGCCAAGCTAGCATTCAACCGCTGGGCATGTGGATGGCTGGGAGTGAACTTCTTTCGACGGTCCAGCAGCTGGGGCAGGGAAATTTGCCTGCTAGAATCGGACGTCGGTGTACTGCTAGCAGAGTGCCCGCAAGTACTTGGCTGTGACACACCTAATTCTACACCTTCATTCCTCTCAGAGCAGGTTTCAGAGAGGACTGAAGGTATAGTGGGGTTGGAGATCCCAGCTGATGCGGTGCAAGAAGAGGTCAGCTTTGTTCTTTGGTGTGGGTCTTTAAGGTAGGCTTGCCAACGAGCTGCATGGCAGGTCAACATATGTCTGATCAAGCATGTGGTGCCCAAGCGGCTGATGTTTTGGCCACGCGATATACGCTTGAGACATATGTTGCAAACAGCAGCTGTGCGATCTGATGCACTCGCCTCAAAAAAGGCCCACACCAAAGAACTTTTTGAATGACGGGCAGAGGCAGCGCCCTGCACAGGCGGAGCTCTGCGGTGTGATTCCGTCGGTGTGCTGCCCATACGCTGGCCACCCAAGGGCATCCTGCCTCGTTGGAGATGTGCCTCCTCCTCATCCTCCTCCTCTCTCCTATTAGGCACCCACGTGGAGTCAGTGACCTCATCATCCCCTCCCTCCTCATCACTGGAGCCAATCTGGCAGTATGCTGCAGCTGCTGGAGCATGACTGCCAGATTGGTGTCCTTCTTGAGCATCCCCTCTCTCTGCTCTCACGCTACTGCCTTCCTCTATCTGGGTATCATCATCAGATCCTTCGAAACGCTGGGCATCCTCCTGGAGCATGTACCCAACACTGTGCTCAAACAGTTCGGGGGAATCCTCAGGAGGAGGACATGGTGGGTCTAGGGAAGGATTGACTAATGAAGATAATGATACCAGAGAAGAGGATGCTTTGGCAGCTGCTTTGCCAGTACCCTGAGCCTGGGTGAGAGAGGATGAGGAGGATGAGGTGGGCTTGGTCATCCACTCTAACAAGTCTTCGGCATGATGTGGCTCAACATGTCCAGCTGCCGAAAAGAAGGACAAGCGTGTCCCATGGCCATGTGCTGATGACAATGCACCGCGTCCACGACCAGCACTGTTGCCCCCAGACACAGAGCCTGCTTGCCATCTTTTTTTGCCTCCTGACTGTCTGCCTCTCCTTGTTTGCCTTCCAGACATTTTAATGGATGGCCTGCAGGGAGATGGGAAAAACAGCAATAAGGGCTACCTTCAGGTGTATACTGTGCAGGAGGCTTAGCAAAAATGACACTGACACTGTCCCCTGCCTATCCTTCTCTGTCCCTAAACACAAGGATTTGCAATATGCTTCAGCAAGATTGGTTTAGCACAGAATAGCACACTGTCAGTTTCACTCACTGTCCTACTCTGTCCCTACAAACAAGATTTAGCACAGAATAGCACACTGATAGTTTCCACGAGTGTCCTTCTCTGTCCCTAAACTCAAGGATTTCAAATATGGTTCAGCAAGATTGGTTTAGAACAGAATAGCGAACTGTCAGTTTCACTCACTGTACCTCTCTGTCCCTACAAACAAGATTTAGCACAGAATAGCACACTGATAGTTTCCACGAGTGTCCTTCTCTGTCCCTAAACTCAAGGATTTCAAATATGGTTCAGCAAGATTGGTTTAGAACAGAATAGCACACTGTCAGTTTCACTCACTGTCCTACTCTGTCCCTACAAACAAGATTTAGCACAGAATAGCACACTGATAGTTTCCACGAGTGTCCTTCTCTGTCCCTAAACTCAAGGATTTCAAATATGGTTCAGCAAGATTGGTTTAGAACAGAATAGCACAC
The DNA here is from genome assembly GCA_029206835.1 of Rana muscosa. Lineage (NCBI taxonomy): Eukaryota > Metazoa > Chordata > Amphibia > Anura > Ranidae > Rana > Rana muscosa. The sequence continues at coordinate 372,732 of JARGYO010001167.1, forward strand.
TGTCAGTTTCACTCACTGTCCTACTCTGTCCCTACAAACAAGATTTAGCACAGAATAGCACACTGATAGTTTCCACGAGTGTCCTTCTCTGTCCCTAAACTCAAGGATTTCAAATATGGTTCAGCAAGATTGGTTTAGAACAGAATAGCACACTGTCAGTTTCACTCACTGTCCTACTCTGTCCCTACAAACAAGATTTAGCACAGAATAGCACACTGATAGTTTCCACGAGTGTCCTTCTCTGTCCCTAAACTCAAGGATTTCAAATATGGTTCAGCAAGATTGGTTTAGAACAGAATAGCACACTGTCAGTTTCACTCACTGTCCTACTCTGTCCCTACAAACTAGATTTAGCACAGAATAGCACACTGAGAGTTTCCACGAGTGTCCTTCTCTGTCCCTAAACTCAAGGATTTCAAATATGGTTCAGCAAGATTGGTTTAGAACAGAATAGCACACTGTCAGTTTCACTCACTGTACCTCTCTGTCCCTACAAACAAGATTTAGCACAGAATAGCACACTGACACTTTCCCTCACTGTACCTCTCTGTCCCTAAACTCAAGGATTTCAAATATGGTTCAGCAAGATTGGTTTAGAACAGAATAGCACACTGTCAGTTTCACTCACTGTACCTCTCTGTCCCTACAAACAAGATTTAGCACAGAATAGCACACTGATAGTTTCCACAAGTGTCCTTCTCTGTCCCTAAACTCAAGGATTTCAAATATGGTTCAGCAAGATTGGTTTAGAACAGAATAGCACACTGTCAGTTTCACTCACTGTCCTACTCTGTCCCTACAAACAAGATTTAGCACAGAATAGCACACTGACACTTTCCCTCACTGTACCTCTCTGTCCCTAAACTCAAGGATTTCAAATATGGTTCAGCAAGATTGATTTAGAACAGAATAGCACACTGACAGTTTCACTCACTGTCCTACTCTGTCCCTACAAACTAGATTTAGCACAGAATAGCACACTGAGAGTTTCCACGAGTGTCCTTCTCTGTCCCTAAACTCAAGGATTTCAAATATGGTTCAGCAAGATTGGTTTAGAACAGAATAGCACACTGACACTTTCCCTCACTGTACCTCTCTGTCCCTAAACTCAAGGATTTCAAATATGGTTCAGCAAGATTGGTTTAGAACAGAATAGCACACTGTCAGTTTCACTCACTGTCCTACTCTGTCCCTACAAACTAGATTTAGCACAGAATAGCACACTGAGAGTTTCCACGAGTGTCCTTCTCTGTCCCTAAACTCAAGGATTTCAAATATGGTTCAGCAAGATTGGTTTAGAACAGAATAGCACACTGACATTTTCCCTCACTGTACCTCTCTGTCCCTAAACTCAAGGATTTCAAATATGGTTCAGCAAGATTGGTTTAGAACAGCATAGCACACTGTCAGTTTCACTCACTGTACCTCTCTGTCCCTACAAACAAGATTTAGCACAGAATAGCACACTGATAGTTTCCACAAGTGTCCTTCTCTGTCCCTAAACTCAAGGATTTCAAATATGGTTCAGCAAGATTGGTTTAGAACAGAATAGCACACTGTCATTTTCACTCACTGTCCTACTCTGTCCCTACAAACAAGATTTAGCACAGAATAGCACACTGACACTTTCCCTCACTGTACCTCTCTGTCCCTAAACTCAAGGATTTCAAATATGGTTCAGCAAGATTGGTTTAGAACAGAATAGCACACTGTCAGTTTCACTCACTGTCCTACTCTGTCCCTACAAACTAGATTTAGCACAGATTAGCACACTGAGAGTTTCCACGAGTGTCCTTCTCTGTCCCTAAACTCAAGGATTTCAAATATGGTTCAGCAAGATTGGTTTAGAACAGAATAGCACACTGACACTTTCCCTCACTGTACCTCTCTGTCCCTAAACTCAAGGATTTCAAATATGGTTCAGCAAGATTGGTTTAGAACAGAATAGCACACTGTCAGTTTCACTCACTGTACCTCTCTGTCCCTACAAACAAGATTTAGCACAGAATAGCACACTGATAGTTTCCACGAGTGTCCTTCTCTGTCCCTAAACTCAAGGATTTCAAATATGGTTCAGCAAGATTGGTTTAGAACAGAATAGCACACTGTCAGTTTCACTCACTGTCCTACTCTGTCCCTACAAACAAGATTTAGCACAGAATAGCACACTGATAGTTTCCACGAGTGTCCTTCTCTGTCCCTAAACTCAAGGATTTCAAATATGGTTCAGCAAGATTGGTTTAGAACAGAATAGCACACTGACACTTTCCCTCACTGTACCTCTCTGTCCCTAAACTCAAGGATTTCAAATATGGTTCAGCAAGATTGGTTTAGAACAGAATAGCACACTGTCAGTTTCACTCACTGTCCTACTCTGTCCCTACAAACAAGATTTAGCACAGAATAGCACACTGACACTTTCCCTCACTGTACCTCTCTGTCCCTAAACTCAAGGATTTCAAATATGGTTCAGCAAGATTGGTTTAGAACAGAATAGCACACTGTCAGTTTCACTCACTGTCCTACTCTGTCCCTACAAACTAGATTTAGCACAGATTAGCACACTGAGAGTTTCCACGAGTGTCCTTCTCTGTCCCTAAACTCAAGGATTTCAAATATGGTTCAGCAAGATTGGTTTAGAACAGAATAGCACACTGACACTTTCCCTCACTGTACCTCTCTGTCCCTAAACTCAAGGATTTCAAATATGGTTCAGCAAGATTGGTTTAGAACAGAATAGCACACTGTCAGTTTCACTCACTGTACCTCTCTGTCCCTACAAACAAGATTTAGCACAGAATAGCACACTGATAGTTTCCACAAGTGTCCTTCTCTGTCCCTAAACTCAAGGATTTCAAATATGGTTCAGCAAGATTGGTTTAGAACAGAATAGCACACTGTCATTTTCACTCACTGTCCTACTCTGTCCCTACAAACAAGATTTAGCACAGAATAGCACACTGACACTTTCCCTCACTGTACCTCTCTGTCCCTAAACTCAAGGATTTCAAATATGGTTCAGCAAGATTGATTTAGAACAGAATAGCACACTGACAGTTTCACTCACTGTCCTACTCTGTCCCTACAAACTAGATTTAGCACAGAATAGCACACTGAGAGTTTCCACGAGTGTCCTTCTCTGTCCCTAAACTCAAGGATTTCAAATATGGTTCAGCAAGATTGGTTTAGAACAGAATAGCACACTGACACTTTCCCTCACTGTACCTCTCTGTCCCTAAACTCAAGGATTTCAAATATGGTTCAGCAAGATTGGTTTAGAACAGAATAGCACACTGTCAGTTTCACTCACTGTCCTACTCTGTCCCTACAAACAAGATTTAGCACAGAATAGCACACTGACACTTTCCCTCACTGTACCTCTCTGTCCCTAAACTCAAGGATTTCAAATATGGTTCAGCAAGATTGGTTTAGAACAGAATAGCACACTGTCAGTTTCACTCACTGTCCTACTCTGTCCCTACAAACTAGATTTAGCACAGATTAGCACACTGAGAGTTTCCACGAGTGTCCTTCTCTGTCCCTAAACTCAAGGATTTCAAATATGGTTCAGCAAGATTGGTTTAGAACAGAATAGCACACTGACACTTTCCCTCACTGTACCTCTCTGTCCCTAAACTCAAGGATTTCAAATATGGTTCAGCAAGATTGGTTTAGAACAGAATAGCACACTGTCAGTTTCACTCACTGTACCTCTCTGTCCCTACAAACAAGATTTAGCACAGAATAGCACACTGATAGTTTCCACGAGTGTCCTTCTCTGTCCCTAAACTCAAGGATTTCAAATATGGTTCAGCAAGATTGGTTTAGAACAGAATAGCACACTGTCAGTTTCACTCACTGTCCTACTCTGTCCCTACAAACAAGATTTAGCACAGAATAGCACACTGATAGTTTCCACGAGTGTCCTTCTCTGTCCCTAAACTCAAGGATTTCAAATATGGTTCAGCAAGATTGGTTTAGAACAGAATAGCACACTGACACTTTCCCTCACTGTACCTCTCTGTCCCTAAACTCAAGGATTTCAAATATGGTTCAGCAAGATTGGTTTAGAACAGAATAGCACACTGTCAGTTTCACTCACTGTCCTACTCTGTCCCTACAAACAAGATTTAGCACAGAATAGCACACTGACACTTTCCCTCACTGTACCTCTCTGTCCCTAAACTCAAGGATTTCAAATATGGTTCAGCAAGATTGGTTTAGAACAGAATAGCACACTGTCAGTTTCACTCACTGTCCTACTCTGTCCCTACAAACTAGATTTAGCACAGATTAGCACACTGAGAGTTTCCACGAGTGTCCTTCTCTGTCCCTAAACTCAAGGATTTCAAATATGGTTCAGCAAGATTGGTTTAGAACAGAATAGCACACTGACACTTTCCCTCACTGTACCTCTCTGTCCCTAAACTCAAGGATTTCAAATATGGTTCAGCAAGATTGGTTTAGAACAGAATAGCACACTGTCAGTTTCACTCACTGTACCTCTCTGTCCCTACAAACAAGATTTAGCACAGAATAGCACACTGATAGTTTCCACAAGTGTCCTTCTCTGTCCCTAAACTCAAGGATTTCAAATATGGTTCAGCAAGATTGGTTTAGAACAGAATAGCACACTGTCATTTTCACTCACTGTCCTACTCTGTCCCTACAAACAAGATTTAGCACAGAATAGCACACTGACACTTTCCCTCACTGTACCTCTCTGTCCCTAAACTCAAGGATTTCAAATATGGTTCAGCAAGATTGATTTAGAACAGAATAGCACACTGACAGTTTCACTCACTGTCCTACTCTGTCCCTACAAACTAGATTTAGCACAGAATAGCACACTGAGAGTTTCCACGAGTGTCCTTCTCTGTCCCTAAACTCAAGGATTTCAAATATGGTTCAGCAAGATTGGTTTAGAACAGAATAGCACACTGACACTTTCCCTCACTGTACCTCTCTGTCCCTAAACTCAAGGATTTCAAATATGGTTCAGCAAGATTGGTTTAGAACAGAATAGTACACTGTCAGTTTCACTCACTGTCCTACTCTGTCCCTACAAACTAGATTTAGCACAGAATAGCACACTGAGAGTTTCCACGAGTGTCCTTCTCTGTCCCTAAACTCAAGGATTTCAAATATGGTTCAGCAAGATTGGTTTAGAACAGAATAGCACACTGACACTTTCCCTCACTGTACCTCTCTGTCCCTAAACTCAAGGATTTCAAATATGGTTCAGCAAGATTGGTTTAGAACAGAATAGCACACTGTCAGTTTCACTCACTGTACCTCTCTGTCCCTACAAACAAGATTTAGCACAGAATAGCACACTGATAGTTTCCACGAGTGTCCTTCTCTGTCCCTAAACTCAAGGATTTCAAATATGGTTCAGCAAGATTGGTTTAGAACAGAATAGCACACTGTCAGTTTCACTCACTGTCCTACTCTGTCCCTACAAACAAGATTTAGCACAGAATAGCACACTGATAGTTTCCACGAGTGTCCTTCTCTGTCCCTAAACTCAAGGATTTCAAATATGGTTCAGCAAGATTGGTTTAGAACAGAATAGCACACTGACACTTTCCCTCACTGTACCTCTCTGTCCCTAAACTCAAGGATTTCAAATATGGTTCAGCAAGATTGGTTTAGAACAGAATAGCACACTGTCAGTTTCACTCACTGTCCTACTCTGTCCCTACAAACAAGATTTAGCACAGAATAGCACACTGACACTTTCCCTCACTGTACCTCTCTGTCCCTAAACGCAAGGATTTCAAATATGGTTCAGCAAGATTGGTTTAGAACAGAATAGCACACTGTCAGTTTCACTCACTGTCCTACTCTGTCCCTACAAACTAGATTTAGCACAGATTAGCACACTGAGAGTTTCCACGAGTGTCCTTCTCTGTCCCTAAACTCAAGGATTTCAAATATGGTTCAGCAAGATTGGTTTAGAACAGAATAGCACACTGACACTTTCCCTCACTGTACCTCTCTGTCCCTAAACTCAAGGATTTCAAATATGGTTCAGCAAGATTGGTTTAGAACAGAATAGCACACTGTCAGTTTCACTCACTGTACCTCTCTGTCCCTACAAACAAGATTTAGCACAGAATAGCACACTGATAGTTTCCACGAGTGTCCTTCTCTGTCCCTAAACTCAAGGATTTCAAATATGGTTCAGCAAGATTGGTTTAGAACAGAATAGCACACTGTCAGTTTCACTCACTGTACCTCTCTGTCCCTACAAACAAGATTTAGCACAGAATAGCACACTGACACTTTCCCTCACTGTACCTCTCTGTCCTTAAACTCAAGGATTTCAAATATGGTTCAGCAAAATTGGTTTAGAACAGAATAGCACACTGTCAGTTTCACTCACTGTACCTCGCTGTCCCTACAAACAAGATTTAGCACAGAATAGCACACTGATAGTTTCCACGAGTGTCCTTCTCTGTCCCTAAACTCAAGGATTTCAAATATGGTTCAGCAAGATTGGTTTAGAACAGAATAGAACACTGTCAGTTTCACTCACTGTCCTACTCTGTCCCTACAAACAAGATTTAGCACAGAATAGCACACTGATAGTTTCCACGAGTGTCCTTCTCTGTCCCTAAACTCAAGGATTTCAAATATGGTTCAGCAAGATTGGTTTAGAACAGAATAGCACACTGTCAGTTTCACTCACTGTCCTGCTCTGTCCCTACAAACAAGATTTAGCACAGAATAGCACACTGACACTTTCCCTCACTGTACCTCTCTGTCCCTAAACTCAAGGATTTCAAATATGGTTCAGCAAGATTGGTTTAGAACAGAATAGCACACTGACACTTTCCCTCACTGTACCTCTCTGTCCCTACAAACAAGGTTTAGCACAGAATAACACACTGACACTCTCCCTACCTATCCTTATTTGTCCCTAAACACAAGGAATCCAGGATTAGTAAAGGAAAAAAAAATGACACTGTCCCTGCCTATGCTTCTCTTTCCCTGCTCCGGAACACACTACACAAGGCCGCCGCGCTGGCGGCCTTTTATAGTGTAGGGCGTGTACTAAACCCCCTCAAGAACAATTGGCCACAGGCATCCTGCCTGTGGCCAATCATTGCTCTCCTCTCTGCCGGCGCTGTGATTGGCCAAGCATGCGGGGTCACAGTGCATGCTTGGCCAATCACAGCGCCTAGATGACACTGCGATGGCGTAGTGCATTGTGGGCCGTTCGCGTCACTCGAATTTGGCGCGAACGGCCCAAATCGTTCGATCTTCGTCGAACGATCGAACAGCCGATGTTCGAGTCGAACGTATGTTTGACTCGAACACGAAGCTCAACCCTACTTATAAGCAAAATCATTACTCTATTCTTCATATTTAACCTGCAAAGAATGGTAAAATAATAATGACATTCCTGTACATTGGTAAATTGTCAATGACATTCTTTCAAAACCGATTCAAACAAAACCCTCTGTAACCCTTACTTTTCCCGTTCCTACAAAAATACAACAGCCGCGACGCATCGGAGGATCGCCGCGGTAAGTTTGAACATATTCACGTTACTACATACAAACATTCAGATACAAACGTGGGGGAAATACTTCCCAGTTTCCAAAACCACAAATGAAAAAAAACAAAAACAGCCAGAATTCTACCTTCACTCTTTCAGCAATAGGAAAAAATACAATGGGAATATGAGAGCAACTCGAGAAGCTTGCATGGACCAGCCATACAAAGTTCAAACAAACGGGCATGAGACTACACCTCCATCAACACTCATCATTACAGATTTCTGAAGCCGCAGCTCAACTACATCCATTCCAGAGGGATACCCAAAATAGTATCCTTGGACCACCTATGTTAATCTTTTTGGGGTTCAAAGGCCTTTGCCCCAAAACTAGGCTTCGTGCACTGTGTGACCGTCTGACTATGGGAAGCCTCCATTCCTTCCCTTTGCACAGACCTCCTTGTGTCCATGGCGATTCGAATCGGCTTATCGTCTTAAACCTGCGTCCAGGTTAAACCGTTGCACCCTTTCGGAGATCACCGCCCGGGGTCTTCTTATACGGTGAATTGCAGAACTACAACCACTGTATGGTCAAGTCCTCCAACTAGAAACCCTAACCGAGGCGTCAACTCTATGGCTTGTTGTCCCAACACTTTTGGAACTACAGAACAACCACAGATCAACCCCCGAATTAGGCCTCTACCCCTCACAGTGCATGCATACACAAGCGTTTTCCGCTATACACCCATACACTGCGTTGTCAGACTAAACCACACAGAACAATTACGCCAGTTTACCACCTGCAGAACAATGTGGCTTCTCTCTGTATCTAGATGATAAAATAATGGTGATGCCCCCTGTTTGCTCTCTACTCAAAACTGTATTTCAGTATAAAACTTTACAAAACTGGAACAAAATATAAAAAACACTTAAATGCCAAAATGCTTTCCATTTTCCTTCCAAGCACAAATCTCATTCAGACAACCCCAAGCTCCTCCCACCAACTTTCTGATGATATATAAATGCTGAAAAGAAACTTCCGGTTATGCTCAGCTACTGGTTTATTTACATATCAATTGTTCAGGAAGAGGGAGGGGGAGGGGAGGCCTTAGCCTTGTCTATCAAGACTCCAAAAAAATCCATGGCTACACATTATATATTTCAACCATTTAAAACCTTGTCAAGGAAATGATGGAGTAAAACCCCCCTTTGCAAATGGGAGGGAATCCCCCCTGACCCACATTCCCTGGAAGTCAAACCATAAGTTGGGACCCAAAATACAAACTCCTGCCAAAAGATGGCTATACAGTACAAGTTCCAAAAAATGAATTGCCCTCTGGGAAACTCCCAAATATCCAAACATAAAAACACATCATTGTACAAAAAAAGGGATTTTTATAACAGCTTACCTGTAAAATCCTTTTCTTGGAGTACATCACGGGACACAGAGCGGCATAGTCAATACTATGTGGGTTATATAGTTTACCTTCAGGTGCTGGCACTGGCAACTTCCAAACCGGAAGTACCCTCCCCTATATAAGCCCCTCCCATCTGGGAGCACCTCAGTTTTGTAGCAAAGCAATAAGTGTCCCAAAAAGAGGGGTGGGAGCTCTGTGTCCCGTGATGTACTCCAAGAAAAGGATTTTACAGGTAAGCTGTTATAAAAATCCCTTTTTCTTTCTCGTACATCACGGGACACAGAGCGGCATAGTCATTACTATGTGGGACGTCCCAAAGCAATGCCCAATGAGGGGAGGGATACACTATACATAAGCTGGGCGCCATCAGGCATGAGGCTCTTTTGCGGCCTGCAACGCACTGCGCCCAAAGGCGACATCCTCCTGACTTCTGACGTCTACCTGGTAGAACCTAGTAAACGTGTGTACTAAGGACCATGTTGTGGCCTTACAGACTTGAGCCAGGGAGGCTTGGTGATGCACTGCCCATGAAGTTCCAACTGCTCTTGTGGAGTGCGCCCTAACTTTGAACGGAGGCGGTCTCCTTTTCAAGCCATAGGCTTGTATTATGACCTGTCGAATCCACTTGGCTAAAGTAGATTTTTGATGCTGCCTGACCCTTTCTGGGGCCTTCCGGCAGAACAAACAAAGTATCCGTTCTACGAATCTGAGCAGTGGCTTTAAGATAAGCTTTAACTGCTCTTACTACATCCAAAGAATGCAATAACTTTTCCTCTACCGAACTAGGTTTGGGGAAAAAGGAAGGAAGAACCACATCTTGGTTCAAATGGAACCTCGATACCACCTTAGGAAGAAGGCTGGATGAGGACGTAATACTACTCTGTCCTTATGGACAACCAGATATGGCTCCTTACAGGACAAGGCGGCTAATTCCGATACTCTTTTAGCCGAACAAATAGCTACTAAGAAAATCAATTTCCTGGTGAAAAGAACCAAGGAAATGTGCCGCAATGGTTCAAATGGTTGTTTCTGTAGAACCGACAGAACCAGGTTTAAGTCCCATGGACATATGGGAATACTAACCGGAGGGCTAATACGCATCACTCCTTGTATGAAAGCTTTGACTAATGAATGCAAAGCCAAGGGCCTTTGAAAAAATATTGACAAGGCCGTCTGACCCTTGATAGTACTCAAGGCAAGCTTCCTATGTACAGCCCACTGTAGGAAGTCCAGAATCCTACCTATTACGTACTTACGTGGATGCCATTTCTTGGCCTCACACCACGTGATGTACGCCTTCCAGATCCTATAATAGATCTGCCTGGATACCGGCTTCCTGGCATTGATCATGGTAGATACCACAGGATTAGAGAGCCCTCTCTTTTTTAGAATGTGGGCTTCAATAGCCAGGCCGTCAAACCTAGGGCTGGTAAGGAAGGGTAGTATATCGGTCCTTGCGAAAGCAGGTCCGGACGATGTGGGAGGGTCCAAGGACTTCCCACTGACATTTTTACAATCTCCGCGTACCATGCCCTTCGGGGCCACGCTGGAGCCACCAGAATCACTGGTTTCTTTTCTACCCTGATTCTGCGGATTAATCGCGGTGGGAATGCATATATCAGCTTGAACTGATCCCAAGGGAACACTAGGGCATCCGAACCGCAAGCTAGGGGATCCTTTGTGCGAGACACAAATCTGTCCACCTTTGCGTTGAATCTGGATGCTAGCAGATCTACATCCGGTGTTCCCCACCGCTGGCATATTGCCTGGAAAACCTCGGGGTGAAGAGACCATTCCCCCGGGCATAATTGCTGGCGACTTAAAAAGTCCGCTCTCCAATTTTCCACTCCTGGGATGAAAACCGCGGATATGGCTGTGACATATCTTTCTGCCCATTCCAGGATGCAATTCGCTTCCCTCTGGGCTGCACGACTCCTGGTGCCACCCTGGTGATTGATATATGCCACTGCTGTGGCATTGTCTGATTGAATTCTGACAGGTGACCCTTGGAGTTTGGATGCCCATGCTACTAGGGCATACCGGGCTGCTCGTATCTCTAAGAGATTGGTGGGCAGGGCCTTCTCTGCTTCTGACCACTTGCCCTGGAGAGACCATTGCTCCAGTACTGCCCCCCAGCCTATGAGGCTGGCATCTGTAGTGACCACCTTCCAAGAAACCGGACTGAAGGGTTTCCCTTTTTCCAGATTCTGGGGCACCAACCACCAATGGAGGCTCTTGCGAACGGAAGGGGACAGGGACATTGGTAAGTCTAAAGCCTGAACTTTTTTGTTCCAGGCTGACAGTATGGCCCTCTGCAAGTTCCTTGAATGGAATTGACCATAGGGTACTGCTTCGAATGAAGCCACCATTTTTCCCAGCAGCCTCATACACAGGCGTATGGATGGTTTTCTTTTTTGTACCCACTAAGTGGGTCAAATCTTTCAAAGACGACACCTTCTCTGGAGGTAAGAAAATCTTTCTCTGATTTGAATCCAGTCTTAGCCCCCAAGTATTCCAGACTTTTGACTGGTTTTAGGGCTGACTTGTCTCGGTTGATAATGCAACCGTGAGATTCCAGATACTTGATTATCTTGTAAACGACCACTTCTAGTTTTTTTCACTGAGTGGTCTATCAGCAACAAGTCGTCTAGATATGCCATTATCGTTACACCTTGTGTTCCTAGTTTGGCCAATCGTAGGGCCAGAATTTTTGTGAACACTCGTGGTGCTGTGGCCACACCGAAAGGTAAGGCTCTGAACTGAAAATGGCGCCCTTCTACTGCAAAGCGTAGAAATTTCTGGTGGGCCGGACAGATGGGAATATGCAAATAAGCATCCCTTATGTCGATCGAGGCTAACCATTCCTGCCCTTGTAGGGCGGTGGCCACCGATCGGATCGACTCCATCCGAAAAAGTCCAGATATGTAGGAACTTGTTTAGCCCTTTTATATTTAATATGGGCCTCACGTCCCCATTTGGTTTGGGGACTGTGACAAGGTTCGAGTAAAACCCGAACCCGCTTTCTTCCAAGGGAACCTTCATGATTACCCTTGGAGCAATAGTTGTTCTAGTGCCAGAAGGAGGGATCCACTCTTCTGGGGATCGCTTGGCATGTTTGACCTTATAAAATGGGCAGGAGGAATGTCTTTTAACTCCAGCCTGTATCCCAGACTTACTGCGGAGATCACCCATCTGTCTCTGATGGTGTCCCGCCAGGTCTCTGTGAACAACTGAAGTCTTCCCCTCACCCGATTGAGTGGGGGCAACCCTTCATGACTTGGGGGGAGGTTTTGTACCTCTCTTGAACCAGGGTTTCTTGTTACCCTGTGATTGTCCCTGATTTCTGCCCCCTGGATTTGACCGCGGAGGCCGTCGGAACTGTTTCACAGCCGATGTGCCAGGGACTGGAGAAGTAGGCCTCTTAAAAGAAGGACTTCTACCCTTGTTCTTAACCGGCAAGAGTGTACTTTTACCGGCAGAAGTTTTCTGGATATATTTGTCCAGATCATCTCCAGATAAGCGTTCTTCATGAAATGGGAAGCTAATCAGCAATTTCTTACAGGGAGCTTCAGCAGACCAGTTTTTGAGCCATAGAAGCCTACGCATATGTCTACAGACAGCGTAAAGCGGGATGCCTGTTGGATTGTATCCTTTATGGCGTCCACCGCAACACAAGGCTCTAGGTAGGTCAGCTAGGGCAAGAGCCTGCTGATCTGGTAAGTCCCTTAAGACTTGTTTCAACTGATCTTTCATTGCTTGGCAGACTCCAATCGCTGCTACTGCAGGTTGTGTCACCATGCTTGCTGTAGAGAAAGCAGATTTTAGTAAAGACTCCAATTTTTTATCTATTGGGTCTTTGAACATTGGAACATTATCTACTGGACATGTCAGTGATTTATTTACACAAGAGATGGCTGTGTCCACTGTAGGGGCCCTCCATTTTTTTATGAACTTATCCTCCATGGGATAGATCACTGGAAATCTCTTGGGGGGAGTAAATATTTTATCAGGATGCTCCCAATCCTGGTAAATAAGCCCTTCCAATAAAGGGTGGATTGGGAAGGAACAGACAGCCTGGGGAGCTTTCAGCGACCCCAGCGAGGAAACCGTAGTGGTTGATGGTTCCGCCAGAGGCATTTTAAATGCTGATCGGACCATGTTAGTCAGAGACTGAACCCATAATCTTTCAGCCTGAGATGCTGAGAAAGGTTCTTCCACTGTTGATTCCTCTATAACTGAATCAACCTCATCCTGATCCCCTTCAGGTAGGTCGATCTCTGTGTGGGGCTGTTCCTCCACTAACAGGCACTCTGAAGGAGGAGACGGAGATCGGACGCGCTTTCCCTGTGACAGGGAAGCAGCGATCAATGCTGTTAATCTCTCTTCCAATCCTCCCAGAGTTGAGGATAAAACCTCCTCTGTTATATATACAGGAGCAGGTGGACTGGGGACAGCCGCAGCACCAGGCACTCCTGCGGGGTTCCTACGGCTACTGACCTCCGAATTTTCAGGGGAGATTGGTGCAGTACAAGCATGCCCAATATCCTCAGAGCCCGATGGAGACCCCTTTGGCTTCCTGGAAGACTTATTTCCGGAGCGTCTGGACGACATATCCTTTAAGCACAAAGCTGAGGTATTCCCGTCGTCATACACCAATTTTGCTGGTAATAGTCTAACACAGTTGCTGCTATATACCAGGTGGTGTCCACTAAAGTGCCTTTCTATGGGGATGCCTGCATCAACCGCCTCTGTGTGCCACCGTTTTGTTGCTAGCTCTGTTTGCATCCAGCTGACACTTGTACTGTGTCTTTTATACATGCTGGGACGCCTGCACATGCGCAGAAGCGCCGCGGCGCACATCGAGCGTCATCCACCCGCCCCGCCCCTTTTTTTTCATAGGAGGCGCGTGCACGCGCCCGCGCGCGCGCCCGTGCACCATTGGCGCCCTTTTTTGAAACCAAGCAGGGACTAGGAGCCAGGGCCCTTTTTGCCGGAGGGCCTGTGCGGTGGATGAGCGCAGCAACAGGGCAGAGGAACTGGATTCCCACAGAGAAACTTACCAACTGCCTGGATCTTTTGACTTGAGAAAACCAAAGATCCACATGACAAGAAAAATGGACCACAGCGGCCTCTAGTGGTTTAACACAGGTACCGCGGTCCTCTTTTTTTTTTTTTTTTTCTTGACTACTATTTTTTACATTTTCCAGTAGTTATAGGCATACACAGATATTAGCGGGAATACCGTTAGGTAACAGACAGAAAGACAAATTAGGCTTGGGGGTCCCCCAATAGAACCAAGTTCCTGGGGGCCCCCACTTACCTGTTCCCCGCCGCAGGACTCTATTTGGTCCACAGAAGCCCAAACTTCACCTATCACGGCAGGCATTGTAATTAAACCTTCAGGGACCGGGTTCCCAAGGATTCCACTCCCCTGGACCTGTATAGCACCCTGCACAGAAAACATCTTGGTCGTGGGTATGACCAGAGCTCTGGATCCCAGGGTCCAGCCCTCCTAAGAGAGGCATTACAGGCAAAACCTTGCTCTTCTGTTGCAAGGCCCGGGTACCGACCGTTTAGCTATGAAGCTTTTTTGGTGGGATCCGGAACAGCTTACTAAGGCCCGTAAAAGAACCTGTACGCAAGCCCAGGAAAACACATGTTACTCTTTGGCCAACACCTTAGACACTGGCAAAAAACTGAGGTGCTCCCGGATGGGAGGGGCTTATATAGGGGAGGGTACTTCCGGTTTGGAAGTTGCCAGTGCCAGCACCTGAAGGTAAACTATATAACCCACATAGTAATGACTATGCCGCTCTGTGTCCCGTGATGTACGAGAAAGAAACTCTGTTAGTCTTACAATCTATCAAAATTCAGTGTAAAGTGAAGTTTTTTCTTAAAACCAAAATCCAAAACCCCAAACCCCTGCTCATATACTGCTAAGTCAGCCGATCCTGCAATAGCCCACACTCACCCAAATGAAAACAGAGAAATCCCCAACCTAACATCATGTGCATGGAGTTTGCATGTCCTCCCTGTGTCTGCGTTGGCCTCCTCCCACACTCCAACTGCTGGTAGGCCAGCCAGATCCCATCCATAAATAGGCCCCAGCATGTGCGTGTGTCCGCAAGCACGTTGTGGCCCCTCGGGGTAAAACCGCGCTATTTTAAGATACCTCTCAACTCACCTCAAAAGTGATGCTTAGAAAAGCAATTTAAACCAGAGACAAAACTGCGCCAATCAACAAATGCCAATACAGCATATTCAGGGGCCGTGTTTGCTAAACTGGAACTTCCTATCTCAAACTGTAAACGTCTCTCAAAATGGCCGACAAGCCAGGACTACAAAATGGTGGATGACCCACCACAGCACCTCATGGACAACAAAGATTGCGCCATTGACGCATGCAATTTTTCCCGCCAAAACCAGCATGGGACGTCACAATGAACACCACATTGGTTCCCCTACACAAAGAAAAACACAAATTGCCTCTAACAGGTTCCAACGCAGAAAAGATCGCACTATATTTGCACCAAACATCAAAATCTGCCCCAAAGGCTGAGAAATTCCTCCAGCGAAATAGCAGACGAATGCCACATGGTATAGTGCCCAAAAGAAAGGTGGCTGCACCTTCCCTTATAGGATACCCACAGGCTAAGGAAAAACTGGCTAACAAAAGCCAAGAATGGCGCCATTACTTTTTCCCGCCAAAACCAGCATCTCTTTAAAAGAAAATCAAAAATGTTTTTCTCCACAAAGACTGACTACACCATTGAAACTTTTCTAAATTATCATCAAAATCCACTGAAAAAGGTGTCAGCTACACTCTACAAGGACCACATGTACACTTACAAACTTAGCCTCCCTTTTGCCAACTAAACAGCACATTCAATAAATGTGAGTTACATGACAATATTAAAAACATATTCATTTCTCTAAGTTCATATACTCTGAGATATTCACCACTTTTCTCTACCTAAAGTTCACACACAGTGGCCTCAGCTTCCATAACAAAGCCATTGCAGAGACATACCTCCTCAATGCTAGCATCTAAAACAGCCTGCAACCATTCAAAGGGTGTATTCCTTTCAACAAACAGCTACTATTGTCTGGCTTCCAACAATGCCTGGCCACTTGAATATGCGGCAGGAATTTTCAACTTTAAAACCAAACACTTTTGTTAAAATATTTTTACACTTATGGGGACATGTGTCTTTGTCCCCTATAAAGGCAAAAATCACAATCTATCCATTTCAATTTTTCATAGAAATCACAAACACTCACTGTACAAATGGGCGCATGCGCGGAGTCTAGCGGTGCGGTAATGCAGAGCTAGAGCTCCATACCGTTCGTGGGGAGAGCCGGTATCCAGCGTTAACCCGCAAGTATAATTACATACCAGAGGGGTAGAACAAGTACCAGAGACCCTGTAGTCCATTTAGTGGGCAGAATTATGGCTCAGAGAGGGAGCGGTACCAAGTTAAAAAATCCTGTCATGAAAGCTCCTAAGGGGAGAACCGTGACTAAAGGGGCACAATCCTCTGCCTCATTCACAGCATCTATGCGCTCACACCAGTTAAACCTGTCACAGCCTATATTCTCAGCTGACTCTGACAATGATTTATTTACCATACAAGACTCTCCTCAGACCTCACAAATAACTCCAGCCATATTTAAACAATTTGAAAATATGCTCCATAAAGCACTAAAGCAGACATCTGATCAAATGACCTCACACCTCACAAGAGAGATAAGGGAAATTGGTAAGCGTACAGCTGCCTTAGAGATAAAAACTGAGGACTTAGAAAATATTTCTCTGGAACATTCAATGGAACTTGAAAATCTCAAAGAGGAAAATATCTTGCTTCACAACAAGCTAGAAGACCATGAGAATAGGGACAGTTTGCGAATCAGGGGTATCCCTGAGGCAATTCTTGACCTGCAATCTACAATTACTGCACTGTTCCAGGAATTGCAACCAGCCATTCCCATTGAAAGAATGGAATTTGACAGAATTCATCGAGCACTTGCTGCTAAAAAACCTGACGGTCCTCCACGGGACATCATAGTGAAACTACACTACTACCGCACAAAAGAAATGCTTCTGTCATCAGCCAGAGATAAAAAACAGTTAAATTTTCAAGGACATGAATACCAACTGTTTGCTGATTTGTCCCAAACTACAATCTCTAAGAGAAGAGCATTAAAACCCCTTCTTCAGGAACTCCAAAGCCATGATATCCCATATCAATGGGGATTCCCATTCTCTTTACGATTCGCCTATAAAGGGAAAAGATACACTTGCAGAACCTATGAAGAACTTCAACAAACACTCATAGATCTACATTTAATGGATCCAGATCCAAGAAATACCTCTCTGCGGAGTAGAGCAATGCCCCTTTCATCCAAAGGGCATCACTCCCAACCCAATTTGGAAAATGGAAATCATCCATCCCACAAGAGAAGTCGTCATACATCTCCTCCTCAGGAAAGAGAAGATTCAATGGACTGACAGAAACCTCAAAGAAATCAACCTGTTCGCTTTTACCCTGCTATGGACCTTTTGAAGTGTTGCCCCAGATGCAGTCCCTTTTCACTTATACTGATTGCTCATAGTTTTCCAGTTAAGCTTAAATACTAAGCTTAAATACAAAAAATGCTAACCAGCATACGGTTGAAGTTTTTTCTATCTTTTTTTGTCTTTTTTGATCTAGTTTTTTTTTTTTTTTTTTAGCATGACTTAGGGTAAGCAAAAGTCCTGCTATCCTAGATTTTCTGGTTCTTGAAGAAGAACATTATATAGTTTCTCCTGACGTTCACTAGACTATTGAAGAACATAGGTCATACTTATTTTACCAGCCCCCCCTCTTTGTAAGTCAAATGATTGATCTTATATTACTGCATGGGAACTACTAGAACAACAGTATTATTTACCTCTGGGGATCTTTTTTATTAATTCCCCTAGCCGACAGTTTAGTTATTACTCCTAGTGTGTAAAGGAGGACCCCCAATTCCTGCTCTATCCTCACCCTTTATTACCACCCCTCTAGTTTAGGTAGCTTTCTCACCAGGAGATCCTGGAGCAATCAGCAGATTTTCTTAAATTTTTGTCACCCCTATAGTCCCTCCCCTGGAGTATTTACCTATAATCTTAACAGTTTTCATATGCATTATTAGGTTAACGAATTATTCTTTATCGTATTATTCTTTTTAGATGGCTCTCCCCCCCTTTTGAACGGGAGATCCGTGCGCCCTACTTTGCCTCCCTCATTCGACCACATAAAACATGTGGAAGTCTGACGGAGGCGCTATTTCCCCAGTGGGGGATTTTTGCCCCCACTTGCGGAAAACACTTAAATGTGTCTTTATGTTAGTATATGTATTATTTTGTCTAAACAGTCAAATTTTATTCCATTCTATCACTCTAGTATTCATCTTCTATCTGCTTTCCTTCCCCCTCTTCGAGTCCACTCGGATCGCATTGAATAACACGAATTACTTGGCAACAGGTAAGTCCTCCTTATCCACCCTGCTACCATGGCACCATTAAACATTTTGTCCCTGAATGTTCAGGGACTGAACATTCCTCAAAAACGAACCAAGGCCTTCCGCGTATTTCATGCCAAAAAGGCACACATAGTTTGTTTACAAGAAACTCACTTCACAAAAACCACCACACCCAAATTTATATCCCATTTCTATCCACAAACCTACACGGCCTCGGCTGCCTCCAAGCAACGGGGTACTCTCATAGCCTTCCATCGTTCTACCCCATTTATACTCCAATCACAAATAAAAGATCCTGAAGGACGATACTTAATTCTTACGGGTCACATAGTGGATACCGCAATAACTGTAGTTTCTTATTATGCACCAAATAAACAATCCAATCCATTTATGTCACATTTATTACAAGTAGTGAATGATCATAAAATAGGAACAGTTATGCTCTGTGGTGACTCCAACCAGGTCCTCCTCCCATTTCTGGATAAATCCCCGTACACACCATCACAAACAAATGTCAAGAAGTCCTTCTCACAAATCCTATCCAAACATAATTTAGTAGATTCATGGAGAGAAGCCAACCCCACTACACGGAAATACACATACTATTCCCATCCCCACAAAACATTTTCAAGGATTGATCATATATTTCTAACTATAGGCATGCTCCCTGAAATCATTGCTGCAGACATTGTCCCCATTCCATGGTCCGACCATAATGCTGTACTCACCTCCATTAAATCATTATTACCCAAAGGCCATGATCGTACTTGGAATCTCCCAGACATTCTACTCAAACACCCAGCTTATCGCCAAACTATTGAACAAGACATAAAAGAATACATTACCCTTAACTCTAGCCCAGAAATTAGTATGCTAACTCTATGGGAAGCCCATAAACCTGTGATACGCAACACAATCCAGAAACAATCAGCTATATTTAAACGAGAACGGAAAACCCTTGCCCGTAAACTGGAAATGGATTTTAACACGGCCTTTATATCCCATCAAGAAAATCCATCCACATTAACTAAATCCCGATTAGACAAGACCCGTACTGCATACAACTTATTTCTCACAGAAGCCGTAGAAAAATCCTATAAACGCTCAAGATTTAACCGCTTCATGAAAGCTAATAAGCCCGGGACATACCTTGCAAGAACACTCAATTCCCTAAACAAACCCTTTAAACCAATTCGGCTAAAACTAGCAAAGGAAGTACACACAAGCAACCCTCACAAAATAGTCAAAAAATTTCATTCCCACCTATCCTCATTATATGCTTCATCTAATAACTTTGACCCGCTAGCTGCAGATACATTTTTCTCCGACTTACATTTGCCAGGACTTTCCCCTGACCAAAATAAAATCCTAGAAGAAATTATTTCACCAGAAGATGTCGCCAAGGCTATTAAAGAATTAAAAATAAACAAGAGAACAGGCCCAGGTGGCTACTCAGCTTTATATTACAGAACCTATACAGACATATTATCACCAATCTTAGCAGACGCCTTCAATGTACTATTGAAAGGAGAATCCTTTAGACAGGAAACCCTGACCGCCATTATTTGTATGATCCCAAAACCTCTCACGGATGATACCCTATGTACAAACTTTCGCCCAATTTCCCTTCTGAACCTAGATATCAAAATCTTAGCCAAAATATTGGCCAAAAGACTAAATAGAATAATAGGCAAGCTCATCCATAAGGATCAAGTAGGATTCATGCCAAAGCGGCAGGCGGGAGACAATGTCCGCCGGGCCGTATTGCTAGCCCACATAGCCAAAAAACGACGTATACCCTCCTGTTTTCTGTCCCTAGATATAAAAAAGGCCTTTGACTCCATAGCCTGGCCGTACCTTAATTACACATTACAAAAATGGGGTTTTGGCCCTCACTTCCTAACATGGATAGAAGCACTCTATAACAAACCAATTGCATATATAAAATACGCAGGCTATAAATCTAATTCCTTTAATATAGAAAGAGGAACGCGCCAGGGATGTCCACTCTCCCCCCTCCTATTCGCCCTCCTAATAGAACCCCTAGCTCAACGAATCCGCACAGATCCGACAATCACAGGCATCGAATTAGCTGGATACCATCATAAATTATGCCTATTTGCGGATGACATACTCCTATTTCTATCATCCCCACAAGTCTCTGGACCTAATCTTCTATCCGTCTTAGATAAATTTGCAGTGATTTCGGGACTTACAATAAACCCCAAAAAATCCATGGCCCTAGATATATCCCTCACTAAAATAGAATCAGACTCGGCCAAAACTGCACTTCCTTTCATATGGACTGAGAGGTCAATCCCCTATTTAGGGATTCACCTAACAGCCTCAAACTTAGATCTCTTTGCAGCAAACTATCCCCCACTCCTCAAACAAATAACAACTCTTTTACAACAATGGACACATCTCCCAATTTCATGGATAGGTAAAATTAATGCAGTCAAAATGACAATTCTCCCTAAAATACTCTACTTATTTAGAGTCTTACCAATCCCTATCCCATCGTATAATCTTAGAATACTCCAAAGAAAAACATCAAACTATGTCTGGGGCTCCAAAAAACCCTGTGTATCGTTACATACACTTTATTTACCGAAACTTAAGGGAGGCCTTGGGTTCCCTAATTTTGCTAATTATTATAGAGCGACACATATTGCCAGCCTCACTAAATATCACACTAATGACGATATACCTATATGGGTAATAATAGAAGCAGCAGAATGTGACCCTCTATCTATATCCAATGTACTATGGCTCCTCCCTAAAGAAAGAAAAACCCTAAGTAACCCTATTATAAAACACTTTTTAGCCGTATGGGATAACCTTAGATTTAAACATCAGCTACAATCACCTCACAACCCTCTCTTATCATTCCTTAAAAACCCTGCTTTTTACCCAGCATGGGTCTCACCCAAGTCATTTAGGGTATGGAATTCATTGAATATTACTCGGCTTAATTACCTAACCTCTACATCATCTTTTCATACGTTTCCTACCCTTTGCGACACCTATAACTTGCCGAACTCTGAACTTTTCAGATATCTCCAAATTAAAAACTTTTACGCACCTTTGTTAATTACTGACACCCCTTTATCCCAACTTACAATATTTGAATCTGCATGTTTAAAAGACCCCCATTCAAGAGGACTAATATCGTCAATATACACCCACATTACAATTTACCCAGGTTTAGACAAACCACCTTATGCACTTAAATGGGAGGAGGACCTGGAAAGAGAATTCGATGTGGCTGATTGGTCCAAAATATGGTCTATAACAAAATCTTCTTCACCAAATGTTTTGGCGGTAGAAACCAACTATAAAGTTCTAACCCGTTGGTACCTCGTTCCCTATAGATTGGCGAAATTTACACCAAACAGGCCAATGCTTCCGGGGCTGTCCCGACCCGGGCACCCACCTACACATTTGGTGGTTTTGCCCGTTGATACAATTATACTGGGAACAGATATTTGAAACTGCCTCCAGAATATTTGGCTTCACTATACATCCTGACCCAGCCACGGCCTTGCTCAATTTAAAACCAGATTACATCACATATAAACAATTTAAACTTCTCACTCAATTGTTTACGGCAGCCAAACAAACAATTGCAAAAGCATGGAAGACCCCTAAACTGGAAATAGCCGAGACTATACGTAGAGTCAATGGATTTATGGCTCACGCCAAAATGCTAGCCATAGAAAGAGATCAAATTCCAATCTTTGAAAAGTTATGGAACCCATGGATTAAATATCACCTATCTTCATTCCGCGAAGACTTGATTCTCATGCCATGGTAGCAGGTGGATCATATCCTGAACACTCTATTATCCTGTTGTAATACACAGGTCAAAGACCAATGAACTCGTGCCATCCGAGTGGACTCCTATACCCCCCCCTCCCTCTACTTTCCTACTATCCTATTCTACTTATTTTTAGGTTACCTACTTATCCATTTCTATTTTCATGTCATTTTTACGCTATCTTTTACGTCCATTTAAAGTTCACTTAGATCTTTATTTTTATTTGAAAAGCATTATCTAAGCGGCATTATAATATTGCACTATGTAATTAGTTCTTAATTGTACTAAACCAAATAATATTTGTTTGTTCGTTATCTTACCATCTACTGTAACATACATCTAGTGCGTGGATGTATCCACCGTTGATTTCTGCTTAGCCCTTAGAAACTATACAGCAATATGCACATTGTAGACCATGAATTTACTACTTATTCTTTATAATAGAAATATGTAGTCAATGTTCTACAACCATTATAAATGTATGTTCTGTACATTTCTGTTATATCTCATTCAATAAAATACTTTAACAAGGAAATCACAAACACTACACACATACAGTATATTGTTGCTTGTACATCAGATTATCTGTCAGGGCGTTTCCCTTCCAGCACCATTGTAACCAATGACCATGCTGCCTGCCCCTCTCCCACTAAAGCACATGGCTTATGGCTCAATGCAGCGGCCATCTTTAACAAGGCCGCCAATCTCAGTGTAGGCTGCATGAAATACCACAGCTATACCTTCATTTCATACACAATATACAGTCTCCATCAGATCATCTCTTACACAACTTCAGTCACACTTATGGGGACACATGTCCTGCATCACACAAACAATCTAATCACACACAGGCACACACAATCAAATTCACAGGCCTACGATCCATGACAAAATCACACACACACATACGGTTCGCAGACATACACACGCACACATACACACGCTGCAAACTTAAAGCATTATTTCAAAAAGACAAAAAAACATTTTCTTTTAAAGAGTAGAGCCCCCCACATCGGAACGTAGATCCACTCTTCCCCCCATCTCGATCCGTGGAATTCCTAGGCTGTTTGCAGAGCACACAGCCTATAATTCCTGTGCTATCTAAGCACACATCAGATTTCATCTTTTTGCAATAATGCTATCTTTAAGTTTGCTAAGATCCACTCACCGTTCATTCCCATTCATCCAAGAAAGGCAGCACCACAAAAGCTTATCTTCTCATCAGGCCATTCCAGCATAGACTGACTAGCCGACGCCTAATCATAGGCTTTTATTAAACTCCAAAAGATCTCACACAGGAGGTGATTGGCTGCAGCAACCAATCCCCTCCCCCATGGGCGGGAACCTCACAGGATGTTCCTTCCTCACAGGAAAATGACAATACCTGGACATTCCTTCCAACAGGAGATGTCATACATGAATACAATAACGTAGGATGGCTAAAGTTACCATTGATAGGAATTCTTATTCTGCGCTATTCCATAGAATAACGCATATTAAGATTATACTATTATTGAATGGGGGAGGGAGGCTATCTGCAGATGCGCACTATGAATTCCAACCAATGTTGATCAGACACAGCAGAGACAAGAGTACGCATCTGCTCATAACCAATGATGTTGTTGCAGAGCGAGCATATCCCCTCCTTAACGATCGTCCATGCTAATGCACAGAGGGCCCCCGTTGGCGGACATATCCGCACCCTGCAAACATCACACTCCAACCTCAAAACGTTTTCCCCTATCAGACGGGATTCAACCAGCCTCAGACTACCCCAATCAGCTCTTTTAGAGCGGGTTGCGGAAGTACTAACACTGGGTGACACTATGACAATACATATTAAATACATCTCCATAAAAATCTCCACAACAATGCCGACTATCAGTGCCCATCAGTGCCCCCTATCAGTGCCCCCTATCAGTGCCTATCAGTTCCACCTATAAGTGCCCATCAGTGTGGCCTTTCAGTGCCCATCAGTGTTGCCTATCAGTGCCCATCAGTGCCGCCTATCAATGCTCATCAGTGCTGCATATCAGAGCCACCTGTCAGTGCCCATCAGTGCTGCATATTAGTGCCCATCAGTGCCACCTCATTAGTGCCACCTCATCAGTGCCCGTCAGTGAAGGAGAAAACGTATTTATTTACAAAAAAAATTATAATAAAAACAAATAAAACTTTTTTTTTTAAACTTTGTCTTTTTTTTATTTGTTTAGCAAAAAATAAAACCCCAGAGATGATCAAATACCACCAAAAGAAAGCTCTATTTGTGTACTTAAGGGGCAGACGGCATTGGTCGGGGGTTCTTCTTCTTCTGCGGCACGTACCCCACTTTGTGTGGCCCTCATGGCCAGGGGTGCATGTGTGTGTTTCAGCCCCGGGCACCTTCAGCCCGAGGCTGCATCACTGCTTGGTAGGCCCTGCTCGGCTGGCTGGGGCTTACACCTCAAGGAAGGATCCCAGGCTGCCCACCTGTTGGGAGCCCACCTTTAGGGAAAGGAGTCCAGGGGAGGATCCTGCTGTCTCGGGGAGAGGCCTAGATACTTGACTAAAGAGGGATTCGCCATATTTGATTACAAGCCTTGCAATACCCGAAAGGTTCTCTCATTATTGCTTGTCTGGGAGGTTTGGGACTTGACAATCCCGTGGCAGAGGATTCCCGATCGTATCCCCACTAGGAAAGGAAACTTTGATTCGTGCTCCACTCCGGCTGCTAGGACTGCTCTTAAAGGGACTATCCGGGTGAGCAATGCCCACTCAGGCTTGAGTGGCGACGAAACTGTGCTTTAAGTGTTGCTTGCCTGAACCTTTCCCTACTCTGGTTGTTTCTACTCTCTCTCTTCTAAGTTTACATCAGAGAAAAAGAATAAAACCTTACTGCTTAGGTTTTACTCCTGTGTGGACATTGGCTTTATTCAAGGAGACTTTCTTCCCTAGACAACGGAGACCAGGGGTCCTCTCATGAGAGGTAACTCGCCGCAAGACCCAAAAACATTAACACCGCTCGCCTCTCTTCATACAAAGGGGGGAAATGGGGCAAGTAACTGGTGCGCCCTGACTGCAGAAATGGAGGATGTCAGAGGAGGAGTAACAGAGGGCAGTTACGGGTGTGAGTGCTACATACCATTTCTATAATTATAAATCATTAGGCAATTATATACCCCCCCACCCCCACCCCGTTCTTCCCGTTTGCCCTGGCCCAAGGTTTCATTTTATATCCATTAAATTCAGAGAGTCGGCAGTGGTATACCAGGCAGGCTCTTTTAGCAGGAGTTATATCGGCACATGTGGCTTCATGACAAGTGTCTCCCAGTATAGGAGATATTATCATTTAAAAGCATAATTTTTCCTTGTTTTTTTACCTTACTGCTGCCGTCCTTTTGGATTTCCTTTTTGCGTTGGGCTACTATATAAATATCTATAAATAAATATCCTTTAATAGTAGAATTCATTTGCATGTGACCACATAGAGATACTTGTTGTAACTTCGTCTTGCAGCGAGTTGAGTGAGACTTTTGCGTCTCACTCGGTGCTTCTTTACAACGCATTCGTTATTTAATATGTTGCTTTGGGTTTCACCCCATTTGCAGTTTCAGCGGCTCATATTCTTAAAATCGCTCTTATAATTCATGACATTTAAACTTCATCCAGTTCAAAGCTTTTTTGCGGCAAGACATTGGTGTTTACACACAACTTTAGGAACAATTTCCACTTCACCTCAGTGTCACCATTGTTTCACTACAGTGAGAGCTGGATTTTGGTATCTGGTTTGCAGCGGGGGAAGCAGAGGCGTACTAAGTGGGGGGCGGCGGGCCGCCACTGGTGACAGACACTGGGGGGGTGTCAGGCCGGCGCCCCCACCCGCGGCTGAAATGAAGACAGCGGGGCGGGCGGCTTTAAGCCGCGGCACCGCGGCAGTGACCGCCAGGAAGAACACACATAGCCTAGAGGCTTTGCAAGAAGAGGGGGGGTTGCGAGCCGAGTGACACCCGCAGCGATCCCCCTCTCTCGTTGCCGCGCTGCGGCTCTGTTCAGTCTCGGCTGAGTCCTGAGCAGAGTGAAGCTGCCTCCCCCTCCTCCTCCCTACACAGGGGGAGGGGACCCGTCCGTCACCTGACCAGTTCTGTATGTGCAACTGTGCATGTCCCGCGCTTATCGTCAGACTGAGGTACATTATGTGCCTGTACTGGGGGGGTGTACTGTGTGGGGGCCGGGGGTCTGCACTGTAGGGAGGTCTGCACTGTGGGTGGGGGTCTGCACTGTGGGGTGACCTGCACTGTGGGGGGGTTTGCACTGTGGGGGTGGTCTGCACTGTGGGGGTGTCTGTACTGTGGGGGGCTGCACTGTAGGGGTGTCTGTACTGTGGGGGGTGTCTCCACTGTAGGGGGTGTCTGTACTGTGGGGGGGTCTGCACTGTAGGGAGGTCTGCACTGTGGGTGGGGGTCTGCACTGTAGGGAGGTCTGCACTGTGGGGGGGCCTGGGGTCTGCACTGTAGGGAGGTCTGCACTGTGGATGGGGGTCTGCACTGTAGGGAGGTCTGCACTGTGGGTGGGGGTCTGCACTGTAGGGAGGTCTGCACTGTGGGTGGGCCGGGGGTCTGCACTGTAGGGAGGTCTGCACAGTGGGTGGGGGTCTGCACTGTAGGGAGGTCTGCACTGTGGGGGGGGGGCGGGGGTCTGCACTGTAGGGAGGTTTGCACTGTGGGTGGGGGTCTGCACTGTAGGGAGGTCTGCACTGTGGGGGGGCCGGGGGTCTGCACTGTAGGGAGGTCTGCACTGTGGGTGGGGGTCTGCACTGTGGGGGTGGCCTGCACTGTGTGGGTGTCTGTACTGTGGGGGGCTGCACTGTAGGGGGTGTCTGTACTGTGGGGTGGTCTGCACTGTGTGGGGGTCTGCACTGTGTGGGGGTCTGTACTGTGGGGGGCTGCACTGTAGGGGGTGTCTGTACTGTGGGGTGGTCTGCACTGTGTGGGGGTCTGCACTGTGTGGGGGTCTGTACTGTGGGGTGCTGTGTAATGTAAAGGGGTCCAGAGGTGTAAGGGTGCTGTGTAATGTAAAGGGGTCCAGAGGTGCAGTTGTGGAGAGGGGGTACACAGTAGTGACAAAGAGATATTGAAGGATACAGAGGTATGCAGGGGGCACAGTGGGGTGTTTTTACATTTTAATGTGGGGGGGGTGCCAGATATAGGATCCGCCCCGGGTGCCAAATACTCTAGGTACGCCCCTGGGGGGAAGTGAGACCTCTCGAAAGAGATTTTTACAGCTTCCCCATATGCTCGTCCATAGACATGCTGACACATTCAGAACTGCTCATTTATTAAATACCTCACCATGTTCTTCATCTACCGGACCATTCTTGAATAAGACATAAGAAATAATAACTTCAGGGTACTTTTTCATTCTAATTTCCACATACAGATGACCGTAGAGTGAATGAGGGTTCTGCTTTCACCGAATATCTATTTGCCATATATATATAAATACTCTTTTCATCTGCATATTGACCGATATTCTATATATATATATTATTTTTCCAGTCACCTTTTTTTCGTAAAATGTGAAGAGATATACGGAGGATATATTTTTTGGCAATAGAGTTACGTTTTTTGATATCACAACTAGAGTTGAGCGGACACCTGGATGTTCGGGTTCGACGGGTTCGGCCGAACTTCGGAAAAAAGTTTGGGTTCGGGACCGAACTTTAACCCGAACCCGAACCCGAACCCCATTAAAGTCAATGGGGACCCGGACTTCTAAGGACTAAAAAGGCTCTAAAAAAGTAATGGAAAGGGCTAGAGGGCTGCAAATGGCAGCAAAATGTTGTTAAGAGCGTGGCAAGTGCTCTGCAAACAAATGTGGATAGGGAAATAACATAAAAAAAAATAAAAAAATATGCTGGAGGCCCCCTTTTCAGCAGAAGAGGTACAGGAAGTCATTAAGAACCTCAGAAACTCAACGGCACGATGCCACACATATGGTGGGAATGCCCCAGAATACGCCCTTTCTGGAAAAAATTATTCAATTTAATGGATAAGCTAGTGGGAAAATAAAATACTTTGAAATAAAAATGTAGCGGGGTGCTAAATTTAAGGGAAGTGTTTGAGTGGTAAATAGGCTCAAACACCCTAATTCTGTAGGATTCATGGACCATTTTGTCCTCGGGGGACAGTATTGGTGTGCAGTTCCCTGGGGCCTACAGGTGGCGCTGCCATGGTAGGCTAGGGTTGAACCGCCGATACAGTGCTGTGCCTTTTGTGTCCCCTCTTGGCAGTAGTACAGCGGGGCGGGGAACCTGCTGTGCATGCCGGGAGAGCATATAAAAAGGGCAGACCTTTGGCCTGGGGGCTGATGTCCAGTGGGGTCCGAGCCCAGGTGCCTTCGGCCTGGGTGCATGTGTTCTTGTTCCATCTCGGGTACCTTTAGCCCAGGGTGAGGTACTATCCTGGAGTTCCTGCTGCCCTGGGTATGGAGGCCTAGGGGCGGGAGTAAAGCCTGGAGTCCAGAGCCTTCGTCTGGAGTCCGCTAAGGGTCGAGGAGTCTTAGGGTGCCGCCTCGTGTAGGGGACCATGTTCCAGGGAAGGGAGGATCCTTCCGATGGCCCGATGCGGGAGTCACGGTGAAGGAAGGGTCTGTTGACTCCCTGGAGAGATGTCTTCCCCTTGATATGGGCTAGTTCGTAGAAGGAGAAGCTCAAGGTCATCTTGACTGTATCAGAGGCCTTATTCACCCGGCCCGTGGCAGGGGCCTTATACACCCTGGTCTGTGGCAGAGACCAAAGTTCTCCAGGTCCGTGGCAGGGGCCTTGTACACCCGGTCTGTGGCAGAGACCAACCTCAAGGTCTGTGGCAGAGACCGTGCACCTAAAACTGTTTGAGAAACCTAAGCAGTGAAGTGAATGTGCTATGTTTGTGCCTGGACCTCCTCCACACCTTAAGCTGTCCTGTTTCTTTGCTCTAATCTTTTCTATCCGAGTAGAGTTTATTTTGCCATGAGAGAATAAGAGTTGTAGTTTCAGCTGGTGTGGACATTGACTTTACTGGGAATTAAAGGACTTGCCTCTACCTACAGTAGAGGTGAGAATCATCCTCTGGAGGAGTTTTGACTCCGGCTGTGGACACGGCCCGTCAAGTACACCGCTCAACCTCTTTATATAGGAGGGTACGGGCTGGTAGTGCGGTGTGCCTTTCTCCCTCCTGCGAGGAGCCAACAACATAAAGGCAGGTAAGGGGGAAAGGATCTGTGCGCTACAAAAAAATAAAATAAAAATTATAATCTTGACCTAGGAGGACTATGTCCATATGGAGTAGGAGGTTGAGGTGGCGGTATATGTGGCTGTGTAGGTGGAAGCGGCGGTGGAGGAGGACAAGGTAGCCAACACTGGTTCAAAAATACAACAATGGCTGGGTAAGGCCGGTGATGTGTCGAATTCTGTCCCCCGTCGAATAGTGTCCACCCTGTACTGCGCTTGCTCAGTATGTAGGACAAGGGGATTTCGAAAATCTCCCAAGACGAACGGCGCCTGCGTGGTGAGTTCAGGTGAAGGCCACACCATCCGTGGTTCAAGCCGAGCCAAGTGAGGCTGTGCCCGAAGCGTGGCGATCGAAGCGAGCCCGTGAGGGGCCCTGTTACTATGTGCTACCGTATGTCCACTTGGATGGTGGGGCTTGAACCTGCACTCACGGCGCAGGCGCCGTTCATCTTCGGAGATTTTGTGAATCTCCTTGTCCTCTGTACTGCGCAAGCACTGGGCCTTCGCAGTACAGGCCGGACACAATCCGATGGCCGGACAGTTTTTGTCACAACACCGGTATACATGTCTATTCTGCAGAAGGTACGGACAAGTCCTGTGGGATCCATGCCTGGTTAATTTTAATGAACGTGAGCTTGTCCACATTGGCTCTGGACAGGCGGCTGCGCTTGTCTGTGATAACGCCCCCTGCCGTGCTAAATACATGTTCAGATAATACACTGGCTGCAGGGCAGGCCAGCACCTCCAAGGCATAAAGGGCAAGCTCAGGCCATGTGCCCAATTTGGAGACCCAGAAGTTGAAGGGGGCAGATCCGCCATCCAGTACGTGTAGGCCTGTGGACACATACTGCTCAACCATGTTGGTGAAATGCTGCCTCCTGCTAAGACGTTCCATCTCAGCTGGTGGTGCTGGTTGTTGTGGCGTGCTGACAAAGCTTTTCCACATTTCGGCCATGCTAACCCTGCCTTCTGAGGTGCTGCCGGTGCCCCGGCTGTGTTGGCGACCTCTTCCTCCTCCTCTGCCTTCGCCTTGTGCTTCCACCGTACACCCGCTGTCAGGTGGGAATGCCACCAGCAGCGCGTCTACCAGCGTACGCTTGTACTCGCGCATCTTACGATCCCGCTCCAGTGAGGGAATTAAGGACAGTACGTTGTCCTTGTAACGGGGATCCAGCAGGGTGGCCACCCAGTAATCAGCACCAGTTAAAATGTGGGCAACTCGGCGGTCATTGCGGAAACACTGCAGCATGTAATCGCTCATGTGTGCCAGGCTGCCCAGAGGCAAAGAAAAGCTGTCCTCTGTGGGAGGTGTATCGTCTGTGTCCTCTGTATCCCCCCAGCCACGCACCAGTGATGGCCACGAGCTGGTCTGGGTGCCACCCTGCTGTGAACATGGCTCCTCCTCTTCCTCCTCCTCCTCCTCCATCTCCTCCTCCACCTCGTCATCCTCCAGAACTGTGCCCTTTCTGCTGGACAATTGTGTACCTGGCAATTGTTGGTGCAGGAACCCACCCTCGGAGCCACTTGTGAAAGACTGCCCTGAAAGCCTTTGAAATGATCCCGCTTCCTCCTCCTCCTCCTCATCCTCCTGTGCCACATCCTCTTCCATCATCGCCTGAAGCGTTTTTTCAAGGAGGCATAGAACTGGGATAGTAACGCTGAGAACGGCGTCATTGGCACTGGCCATGTTGGTGGAGTACTCGAAACAGCGCAACAAGGCACACAGGTCTCGCATGGAGGCCCAGTTATTGGTGGTGAAGTGGTGCTGTTCCGCAGAGTGACTCACGCGTGATTGCTGCAGCTGAAACTCCACTATCGCCTGCTGCTGCTCGCACAGTCTGGCCAGCATGTGCAAGGTGGAGTTCCACCTTGTGGGCACGTCACATATGAGGCGGTGAGCGGGAAGGCCAAAGTTACGCTGCAGCGCTGACAGGTGAGCAGCAGCAGGGTGAGAACGCCGAAAGTGCGCACAGACGGCCCGCACTTTCTGCAGCAGCTCTGGCATATTGGGGTAATTTTTAAGGAACCTCTGGACCACCAAGTTCAGCACATGCGCCAGGCAAGGGATGTGCGTCAAACCGGCTAGGCCCAGAGCTGCTACGAGATTTCGCCCATTATCGCACACCACCAGGCCAGGCTTGAGACTCACTGACAGCAACCACTCATTGGTCTGTTGTTCCATGTCCCTCCACAACTCCTGCGCGGTGTGAGGTTTTTCCCCAAAACAGGAAAGTTTTAAAACTGCCTGCTGTCGTTTACCCCTTGCTGTGCTGAAGTTGGTGGTGAAGGTGTTACGCTGACCGGATGAGGAGGCGGTAGAGGATGAGGAAGCGGAGTAGGAGGAGTTAGCAACAGGATGCAAACTGAAGCGCCCTGTAATCCTCGGTGGTGGAAGGACATGCGCCAAACTGCTATCTGCCTCAGGCCCAGCCGCCACTGCATTTACCCAGTGTGCTGTTAGGGAGATATAATGTCCCTGACTGTGCTTACTGGTCCACGCATCCGTAGTTAGGTGGACCTTGCCACAGATGGTGTTGCGCAGTGCACACCTGATTTTGTTCCCCACTTGGTTGTGCAGGGAAGGGATGGCTCGCCTGGAAAAGTAGTGGCGGCTGGGCACGACGTACTGTGGGACAGCCAATGCCATCAGGCTTTTAAAACTCTGCGTCTCCACCAGACGGAATGACAGCATTTCAAAGGCCAGGAGTTTTGAAATGCTGGCATTCAGGGCCAGGGATCGCAGGTGGCTAGGGGGGTACTTCCTCTTCCGCTCCAATGTTTGGGAGATAGAGAGCTGAACGCTTCCATGGGACATTGTGGAGATGGTTGGTGACCCAGGTGGTAGTGTTGCTGGCAGATCCTCTGTTTGCGGGGTGGCAGGTGCCACTGTCACTACAGAGGTGGATGAAGAGGCCGAGACTGCAGCAGAAGAGGAAGCAGGAGGAGCCAGAGACCTTTCTTGGTTTTTGAGGTGTCTACTCCACTGCAGCTCGTGCTTTGCACTTAGATGCCTGGTCATGCAAGTTGTGCTCAGGTTGAGAACGTTTATGCCTCGCTTCAGGCTCTGATTGCACAGCGTGCAAACCACTCGTGTCTTGTCATCAGCACATTGTCTGAAGAACTGCCACGCTAGGGAACTCCCTGGACCTGGCTTTGGTGTGCTCGGTCCCTTGCTGCGTTGGGCAGTAGCAGACATACTGTCTAGGGGACGGACGCTCCGCTTTTGCATCCTGCACCCTCTTCTGCTGTGCTGGTGGCTCTGTGTGACCACCGCCTCTTCCTCCAAACTACACTGGTCACCTGCATAACGTTGATTCCATGTGGGGTCGAGGACCTCATCGTCCTCCACATCATCTTCCACCCAGTCTTCACCCCTGCCCTCCTTGTCTGTCTGCACAATTGTGAAAGCAGCAGCAGTTGGCACCTGTGTTTCGTCATCATCCGAGACGTGCTGCGATGGTCCTCCCATGTACTCATCATGAAATATAAGTGGTTGGGCATCGGTGCACTCAATCTCTTCCACTTCTGGGGCAGGGCTAGGTGGATGGCCCTGGGAAACCCTGCTAACAGAGTCATCGAAAAGCAGAAGAGACTGCTGCATGTTTTGGGGCTCAGACTGCTTGGCTGATTGCAAGGGGGTGAGGTGAAAGACTGATGGACATGGGTTTCAGGTGCCAACTCTGATCTTTCATCAGAAGAGTGGGTGGGAGACAATGTGAAGGAACCCGAGGCACTGTCAGCAACCCAATCTACTATCGCCTGTACTTGTCCTGGCCTAAACATTCGTAAAGCCTCATTAGGCGCGACAAAATACCGCCGCAGGCTCGGTCGCCTACTCGCACCTGAGGAAGGTGTTTCACTTGTGCGTGTAGTTGGCACAGATCCACCACGTCCTCTCCCTGCAACAGGAGCTCCACCAGCAGCACCACGACCGGGGCCACCACGTCCCTTTGACCTTCTCCTCATATTTTCCAAATTTAGGATCTTGCCCTAAATGGGTGTTTTTGGAAGAGCAGAACACACCCACAGTATGTAACCGCTGAATCGCACAGCTACCAAACTGTAGAAAATGCTATTAAATTTTTTTTTTTTTTTTTAGTATAGCACAGTAGAAGAAAAATATATAGAAATTGTTTATTTCACACACCTCCACATATGTATAACACACTGCAAAATATTTTTTGTGGCCCTAAATGGCGTTTTTTGGAAGACCACAACACACCCTTAGTACGTAACCGCTGAATCGCACAGCTACAGAACTGCAGAAAATGCTATTCAAAAAAAAAATTGTTTTTTTAGTATAGCACAGTAGAAGACAAATATATAGAAATTGTTTATTTCACACACCTCCACATATGTATAACACACTGCAAAATATTTTTTGTGGCCCTAAATGGGTCTTTTTGCAAGAGTACATTAAAGTGCAAATTTTTATTTATTTTTTTGCCCTAAATGGGTCTTTTTTTGCACGAGCAAAATAAAATGCAATTTTTTGGAAAAGAGCACAATAAAGTGCCTTTTTTTTTGCCCTAAATGGGTCTTTTTCCAAGAGCAGAATACACCCACAGTATGGAAACGGTGTATCTCTCAATGTAATATATGCAGTGCTGGTGCACTGAGCTTGCAGATAAAAGTTAGATTTTCTCTGACACTGGGCTCATGGCAGTGTAAAAAGACTGCACTGCAACACAAACAGGTAAACCTATGCAGATCGCTGAGTTATATCTCTGAATCTGGACTCCTATTCCTATATAATATTCTCTCTCCCTGAAAGCACCAACAGGAACCTGGCCCTACACTACACTATCTCTCTATCTTTTCCCTCTGATTCCAGAATCAGGACTAACTCATGTATTTTTCTATCTCTCCCAATAAGCAACAGCAGCAGACAAGATCCTCTCCCTATCTATTCTGAAGCAGAGTGACGTGTGTGCTGTGTGCCTCTAGCTTATATAGAAGCTGGGTCACATGTTGCACTGACCAATCACAGCCATGCCATTAGTAGGCATGGCTATGATGGCTTCTAAGGGCACACCAGCTAATCAAAAGGTGATTAGCTGGCCCCTGAAGCATTTCTAACAGCGCCATTAGATTGCCGAACCCGAACTCGAACACGGACTTTCACGCAAAGTCCGGGTTCCGGTTCGGGAAAAAGCTAAAGTTCGGTACGGACCCGAACTTTACAGTTCGGGTTCGCTCAACCCTAATTCACAACAATTTCTATCAAAATGACATTTTAATATAACATTATAATTTTATTACGGTGTTTTGTATTTTTGTATATTTGTTTCGCTGACCACATGTATATTTTTGATGATTTGCATAATTGAACCTTTTTGGCTGTTTTCCATTAACACGTTTCCATGTCACATATTAATGAGCACCTTTATATTCAGATGTTGTTCGCTATCACTTCATATCCTTCTCATATTATTCACATTGTTCTTTTATTCCAGGTTGGGTGTGTGCTCATTTTGGAACATTTGTCACAACATTAACCCCCTATATTCATAGGTTTTCCCCCTTTTTGGCTCATTATGGCCTTCTTCTTCTGTAAGTAGGTTTCTGGTCTGACTTGCTTTCCAAACAGGTGCAGCCCATCTATGGAAATAACAAGATCCAATCATGTGTTTCATTTATTCACGTTCAGTTTCA
Organism: Rana muscosa; assembly: GCA_029206835.1. NCBI lineage: Eukaryota > Metazoa > Chordata > Amphibia > Anura > Ranidae > Rana > Rana muscosa. The sequence continues at coordinate 407,879 of JARGYO010001167.1, forward strand.
AGCTTTGATTGGTGGAAGGTTTTTTACTCTTCCTTTTAAACACATTTTCTGCTCTTGTGCACTTAGCTATGAGTAAGCATCTCATGATGTGAAACGCGTTAGCCATTTGTGTCTTTGTTTTGTCCACTTTCATTTGACTGTATTGTACTGGATTACATTTGATTTTATACAATAAAGGTGCAGCAGTCCAGGATATCTTCTTTTTTGTATAAACTGTGAGTACAGAATTGGATATATGGGATTGTTTGATATTATTTTTTATTTATTTTATTTTTTATTTATTTTTATGGTTGAACTAGATGGACTTGTGTCTTTTTTCAACCTGACTAACTATGTAACCAATCCTCTCTTGTGAACTGTTCAAACGCTTTTCTTAGACCATTTCTCTTTGGTGCCGCCACATACAGGAAGGTACTCAGATATGAGATTTATTAAGGCAGCACCAATGAAGGAGGCAAATGGGTCCCCATTGAGTTCTTGGGCCCCCAGGGGACCCTGTAAGGAACTTGAAATAATCCTTTCTTACATAGCAGTGAATATCTACATGTCATCACTGACCATAATGAAGGTGACACACCTACAGCTGGCCTCATCAATTGTTTCTCATTCAGCATTATGAATTATGCATTATGATTGGGGGAGGGGAACACCATTGTTTGATATTGTAATGTTGATGGGTTAGTATTCGGGATTCTGGGTGGAGCTTACCTTTACAGACTAAAAAGCTCATAGGAGCTGATAGCAGAACACAGCCACCCATGGGGTCACCTTGTCAGGGTTTGGGACATTGAGAGGGCCATGTTGGAAAGCCGTGTGTAAAAATCCGACCTCTGAAGTGACTCAAGAGAGAATCTGTTGATTTCCCTCTGTGAATGAGGAATGTGTCAGCTAATAATATATAACACATACATGACCTTATGTCATACATGACCTTCCCATGCATCACTTTCCCATACATGACCTTCCCATAATACTTGACCTCCTACATGACCTTCCCATACATGACCTTCCCATGCATGACCTTCCCATAATGCATGACCTCCTACATGACCTTCTCATACATCACCTTTTCATACATGACCTTCCCATAATGCATGACCTCATACAAGACTTTCTCATACATGACCTTCCCATACATGACCATCCCATAATACATGACCTCATACATGACCTTCTCATACAAGACCTTCCCATAATAAAATACCTCATACATGACCTTCCCATACATGACCTTCCCATGCATGACCTCACATGACCTTCTTATACATGACCTTCTTATACACGACCTTCCCATACATCACCTTCCCATAATACATGACCTCATACGTGACCTTCTCATACATGACCCTCTCATACATCATCTTCCCATAATACATGACCTTCTACATGACCTTCTCATACATGACCTTCCCATATATCAACTTCCCATACATGATCTTCCCATAATACATGACCTCATACATGACCTTTCCATACATCATCTTCCCATATATCAACTTCCCATAATACATAACCTCGTACGTGACCATCCCATAATACATGACCTTCTCATACATGACCTTCTCATACATCACCTTCCCATAATACATGACCTCATACATGACCTTCTCATACATTACCTTCTCATACATGACCTTCCCATAATACATGACCTCATACATGACCTTCTCATACATCACCTTCTCATACATGACCTTCTCATACATCATCTTCCCATAATACATGACCTCATACATGACCTTCTCATACATCACCTTCCCATACATGACCTTCCCATAATACATGACCTCATACATGACCATCCCATAATACATGACCTCATACATGACCTTCTCATACATCACCTTCCCAAAATACATGACCTCATACATGACCTTCTCATACATCACCTTCCCATAATACATGACCTCATACATGACCTTCTCATACATCACCTTCTCATACATCACCTTCCCATAATACATGACCTCATACATGACCTTCTCATACATCACCTTCTCATACATCACCTTCCCATAATACATGACCTCATACATGACCTTCTCATACATCACCTTCTTATACATGACCTTCCCATAATACATGACCTCATACATGACCTTCTCATACATCACCTTCTCATACATCACCTTCCCATAATACATGACCTCATACATGACCTTCTCATACATCACCTTCTCATACATCACCTTCCCATAATACATGACCTCATACATGACCTTCTCATACATCACCTTCTCATACATCACCTTCCCATAATACATGACCTCATACATGACCTTCTCATACATCACCTTCCCATACATGACCTTCCCATAATACATGACCTCATACATCACCTTCTCATACATCACCTTCTCATACATCACCTTCCCATAATACATGACCTCATACATGACCTTCTCATACATCACCTTCCCATAAATCACCTTCCCATAATACATGACCTCATACATGACCTTCTCATACATCACCTTCCCATACATCACCTTCCCATAATACATGACCTCATACATGACCTTCTCATACATCACCTTCCCATAATACAGGACCTCATACATGACCTTCTCATACATCATCTTCTCATACATGACCTTCCCATAATACATGACCTCATACATGACCTTCTCATACATCACCTTCTCATACATCACCTTCCCATAATACATGACCTCATACATGACCTTCTCATACATCACCTTCCCATAATACATGACCTCATACATGACCTTCTCATACATCACCTTCCCATAATACATGACCTCATACATGACCTTCTCATACATCACCTTCTCATACATGACCTTCCCATAATACATGACCTCATACATGACCTTCTCATACATCACCTTCTCATACATGACCTTCCCATAATACATGACCTCATACATCACCTTCTCATACATCACCTTCTCATACATCACCTTCCCATAATACATGACCTCATACATGACCTTCTCATACATCACCTTCCAATACATCACCTTCCCATAATACATGACCTCATACATGACCTTCTCATACATCACCTTCCCATACATGACCTTCCCATAATACATGACCTCATACATGACCTTCTCATACATCACCTTCCCATAATACATGACCTCATACATGACCTTCTCATACATCACCTTCCCATAATACATGACCTCATACATGACCTTCTCATACATCACCTTCCCAAACATCACCTTCCCATAATACATGACCTCCTACATGACCTTCTCATACATCACCTTCTCATACATGACCTTCCCATAATACATGACCTCATACATGACCTTCTCATACATCACCTTCTTATACATGACCTTCCCATAATACATGACCTCATACATGACCTTCTCATACATCATCTTCCCGTAATACATGACCTCATACATGACCTTCTCATACATCACCTTCCCATAATACATGACCTCATACATGACCTTCTCATACATCACCTTCTCATACATGACCTTCCCATAATACATGACCTCATACATGACCTTCCCATAGATGACCTTCCCATAATATGTGACCTCATACATGACCTTCCCATACATCAACTTCCCATAATACATGATCTTATGACATTCATGGCCTTCTCATACATGACCTTACGACATACATGACAGGGGCTATGATTAAGCACTGAATCGCAGTGCGAAACGTCAGCTCATACTTGCTGTTTTTTTGCTGTGGCATGTTATTTGTGCTTTTGTTTTAAATAAAAGAACCTTTTTTGGAGGGCGGCCGTCCAAGCGTTTTCCTCAGATTTTATACATGACAGGGGTGGCCATATGCAGGTTTGGTGCCATTTATTGTGATACTTTCCCACCATCCTCCTCTGTGTCACCATCGGGCAGATTTGTGCTTTTTGGTAATAGGTTCCTTTTTGCAGCAGTGCTGGAAAATGAGGTCCTGTCCATTGTCAGCAGAGATAGACTCGTCCTCCGTGACCGGTACATCCTGCAGGACAGAGAGAGAGAGAGACGCTAATGATCCATTTCTTACTATCCATTCCCACATGGAAAGTGCTTTCTGTACAATACCGACTTTTTACATATTTCTGGGGTTTCGGTGAGAAATGTAATCTACATCACATTTAGGGATGGTCCCGCGGTTCGAGTCGAACGTTGGGTGTTCACCCATTCGCCGAAATCTAAACATTATGGGGCGTTCGCGGCAAATTCGCGTGCGGCGGAATGCCCCATAATGCACTGTGAGATCGCAAGGTATTGATGTTTGATGATTCGCCAAAGCATGCACCTGACCTGCATGCTTTGGCCAATCACAGCATGCGCTGCTGTAAGAGCCATGATTGGCCAAAGGCAGGGTGCCTTTAGCCAATCATGGCTCAGGGGCTACAGAAAGTCCATGCCTCACACTATATAAGGCTGCTTACACGGCGGTCATATATAGTGTAATGATTGAGGGAACGTTAGCTAGAGGCAGGTTAGTTAGTGGCGTGTAGGCAGTTCAGTGACATCACCGGCTGGTAAGGACGCCATCCCTAACCAACCATGTGCGGCGTCTTTCTATTGTGTATAATAGCAGTAATAATATCTTTAGTATACATGACGGTCAGATCCTGCCGAAAGGATAAATGTTTGGCTATTCGTCTGAACACCCAACCAGCAAAGGTTTGGTTTGTGTTCAGGCACAACCGTCGGCTCAGCCCTACTTAGAAGAAGTAGTTTGTATAGCTAGATGCTGCTTGTTTCTTCTGACATTTGCAGAACATCACACTTTACCCAAAAATTTATTCTCAATAAATATGTATTTAGCAGAAATCCATGCAGACTAATGGAGGAGCTCCTGGGTCATTTTTCCGCAATGGTCAGGCTGATGAGCTGAACATCTACAAGATCTCCTGATGTATATAGTAGAGGACTTCTTTCCTATTCCCCCCTAGACCATTCCTTGGTCCCACCCCCTACCCGCCTCCGAGCACCATTCCTTGATCCAACCCCCTAACCACCTCTTAGCACCATTCCTTGATTCCACCCCTACCTACCTTTGAGCACCATTCCTTGGTTCCATCCCCTACCCACCCCCGAGCACCATTCCTTGGTTCCACCCCCTACCCACCTTTGAGCAGCATTCCTTGGTCCCACACCTACCCACCTCCGAGCACCATTCCTTGGCTCCATCCCTACCTACCTCCAAGCACCATTCCTTGGTTCCATCCATTACCCACCTCCGAGCACCACTCCTTGGTTCCACCCCTACCTACCTCCGAACACAACTGCCTGGATCCACCCCCTACCCACCTCCAAGCACCATTCCTTGGTTCCATCCCTACCTACCTCTGAGCACCATTCCTTGGCTCCACCCCCTACCGACCTCTGAGCATTATTCCTTGGTCCCACCCCCTACCTACGAGCACCATTCCTGGGTTCCATCCATTACCCACCTCTGATCACCTGATCACCTTTCATTGGTTCCATCCATTACCCACCTCCGAGCACCATTCCTTGATTCCACCCTGTAACGGGAAGGCCCGGGGAACTCAGAATCGCTTAGAAAGTATGAGATACCCTTGCTTCAGCTCCCCCAATGCCTCTTATGTGTCAACCACCCTGTGTCTCTATTAGGGGCACAGGGTGAATGAAAACCCCAATATGGTCTATGATAGCCATATTCAATGCCGCACATACATTGTATCTAGATTGGATGTGTACTGTGAGGGGGGGGTTGTGTAATCATTGCTGTGAGGAGTTGAGGTGATTTGCATTCTATTGTCTATTATGAATTAAGTCTGCTACTGTGATGATGTGGATTGGAGCTGGTCGACCGTCTGCATATTATGGGATGTTGAAGTGTCTTCTGTGAGGAGGGGGGGTAATCACCCCTCCTGCTAAGACTGTTTACTGAAGGAGAAGTTTGAACACACCTGACCTGTATCACCATTGTCATTGGACAGTTTAACCCGCCCTGTTCCCCCAAGGATGGGAGGGAAGGGTTTTGAAAAGAAATGTGTTACCATGTGTTTTGAAAATAAAGTCATTCCCTGTTTTGGAACTTGAATACAGAGCGTTGTCTCGTATCTGGGGGGAGAATCATTCGTATGGGGTCTTATTCGGCTGGTTGGAGTGTCTGGTGGCTGTCGTGTGGTTGGAAAGGGAATATCCTAACGGTGTTAACCCCTTTCATACTTGATCCCACCCCTACCCACCTCCGAGCACCATTCCTTGGTCCCACCCCCTACCCACCTCTGAGCACCATTCCTTGGTTCCATCCATTATCCACCTTCGAGCACCATTCCTTGATCCCACCCCTACCCACCTCCGAGCACCATTCCTTGGTCCCACCCCCTACCCACCTCTGAGCACCATTCCTTGGTTCCACCCCTACCCACCTCCGAGCACCATTCCTTCGTCCCACCCCCTACCCACCTCCGAGCACCATTCCTTGGTCCCAACCCCTACCCACCTCCGAGCACCATTCCTTGGTCCCACCCCTACCCACCTCCGAGCACCATTCCTTGGTCCCACCCCCTACCCACCTCTGAGCACCATTCCTTGGTTCCACCCCTACCCACCTCCGAGCACCATTCCTTGGTCCCAACCCCTACCCACCTCCGAGCACCATTTATTGGTTCCATCCCTATCGACCTCCAAACACCATTGCTTGCTTCCATTCATTACCCACGTCTGAGCACGATTCCTTGGTCCCACCCCCTACCCACCTCCGAGCACCATTCCTTGGCTCCATCCCTACCTACCTCCAAGCATCATTCCTTGGTTCCATCCATTACCCACCTCTGAGCACCATTCCTTGGATCCACCCCCTACCCACCTCCGAGCACTATTCCTTTGTTCCACCCCTACCAACCTCCGGGCACCATTTCTTGGTCCCACCCCTACCCACCTTCGAGCACCATTCCTTGGTTCCATTCCTCCCGACCTCCGAGCACCATTCCTTGGTTTCATTCATTACCCACCTCTGAGCACCACTCCTTGGTTCCACCCCTACCTACCTCCGAGCACAACTGCCTGGATCCACCCCCTACCCACCTCTGAGCACCATTCCTTGGTTCCATTCATTACCCACATCTCAGCACCATTCCTTGGTCCCACCCCCTACCTACCTCCGAGTACCATTCTTTGGCTCCATCCCTACCTACCTCCAAGCACCATTCCTTGGTTCCATCCATTACCCACCTCTGAGCACCACTCCTTGGTTCCACCCCTACCCACCTCCGAGCACCATTCCTTGGTCCCAACCCCTACCCACCTCCGAGCACCATTTATTGGTTCCATCCCTATCGACCTCCAAACACCATTCCTTGGTTCCATTCATTACCCACGTCTGAGCACCATTCCTTGGTCCCACCCCCTACCCACCTCTGAGCACCATTCCTTGGCTCCATCCCTACCTACCTCCAAGCATCATTCCTTGGTTCCATCCATTACCCACCTCTGAGCACCATTCCTTGGATCCACCTCCGAGCACTATTTCTTCATTCCACCCCTACCCACCTCCGGGCACCATTTCTTGGTCCCACCCCTACCCACCTCCGAGCACCATTCCTTGGTTCCATCCCTACCGACCTCCGAGCACCATTCCTTGGTTTCATTAATTACCCACCTCTGAACACCACTCCTTGGTTCCACCCCTACCTACCTCCGAGCACAACTGCCTAGATCCACCCCCTACCCACCTCTGAGCACCATTCCTTGGTTCCATTCATTACCCACGTCTCAGCACCATTCCTTGGTCCCACCCCCTACCCACCTCCGAGCACCATTCTTTGGCTCCATCCCTACCTACCTCCAAGCACCATTCCTTGGTTCCATCCCCCTACCCACCTCTGAGCACCACTCCTTGGTTCCACCCCTGCCTACCTCCGAGCACAACTGCCTGGATCCACCCCCTACCCACCTCTGAGCACCATTCCTTGGTTCCATCCATTACCCACCTCCGAGCACCATTCCTTGGTTCCATCCATTACCCACCTTCGAGCACCATTCCTTGGTTCCATCCATTATCCACCTTCGAGCACCATTTCTTGGTCCCACCCCTACCCACCTCCGAGCACCATTCCTTGATCCCACCCCCTACCCACCTCCGAACACCATTCCTTGGTTCCATCCCTATCTACCTTCGAGCACCATTCCTTGGTTCCATCCATTACCCACCTCCGAGCACCATTTCTTGGTCCCACCCCCTGCCTACGAGCACCATTCCTTGGTTCCATCCATTACCCACCTCCGAGCACCATTCCTTGGTTCCATCCATTACCCACCTTCGAGCACCATTCCTTGGTTCCACCCCTTACCTACCTCCGAGCACCATTCCTTGGTTCCATCCATTACCCACCTTCGAGCACCATTCTTTGGTTCCATCCATTATCCACCTTCAAACACCATTCCTTGGTCCCACCCCTACCCACCTCCGAGCACCATTCCTTGGTCCCACCCCCTACCCACCTCCGAGCACCATTCCTTGGTTCCATCCCTATCTACCTTCGAGCACCATTCCTTGGTTCCATCCATTACCCACCTCCGAGCACCATTCCTTGGTCCCACCCCCTGCCTACGAGCACCATTCCTTGGTTCCATCCATTACCCACCTCCGAGTACAATTCCTTGGCTCCCCCCTACCCACTTCCGAGCACCATTCCTTAGTCCCACCCCCTACCTACTAGCATTATTCCTTGGTTCCATCCATTATCCACCTCTGAGCACCATTCCTTAGTTCCATCCATTACCCACCTCCGAGCACCAGTCCTTGGTTCCATCCAATACCCACCTTCGAGCACCATTCCTTGGTTCCATCCATTATCCACCTTCAAACACCATTCCTTGGTCCAACCCCTACCCACCTCCGAGCACCATTCCTTAGTCCCACCCCCTACCCACCTCTGAGCACCATTCCTTGGTTCCATCCCTATCTACCTTCGAGCACCATTCCTTGGTTCCATCCATTACCCACCTCCGAGCACCATTCCTTGGTCCCACCCCCTGCCTACGAGAACCATTCCTTGGTTCCATCCATTACCCACCTCCGAGCACAATTCCTTGGCTCCCCCCCTACCCACTTCCGAGCACCATTCCTTAGTCCCACCCCCTACCTACCTCCGAGCACCATTATTTGGTTCCATCCATTATCCACCTTCGAGCACCATTCCTTGGTCCCACCCCCTACCCACCTCCGAGCACCATTCCTTGGTTCCATCCCAATCTACCTTCGAGCACAATTCCTTGGTTCCATCCATTACCCACCTCCGAGCACCATTCCTTGGTTCCATCCATTACCCACCTCCGAGCACCATTCCTTGGTCCCACCCCCTACCCACCTCAAAGCACCATTTTTTCGTTCCATCCCTACCTACCTCCGAACACCATTCCTTGGTTCCATCCCAATCTACCTTCTAACACCATTCCTTGGTTCCATCCATTACCCACCTCCGAGCACCATTCCTTGGTCCCACCCTCTACTTACGAGCACCAGTCCTTGGTTCCATCCATTACCCACCACCGAGCACCATTCCTTGGTTCCACCCCCTACCCACTTCTGAGCACCATTCCTTGGTCCCACCCCCTACCTACGAGCACCATTCCTTGGTTTCATCCATTACCCACCTCTGAGCACCATTCCTTGGTTCCATCCATTACCCACCTCCGAGCACCATTCCTTGGTTCCATCTATTACCCACCTCCGAGCACCATTCCTTGGTTCCATCCAATACCCACCTTCGAGCACCATTCCTTGGTCCCACCCCCTATCTACCTACGAGCACCATTCCTTGGTTCCATCCATTACCCACCTCTGAGCACCATTCCTTGGTTCCATCCATTACCCACCTCCGAGCACCATTCCCTGGTTCCACCCCCTACCCACCTCCAAGCACCATTCCTTCGTTCCATCCCCTACTCACCTCCGAGCACCATTCCTTGGTCCCACCCCCTACCCACCTCAAAGCACCATTTCTTCGTTCCATCCCTACCTACCTCCAAACAGCATTCCTTGGTTCCATCCCAATCTACCTTCGAGCACCATTCCTTGGTTCCATCCATTACCCACCTCCGAGCACCATTCCTTGGTCCCACCCGCTACTTACGAGCACCAGTCCTTGGTTCCATCCATTACCCACCTCCGAGCACCATTCCTTGGTCCCACCCGCTACTTACGAGCACCAGTCCTTGGTTCCATCCATTACCCACCTCCGAGCACCATTCCTTGGTTCCACCCCCTACCCACTTCTGAGCACCATTCCTTGGTCCCACCCCCTACCTCCGAGCACCATTCCTTGGTTCCATCTATTACCCACCTCCGAGCACCATTCCTTGGTTCCATCCAATACCCACCTTCGAGCACCATTCCTTGGTCCCACCCCCTATCTACCTACGAGCACCATTCCTTGGTTCCATCTATTACCCACCTCTGAGCACCATTCCTTGGTTCCATCCATTACCCACCTCCGAGCACCATTCCCTGGTTCCACCCCCCACCCACCTCCAAGCACCATTCCTTCGTTCCATCCCCTACCCACCTCCGAGCACCATTCCTTGGTCCCACCCCCTACCCACCTCAAAGCACCATTTTTTCGTTCCATCCCTACCTACCTCCGAACACCATTCCTTGGTTCCATCCCAATCTACCTTCGAGCACCATTCCTTGGTTCCATCCATTACCCACCTCTGAGCACAATTCCTTGGTCCCACTCGCTACTTACGAGCACCAGTCCTTGGTTCCATCCATTACCCACCTCCGAGCACCATTCCTTGGTTCCACCCCCTACCCACTTCTGAGCACCATTCCTTGGTCCCACCCCCTACCTACGAGCACCATTCCTTGGTTTCATCCATTACCCACCTCTGAGCACCATTCCTTGGTTCCATCCATTACCCACCTCCGAGCACCATTCCTTGGTTCCCTCTATTACCCACCTCCGAGCACCATTCCTTGGTTTCATTCAATACCCACCTTCGAGCACCATTCCTTGGTCCCACCCCCTATCTACCTACGAGCACCATTCCTTGGTTCCATCCATTACCCACCTCTGAGCACCATTCCTTGGTTCCATCCATTACCCACCTCCGAGCACCATTCCCTGGTTCCACCCCCTACCCACCTCCAAGCACCATTCCTTCGTTCCATCCCCTACTCACCTCCGAGCACCATTCCTTGGTCCCACCCCCTACCCACCTCAAAGCACCATTTCTTCGTTCCATCCCTACCTACCTCCAAACACCATTCCTTGGTTCCATCCCAATATACCTTCGAGCACCATTCCTTGGTTCCATCCATTACCCACCTCCGAGCACCATTCCTTGGTCCCACCCGTTACTTACGAGCACCAGTCCTTGGTTCCATCCATTACCCACCTCCGAGCACCATTCCTTGGTTCCACCCCCTACCCACTTCTGAGCACCATTCCTTGGTCCCACCCCCTACCTACGAGCACCATTCCTTGGTTTCATCCATTACCCACCTCTGAGCACCATTCCTTGGTTCCATCCATTACCCACCTCCGAGCACCATTCCTTGGTTCCCTCTATTACCCACCTCCGAGCACCATTCCTTGGTTTCATCCAATACCCACCTTCGAGCACCATTCCTTGGTCCCACCCCCTATCTACCTACGAGCACCATTCCTTGGTTCCATCCATTACCCACCTCTGAGCACCATTCCTTGGTTCCATCCATTACCCACCTCCGAGCACCATTCCCTGGTTCCACCCCCTACCCACCTCCAAGCACCATTCCTTCGTTCCATCCCCTACTCACCTCCGAGCACCATTCCTTGGTCCCACCCCCTACCCACCTCAAAGCACCATTTCTTCGTTCCATCCCTACCTACCTCCAAACAGCATTCCTTGGTTCCATCCCAATCTACCTTTGAGCACCATTCCTTGGTTCCATCCATTACCCACCTCCGAGCACCATTCCTTGGTCCCACCCGCTACTTACGAGCACCAGTCCTTGGTTCCATCCATTACCCACCTCCGAGCACCATTCCTTGGTCCCACCCGCTACTTACGAGCACCAGTCCTTGGTTCCATCCATTACCCACCTCCGAGCACCATTCCTTGGTTCCACCCCCTACCCACTTCTGAGCACCATTCCTTGGTCCCACCCCCTACCTCCGAGCACCATTCCTTGGTTCCATCTATTACCCACCTCCGAGCACCATTCCTTGGTTCCATCCAATACCCACCTTCGAGCACCATTCCTTGGTCCCACCCCCTATCTACTGTGACAGCAGGAAGGTAAAGTCACCTGGTTGCATCCAGGGGGGTAGATATATTTCGCCCAGATTCAGGCTTTACGCCGACTTATACAACTAGGTGGAGAGTTGTATAAGGCTAGTGGGCTCATGGATGACTCATACCTCTAGGGAGAGTGTGGGGCGTCGTACAGACAGGAAGTTGATGAGACCAGCTGAAGCTTGTCAGCTCATTTAGGCCTCTATAAGAACTCCCAGCTTCATTAGATGTTAGCTCATGCCTGGAACCAGACCTGTGTGGACTGTCTAGGGAGAGTGAACCCCTGTGCGGTGAGACAAAGCCTGTGTGGCTATTTGCTTGGACATTTAAAACCAGGGACTTAGGGACTAGGACAGCACTAGGCTGATCCCAGTTGTTAGTTAGGAAACCTGTATGTTTAGTCAGAGGTCAAGTTGACCAGGATTTATTTTGTTTATGTTTCTTTTGCTTTGCTGTGTTTTGTCACTGTAAATAGAAAATAAACCGCACCTTTTTGATTTTGAAAACCACAACCTCCGTTTGCTGGGCCTGTTTTTGTGTGGGGAGCCCATCTCGGGGGTCACACACACCCGCTGCCGAGCTAACCCCCTCACAGTTGGTGGAGAACCAGTGGCAGTTTTTTTTTAAGCCAGCATGGAGGAGATACTGAAGCAGCTGGCTCTAGCAAATGCCAATCAACAGCAGACAAATGCAGGTTTGCAAAAGAGCCTTGCAGCTCAACAACAGAACTTCGCAGCCCAGCAGCAAGCTCATCAACAGAGCCTTGCAGCCCAGCAGCAAGCTCATCAACAGAGCCTTGCAGCCCAGCAGCAGACAAACGCAACTTTGCAACAGAGTCTGGAGGCTCAGCAACAAGCCCAGCAGCAATCTGAGGCCCGCTTCATAGACCTGTTACAGAAGCAAGAGCAGAGACTACAACAACAGATGGAAGCAGCAATGCAGCAACGTCCGCAGACCAGTGAGGAAAGCCGTCCCACTAATACCGCGTCCTTTGGGGTGAGTCGTTTATTGACAAAAATGACTGGAGAGGATGATCCAGAGGTATTTTTGACCACATTTGAAAGGACCGCTGAAAGAGAAAAGTGGCCTGAGGAGCAGTGGGCTGGACTGGTGGCTCCTCTGTTAACTGGTGAATCGCAGAAAGCTTACTATGACCTAGAGCCTAACCAAGCAAAAGACTATGCGATGCTAAAAGCTGAAATATTGGCAAGGCTGGGTGTCACCCAGGCTGTCCGGGCTCAGCGTGTGCATAACTGGACTTTCCAGCTTGGAAAACCCCCCAGGTCTCAAATGTATGATCTCATTCACCTGAGCAGAAAGTGGCTACAGCCAGAGACTTTGTCCGCACCAAAGATTGTGGAACATGTTGTAATGGATCGGTTTTTGAGAGCTCTTCCTACTGCCATCCAAAAGTGGGTAAGCCATGGAGACCCAGAGACGGCCGATGGTCTTGTGGATGGTGTGGAGAAATACTTGGCTACAGAGAACCTGACGGCCTCTTCCAGAGACACTCGGACTTTCCACCCTAAGACCAGACCATCCCCAGGGGCAGATAAGAGGATTCCAAGGGGTGAGGGTGGAGAGAGTGAGAGGGTGGGAGCTCTACCCCAAGTTTGGCGAGAACAGCCTGGGAAATCAGCGGCTCAAGAGGCCGCAAGAAGGATCGTTTGCTACCGCTGCCGGCAAGCGGGACATATTGCAGCCAATTGCCCGGTTGTGGAGGAACCCATGCAGTGTGACTTTCTGACGGGCAGACGTCAGTCGCTGTGTGCGACAGTCGCATGCACTGCCATTCGAGGAACTGAGAAACATTTATGCAAAATGTGTGTTAATGGTAGAAATGTTGTGGTATTGCTGGATTCAGGTAGCCTTGTGACCCTGATAAAGGCTGAGTTAGTTAAAACAGAGGTCTCTGGGAATAGCAAGGTAGCTGTTATTTGTGTGCATGGGGACACCCGAGAGTATCCAGTGACTACAGTGTGTTTTGAGACCCCCAAAGGTACCCTCTCTCATCCAGTGGGCTTAGTATCTCAGTTACCGCATGACGCCATTGTGGGAAGGGATTTTCCGAAGTTCTGGGAACTGTGGGATGATCCTGAGCCCCCCACTGGTGCCCCTATGTACCAGGAATGTGATAGCCAGAACTCCCCTGAGAGTGGTGAGGACTCTCCGGAATTTCCCTTATCAGTATTGGCAGGGGAGACTCAAGAAACTGGAGAGGAGCCCACCTCCTCAGACGAAAACCTACCGTCTGTGGAGTTTTCTGATCTTGAGGTTCACAGGGAAAACTTTGCCACAGAACAGTTGAAAGACCCCGCCCTAATAAAGGCACGGGAAAACGTAGTGAAAATAGATGGCGAGTTAGTGAACCCAGATAATACCTGCACTTACCCATACTTCAGCGTAGAGAAGGACCTACTGTATCGGGTGGCAAAAAGGGCAGAAGAAACCGTTGAGCAGCTTGTGGTGCCCAAACCTTACAGGAAGTTGGTGTTGGAGTTGGCCCATGGGCACATTCTTGGAGGTCATCTGGGGACAGAGAAAACCCGAGAGAGGGTATTACAGAGATTCTATTGGCCGGGGGTGATGAAGGACATAGAAAATTATTGTTCCTCCTGCCCTGTGTGTCAGAGGTCGGCCCCGATGCCACATTTCCGTAGCCCGCTGGTCCCTCTACCCATCATTGAGGTCCCGTTTGAGAGGATCACCATGGATTTGGTAGGTCCTATAATCAAGTCCGCTAGGGGGCACCAGTACATATTAGTTATAATGGACTATGACACCCGTTATCCAGAAGCGATCCCTCTCCGAAATACCTCGGCCAAAACCATAGCCAAAGAGCTATCTCTTGTGTTTAGCCGGGTGGGTATTTGTAAAGAACTGCTTACGGACCAAGGTACACCCTTTATGTCCCGGGTTATGAAGGAGCTGTGTAAATTGTTCAAAGTGACGCAATTACGTACATCTGTGTATCACCCCCAAACCGATGGGCTGGTTGAAAGGTTCAACAAAACCCTAAAACAAATGTTGAAGAAAGTGGTGGATAGAGATGGAAAGGATTGGGACTGTCTACTTCCTTATCTGATGTTTGCTATTAGGGAGGTGCCCCAATCCTCTACGGGATTCTCCCCCTTTGAGTTACTGTATGGGAGACACCCAAGAGGGCTGTTGGATATTGCCAAGGAAACTTGGGAAAGTGAGAGTTCTCCCCACAGGAGTGTGATTGAGCATGTCGCCCTGATGCAAGACCGAATTGCACAGGTAATGCCCATCGTGAAGGAACATTTGGCCCAAGCGCAGTTAGCACAGCAGAGAGTGTACAACCGTGCAGCCAAGACCCGTACCTTTTCCCCGGGGGATAGGATACTGGTACTTGTCCCTACGGTTGAAAGTAAATTCCTTGCCAAATGGCAAGGCCCCTACGAGATAATGGAAAAAGTGAGCGAAGTGAATTACAAGGTCAGACAACCAGGAAGGCGAAAGCCCGAACAGATCTATCACGTAAATCTGTTGAAAGCCTGGAGGGATAGAGAGTCCCTAGTCGCAGACACTTGGTCACCAGCTCAAACTGGTTGCGTGATTCCGGAGGTTGGAATAGCAGCCACCTTGTCACAACCCCAACAACAGGAGGTTAAGGAGTTTGTGCTTCGCAACAAGGAGGTATTCTCTGAGCTGCCGGGACAAACATCTGGGGTAGAGCATGACATCATTACCCCGCCCGGTGAAAGGGTGAAGTTAAAACCCTATCGGATCCCAGAGGCCCGACGGGAGGCAATACGGGAGGAAGTACAGAAAATGCTGAACTTAGGGGTGATAGAGGAGTCCCAAAGTGATTGGTCTAGTCCCATTGTGTTGGTGCCTAAACCGGATGGGAGCTGGCGATTTTGTAACGATTTTCGACAGTTGAACAAAGTTACAAAATTTGACACCTACCCCATGCCACGTATAGATGAGTTGATCGACCGGCTGGGAACAGCCCGATACATGACGACTCTTGACCTCACAAAAGGGTATTGGCAAATCCCCCTGGCCAAGTCGGCCAAAGAGAAAACCGCATTTGTAACCCCAGATGGGGCGTTCCAATATAAAAGAATGCCGTTCGGGTTACAGAATGCGCCGGCCACATTCCAGCGGAAAATGGACCAGATGCTGAGGCCCCATCGGAAGTATGCTGCGGCTTACCTGGATGACATAATTGTCCATAGCACAGATTGGGCCTCACATCTGCCAAAAGTGCAAGCAGTCCTGGACTCTGTTCGGGAAGCGGGGTTTACGGCTAACCCCAAGAAGTGTACCATTGGGCAGGAGGAGGCCAAATATCTTGGGTACACCATTGGGAGGGGAGTAATAAAACCCCAACTCAACAAAGTCGAGGCCATCCAGAGTTGGCCACATCCCAACAGCAAGAAGCAGGTACGAGCCTTTCTGGGAATCGCTGGGTATTATCGGCGATTCATTCCCCACTTTGCTTCTAAGGCTGTGCCCCTAACCAACCTGACGAAGGGGAAAGGGTCGGTCATGATTAAATGGACCCCCGAGGCTGAGGCAGCATTCCAATTCTTGAAACAAGCCTTATGTAGCCAGCCAGTGTTGTACTCACCCGACTTCTCTAAAGACTTTGTCGTACAAAGTGATGCGTCAGATGTGGGGTTAGGAGCAGTATTGTCCCAGGTCTGGAACGGGGAAGAGCACCCAGTCATTTACCTCAGCAGGAAGTTGAAGTCCCATGAGGTAAATTACGCCACCGTTGAAAAGGAGTGTTTAGCGGTGAAGTGGGCTCTAGATTCCCTTCGGTACTACCTGCTAGGTAGGCACTTTGACATGGTTACGGATCACGCTCCGTTAAAGTGGATGGCTCAAAACAAGGAAACAAATAGAAGAGTGAATAGGTGGTTCCTGGCCCTCCAGGAATTCAACTTCACAGTAAAGCATCGCCCTGGCGTTCAAATGGGGAATGTGGATGCTTTGTCTCGAGTACATGAATGCCTGATTGCTGGTGTTCCAACCCCGAGGTTAAAACAAGAGGGGGGGTATGTGACAGCAGGAAGGTAAAGTCACCTGGTTGCATCCAGGGGGGTAGATATATTTCGCCCAGATTCAGGCTTTACGCCGACTTATACAACTAGGTGGAGAGTTGTATAAGGCTAGTGGGCTCATGGATGACTCATACCTCTAGGGAGAGTGTGGGGCGTCGTACAGACAGGGAGTTGATGAGACCAGCTGAAGCTTGTCAGCTCATTTAGGCCTCTATAAGAACTCCCAGCTTCATTAGATGTTAGCTCATGCCTGGAACCAGACCTGTGTGGACTGTCTAGGGAGAGTGAACCCCTGTGCGGTGAGACAAAGCCTGTGTGGCTATTTGCTTGGACATTTAAAACCAGGGACTTAGGGACTAGGACAGCACTAGGCTGATCCCAGTTGTTAGTTAGGAAACCTGTATGTTTAGTCAGAGGTCAAGTTGACCAGGATTTATTTTGTTTATGTTTCTTTTGCTTTGCTGTGTTTTGTCACTGTAAATAGAAAATAAACCGCACCTTTTTGATTTTGAAAACCACAACCTCCGTTTGCTGGGCCTGTTTTTGTGTGGGGAGCCCATCTCGGGGGTCACACACACCCGCTGCCGAGCTAACCCCCTCACACTACCTACGAGCACCATTCCTTGGTTCCATCTATTACCCACCTCTGAGCACCATTCCTTGGTTCCATCCATTACCCACCTCCGAGCACCATTCCCTGGTTCCACCCCCCACCCACCTCCAAGCACCATTCCTTCGTTCCATCCCCTACCCACCTCCGAGCACCATTCCTTGGTCCCACCCCCTACCCACCTCAAAGCACCATTTTTTCGTTCCATCCCTACCTACCTCCGAACACCATTCCTTGGTTCCATCCCAATCTACCTTCTAACACCATTCCTTGGTTCCATCCATTACCCACCTCTGAGCACCATTCCTTGGTCCCACCCGCTACTTACGAGCACCAGTCCTTGGTTCCATCCATTACCCACCTCCGAGCACCATTCCTTGGTTCCACCCCCTACCCACTTCTGAGCACCATTCCTTGGTCCCACCCCTACCTACGAGCACCATTCCTTGGTTTCATCCATTACCCACCTCTGAGCACCATTCCTTGGTTCCATCCATTACCCACCTCCGAGCACCATTCCTTGGTTCCCTCTATTACCCACCTCCGAGCACCATTCCTTGGTTTCATCCAATACCCACCTTCGAGCACCATTCCTTGGTCCCACCCCCTATCTACCTACGAGCACCATTCCTTGGTTCCATCCATTACCCACCTCCGAGCACCATTCCCTGGTTCCACCCCCTACCCACCTCCAAGCACCATTCCTTCGTTCCATCCCCTACTCACCTCCGAGCACCATTCCTTGGTCCCACCCCCTACCCACCTCAAAGCACCATTTCTTCGTTCCATCCCTACCTACCTCCAAACACCATTCCTTGGTTCCATCCCAATATACCTTCGAGCACCATTCCTTGGTTCCATCCATTACCCACCTCCGAGCACCATTCCTTGGTCCCACCCGTTACTTACGAGCACCAGTCCTTGGTTCCATCCATTACCCACCTCCGAGCACCATTCCTTGGTTCCACCCCCTACCCACTTCTGAGCACCATTCCTTGGTCCCACCCCCTACCTACGAGCACCATTCCTTGGTTTCATCCATTACCCACCTCTGAGCACCATTCCTTGGTTCCATCCATTACCCACCTCCGAGCACCATTCCTTGGTTCCCTCTATTACCCACCTCCGAGCACCATTCCTTGGTTTCATCCAATACCCACCTTCGAGCACCATTCCTTGGTCCCACCCCCTATCTACCTACGAGCACCATTCCTTGGTTCCATCCATTACCCACCTCCGAGCACCATTCCTTGGTTTCATCCAATACCCACCTTCGAGCACCATTCCTTGGTCCCACCCCCTATCTACCTACGAGCACCATTCCTTGGTTCCATCCATTACCCACCTCCGAGCACCATTCCCTGGTTCCACCCCCTACCCACCTCCAAGCACCATTCCTTCGTTCCATCCCCTACTCACCTCCGAGCACCATTCCTTGGTCCCACCCCCTACCCACCTCAAAGCACCATTTCTTCGTTCCATCCCTACCTACCTCCAAACACCATTCCTTGGTTCCATCCCAATATACCTTCGAGCACCATTCCTTGGTTCCATCCATTACCCACCTCCGAGCACCATTCCTTGGTCCCACCCGTTACTTACGAGCACCAGTCCTTGGTTCCATCCATTACCCACCTCCGAGCACCATTCCTTGGTTCCACCCCCTACCCACTTCTGAGCACCATTCCTTGGTCCCACCCCCTACCTACGAGCACCATTCCTTGGTTTCATCCATTACCCACCTCTGAGCACCATTCCTTGGTTCCATCCATTACCCACCTCCGAGCACCATTCCTTGGTTCCCTCTATTACCCACCTCCGAGCACCATTCCTTGGTTTCATCCAATACCCACCTTCGAGCACCATTCCTTGGTCCCACCCCCTATCTACCTACGAGCACCATTCCTTGGTTCCATCCATTACCCACCTCTGAGCACCATTCCTTGGTTCCATCCATTACCCACCTCCGAGCACCATTCCCTGGTTCCACCCCCTACCCACCTCCAAGCACCATTCCTTCGTTCCATCCCCTACTCACCTCCGAGCACCAATCCTTGGTCCCACCCCCTACCCACCTCAAAGCACCATTTCTTCGTTCCATCCCTACCTACCTCCAAACACCATTCCTTGGTTCCATCCCAATATACCTTCGAGCACCATTCCTTGGTTCCATCCATTACCCACCTCCGAGCACCATTCCTTGGTCCCACCCGTTACTTACGAGCACCAGTCCTTGGTTCCATCCATTACCCACCTCCGAGCACCATTCCTTGGTTCCACCCCCTACCCACTTCTGAGCACCATTCCTTGGTCCCACCCCCTACCTACGAGCACCATTCCTTGGTTTCATCCATTACCCACCTCTGAGCACCATTCCTTGGTTCCATCCATTACCCACCTCCGAGCACCATTCCTTGGTTCCATCTATTACCCACCTCCGAGCACCATTCCTTGGTTCCATCCAATACCCACCTTCGAGCACCATTCCTTGGTCCCACCCCCTATCTACCTACGAGCACCATTCCTTGGTTCCATCCATTACCCACCTCTGAGCACCATTACTTGGTTCCATCCATTACCCACCTCCGAGCACCATTCCCTGGTTCCACCCCCTACCCACCTCCAAGCACCATTCCTTCGTTCCATCCCCTACCCACCTCCGAGCACCATTCCTTGGTCCCACCCTTTACCCACCTCAAAGCACCATTTCTTCGTTCCATCCCTACCTACCTCCGAACACCATTCCTTGGTTCCATCCATTACCCACATCCGAGCACCATTCCTTGGTCCCACCCCCTACCCACCTCCAAGCACCATTTCTTGGTTCCATCCCTACCCACCTCTGAGCATCATTCCTTGGTTCCATCCCCTACCCACCTCCAAGCACCATTCCTTGGTTCCATCCCTACCTACCTCTGAGCACCATTCCTTGGTTTCATCCATTACCCACATCCGAGCACCATTCCTTGGTCCCACCCCCTACCCACCTCTGAGCACCATTCCTTGGTCCCACCCCCTTCCCACCTCCAAGCACCATTTCTTGGCTCCATCCCCTACCCACCTCCGAGCACCATTCCTTGGTTCCATTCATTACCCACATCCGAGCACCATTCCTTGGTCCCACCACCTACCCACCTCCAAGCACCATTTCTTGGTTCCATCCCCTACCCACCTCCGAGCATCATTCCTTGGTTCCATCCATTACCCACCTCCGAGCACCATTCCCTGGTTCCACCCCATACCCACCTCCGAGCACCATTCCTTGGTCCCACCCCCTACCTACCTCCGAGCACCATTCCTTCGTTCCATCCCCTACCCACCTCCTAGCACCATTCCTTGGTCCCACCCCCTACCCACCTCCAAGTACCATTTCTTGGTTCCATCCCTACCCACCTCCGAGCATCATTCCTTGGTTCCATCCCCTACCCACCTCCAAGCACCATTCCTTGGTTCCATCCCTACCTACCTCCGAGCACCATTCCTTGGTTCAATCCGTTACCCACATCCGAGCACCATTCCTTTTTCCCACCCCTACCCACCTCCAAGCACCATTTCTTGGTTCCATCCCCTACCCACCTCCGAGCACCATTCCTTGGTTTCATTCATTACCCACATCCGAGCACCATTCCTTGGTCCCACCCCCTAGCAACCTTCGAGCACCATTCCTTGGCTTCATCCCTACCTACCTCCAAGCACCATTCCTTGGTTCCATCCATTACCCACCCCTCTGAGCACCATTCCTTGGATCCACCCCCCTACCCACCTCCGAGCACCACTCCTTGGTCCCACTCCCTACCCATCTCCGATCACCATTCCTTGGTTCCACCCCTACCCACCCCTGAGCACCATTCCTTGGTTCCACCCCATACCCATCTCCGAGCACCATTCCTTGTTTCCATCCCCACCGACCTCCGAGCACCATTCCTTGGTTCCATTCATTACCCACGTCTGAGCACCATTTCTTGGTCCCACCCCCTACCCTTCTCCGAGTACCATTCCTTGGCTCCATCCCTACCCACCTCCGAGCACCATTCCTTGGTTCCATCCATTACCCACCTCCGAGCACCATTCCCTGGTTCCACCCCCTACCCACCTCCGAGCACCATTCCTTTGTTCCATCCCCTACCCACCTCCGAGCAACATTCCGTGGTCCCACCCCCTACCCACCTCCAAGCACCATTTCTTGGTTCCATCCCTACCTACCTCGGAACACCATTCCTTGGTTCCATCCATTACCCACATCCGAGCACCATTCCTTAGTCCCACCCCCTACCCACCTCCAAGCACCATTTCTTGGTTCCAACCCTACCCACCTCCGAGCATCATTCCTTGGTTCCATCCCCTACCCATCTCCAAGCACCATTCCTTGGTTCCATCCCTACCTACCTCTGAGCACCATTCCTTGGTTCCATCCATTACCCACATCCGAGCACCATTCCTTGGTCCCACCCCCTACCCACCTCCGAGCACCATTCCTTGGTCCCACCCCCTACCCACCTCCAAGCACCATTTCTTGGTTCCATCCCCTACCCACCTCCGAGCACCATTCCTTGGTTCCATTCATTACCCACATCCGAGCACCATTCCTTGGTCCCACCACCTACCCACCTCCAAGCACCATTTCTTGGTTCCATCCCCTACCCACCTCCGAGCATCATTCCTTGGTTCCATCCATTACCCACCTCCGAGCACCATTCCCTGGTTCCACCCCCTACCCACCTCTGAGCACCATTTCTTGGTCCCACCCCCTACCTACCTCCGAGCACCATTCCTTCGTTCCATCCCCTACCCACCTCCTAGCACCATTCCTAGGTCCCACCCCCTACCCACCTCCAAGCACCATTTCTTGGTTCCATCCCTACCTACCTCCGAGCACCATTCCTTGGTTCTATCCATTACCCACATCCAAGCACCATTCCTTGGTCCCACCCCCTACCCACCTCCAAGCACCATTTCTTGGTTCCATCCCTACCCATCTCCGAGCATCATTCCTTGGTTCCATCCCCTACCCACCTCCAAGCACCATTCTTTGGTTCCATCCCTACCTACCTCCGAGCACCATTCCTTGGTTCCATCCATTACCCACATCCGAGCACCATTCCTTTTTCCCACCCCCTACCCACCTCCAAGCACCATTTCTTGGTTCCATCCCCTACCCACCTTCGAGCACCATTCCTTGGCTCCATCCCTACCTACCTGCAAGCACCATTCTTTGGTTCCATCCATTACCCACCCCTCTGAGCACCATTCCTTGGATCCACCCCCTACCCACCTCCGAGCACCACTCCTTGGTCCCACTCCCTACCCATCTCCGAGCACCATTCCTTGGTTCCACCCCTACCCACTTCCGAGCACCATTCCTTGTTTCCATCCCTACCGACCTCCGAGCACCATTCCTTGGTTCCATTCATTACCCACGTCTGAGCACCATTCCTTGGTCCCACCCCCTACCCACCTCTGAGTATCATTCCTTGGCTCCATCCCTACCCACCTCCAAGCACCATTTCTTTGGTTTCATCCATTACCCACCTCTGAGCACCACTCCTTGGTTCCACCCCTACCTACCTTCGCGCACAACTGCCTGGTTCCACCCCCTACCCACCTCCGAGCACCATTACTTGGTTCCATCCCTATCTACCTTCGAGCACCATTCCTTTGTTGCATCTATTACCCACCTCCGAGCACCATTCCTTGGTTCTATCAATTACCCACCTTCGAGAACCATTCCTTGGTTCCATCCCTACCCACCTCCGAGCACCATTCCTTGGTCCCAACCCCTACCCACCTCCGAGCACCATTCCTTGGTTCCATCCCTATCTACCTTCAAGCACCATTCCTTGGTTCCATCCATTACCCACCTCCGAGCACCATTCCTTGGTCCCACCACCTACCTACGAGCACCATTCCTTGGTTCTATCCATTACCCACCTCTGAGCACCATTCCTTGGTTCCACCCCCTACCCACTTCCGAGCACCATTCCTTGGTCCCACCCCCTACCTACGAGCATTATTCCTTGGTTCCATCCATTACCCACCTCCGAGCACCATTACTTGGTTCCACCCCCTACCCACTTACGAGCACCATTCCTTGGTCCCACCCCCTACCTACGAGCACCATTCCTTGGTTCCATCCATTACCCATCTCTGAGCACCATTCCTTGGTTTATCCATTACCCACCTCCGAGCACCATTCTTTGGTTCCACCCCCTACCCACTTCCGAGCACCATTCCTTGGTCCCACCCCCTACCTACGAGCACCATTCCTTGGTCCCACCCATTACCTACCTTCACGCACAACTGCCTGGTTCCACCCCCTACCCACCTCCGAGCACCATTACTTGGTTCCATCCCTATCTACCTTCGAGCACCATTCCTTTGTTGCATCCATTACCCACCTCCGAGCACCATTCCTTGGTTCCATCAATTACCCACCTTTGAGAACCATTCCTTGGTTCCAGCCCTACCCACCTCCGAGCACCATTCCTTGGTCCCAACCCCTACCCACCTCCGAGCACCATTCCTTGGTTCCATCCCTATCTACCTTCAAGCACCATTCCTTGGTTCCATCCATTACCCACCTCCGAGCACCATTCCTTGGTTACATCCATTACCCACCTCCGAGCACCATTCCTTGGTTCCATCCATTACTCACCTTCGAGCACCATTCATTGGTCCCACCCCCTACCCACCTCCGAGCACCATTCCTTGGTTCCATCCCTATCTACCTTCGAGCACCATTCCTTGGTTCCATCCATTACCCACCACCGAGCACCATTCCTTGGTTCCAGCCCTACCCACCTCCGAGCACCATTCCTTGGTCCCAACCCCTACCCACCTCCGAGCACCATTCCTTGGTTCCATCCCTATCTACCTTCAAGCACCATTCCTTGGTTCCATCCATTACCCACCTCCGAGCACCATTCCTTGGTCCCACCCCCTACCTACGAGCCCCATTCCTTGGTTCTATCCATTACCCACCTCTGAGCACCATTTCTTGGTTCCACCCCCTACCCACTTCCGAGCACCATTCCTTGGTCCCACCCCTACCTATGAGCATTATTCCTTGGTTCCATCCATTACCCACCTCCGAGCACCATTACTTGGTTCTACCCCCTACCCACTTACGATCACCATTCCTTGGTCCCACCCCCTACCTAGGAGCACCATTCCTTGGTTCCACCCATTACCCATCTCTGAGCACCATTCCTTGGTTCCATCCATTACCCACCTCCGAGCACCATTCTTTGGTTCCACCCCCTACCCACTTCCGAGCACCATTCCTTGGTCCCACCCCCTACCTACGAGCACCATTCCTTTGTCCCACCCATTACCTACCTTCGCGCACAACTGCCTGGTTCCACCCCCCACCCACCTCCGAGCACCATTACTTGGTTCCATCCCTATCTACCTTCGAGCACCATTCCTTTGTTGCATCCATTACCCACCTCCGAGCACCATTCCTTGGTTCCATCAATTACCCACCTTCGAGAACCATTCCTTGGTTCCAGCCCTACCCACCTCCGAGCACATTTCCTTGGTTCCATCCCTATCTACCTTTGAGCACCATTCCTTGGTTCCATCCATTACCCACCTCCGAGCACCATTCCTTGGTTCCACCCCCTACCCACTTCCGAGCACCATTCCTTCGTTCCATGGTGCTATGTAATTTTTAAGGAATTTGATAATGATAACAACAAAAGTAGTAAAATAGATCCTCCATTCCTCTGCAGCCAGTTCCAATAACCCCCCCCTGCCAGCAACAATAGATCCCCCTAACAACAATGGACCAACCGCAACAAAATTTCACCCTTAGCAACAATAGGCTCCCAGGAGCGACAACAGATCTCCCCCACCAGCATCAATAGACCTCCTCAGCAACAATAGATCCCTTCCTTAACATTAGATCTCTCCCAGCAACAACTGACCCCTCCAGCAAGATAAGACCCACTACTAGCAACAGTAGGTCCCCCACCGCTGGTCACCATTACACAGACAAACGCTCACCCAGGAGGCTGCTCCAGAATGACAGGAAGGTGGCACTGCCGGTCACATGGCCCACTTTTGCTGGGTTACATCTCTTTGTGGTAACGCTGAAAACTTGACCAGTTTCCTTGTTTCTTGTCCCCGTCACTTCTATGTCCACCAAGTGCCAGTCAGGGATCCTGCAACCAATCAGATACAATCACCTGAGTTATCCAATGACTCTGCTAGATTAGGGTCCAACTTCTCCACTAAATGTAAGATGATGGAAAATGGGTGGTGATGGATAAGCGTATGGGAAACTCGGGGGGTCGGGGGGGGGGTTTACTAAAACTACAGAGTGCAGCCAATCAGCTTCTAACTTCAGCTTCTTCAGTGGAGCTTTGGCAATAAAAGCTGGAAGCTGATTGGCTGCCATGCAGAGCTGACCCAGATTTTACACTCTCCAGTCTTAGTAAATCTCCCCCATTGTCTGAGTTTAAAGTAAAGCCCCCATAGCATTATGGCTAATAAAGGGGGGAGGGGGGTCTGGCCATTTCTCTTCATGCATCCAATGGGCAGATTCCTCCATCCACACAAATGATCCCGCACCCCCCACCACCACCGGGACATTGTATTATGATAGTGGGGGGGCAGAGACTGCTGGGGGGAGATTTCTCTGGAATAGTGATGGCCTGTACTAATAATAGAGAATCCCCCCACAGGGACATTGTATTCTGACAGCGGGGGGAGCGGCAGAGACTGCTAAGGGGAGATTTCTCTGGAATAATGACAGCTTGTACTAATAATGGAGGATCCCCCCACCGGGACAATGTATTCTGACAGCGGGAGGGGGAGGGGCAGAGACTGCTGGGGGGAGATTTCTCTGGAATAGTGACGGCTTGTACTAATAATGGAGGATCCCCCCACCTGGACATTGTATTCTGACAGCGGGGGAGGGGCAGAGACTGCTGGGGGGAGATTTCTCTGGAATAATGACGGCTTGTACTAATAATGGAGGATCCCCCCACCTGGACATTGTATTCTGATAGTGGGGGAGCAGAGACTTCTGGGGGGAGATTTCTATCGACTAATGATGGCTTGTACTAATAACAGAGGATCCCCCCCGCCGGGACATTGTATTCTGACAGCGGGGGGGCAGAGACTGCTGGGGGGAGATTTCCATTGGCCCAAATTCCTGCTTTGTTTGTCTGCTGGATGGTCTCCATGGAGCTCCTCACCTGGGATCAGCCAGGGTTGGGGATAGGGTTAGGATTGGGGTTGGGGTTAGGGTTAGGGTTAGGATTGTGGTTAGGATTGGAGTTGGGGTTGGGGTTGGGGTTGGGGGTTAGGGTTAGGGTTGGGGTCAGGGTTAGGGTTGGGGGTTATGGTTAGGGTTGGGGGTTAGGGTTGGGGTCAGGGTTAGGGTTGGGGGTTATGGTTGGGGTTAATGAGCTCCTCACCTTGGATCAGCTAGGGTTGGGGTTAGGGTTGGGGTCGGGGTTGGGGTTAGGGTTAGGGTTAGGATTGGGTTTAGGATTGGAGTTGGGGTTGGGGTTGGGGTTAGGGTTGGGGGTTAGGGTTAGGGTTGGGGTTGGGGTCAGGGTTAGGGTTGGGGGTTATGGTTAGGGTTGGGGTTAACAAGCTCCTCACCTTGGATCAGCCAGGGTTGGGGTTAGGGTTATGGTTGGGGTCGGGGTTGGGGTTAGGGTTAGGGTTAGGATTGGGGTTAGGATTAGAGTTGGGGTTGGGGTTAGGGTTGGGGCTTAGGGTTAGGGTTGGGGTCAGGGTTAGAGTTGGGGGTTATGGTTAGGGTTGGGGTTAACGAGCTCCTCACCTTGGATCAGCTAGGGTTGGGGTTAGGGTTAGGGTTGGGGTTGGGGTTGGGGTTAGGGTTAGGATTGGGGTTGGGGTTAGGATTGGGGTTAGGATTGGGGTTGGGGTTGGGGTTAGGGTTGGGGTTAGGGTTAGTGTTGGGGTTGGGGTTAGGGTTAACGAGCTCCTCACCTGGGATCAGCTAGGGTTGGGGTTAGGGTTAGGGTTGGGGCTAGGGTTGGGGTTAGGATTGGGGTTGGGGAGCTCCTCACCTGGAATCAGCCAGGGTTGGGGTTAGGGTTGGGGTTGGGGTTAACGAGCTCTTCACCTGGGATCAGCTAGGGTTGGGGTTAGGATTGGGGTTGGGGTTGGGGAGCTCCTCACCTGGGATCAGCCAGGGTTGGGGCTAGGGTTAGGGTTGGGGTTAGGTTTAGGGTTAGGATTGGGGTTGGGGAGCTCCTCACCTGGGATCAGCCAGGGTTAGGGCAAGGGTTAGGGTTAGGGTTGGGGTTAGGGAGCTCCTCACCTGGGATCAGCCACAAGAACGCCGATCACACCATCGAATCCTAGCGTGTGAGCAGCCATGCATGCAGCGGCCATTGTGTTGACGTTATTGGGGGCCACGGGGCACAAGCCACGCACTGGACCCTCATATAGAATTGTCCGACCATCAACAGCTCGATTCTTCTGTGCTAGCTCACCCTTCAGCTGAAGACTATCCGGGTGTTTGGTCATGGTGATCCTTAGACCCTACAAGAAAGAAAAACACTGGAGAATTGTCTGCATTCCATGAACTATGATGTCATGGATCGTCCATTTCTGTCCTACACCCCTCAATTAAATTTTGGGGCCATCCACACTTATGTTCTCTGTTGTGGTGACCAATCAGTGAGCTCTGTGATCAATCAGTGACCAATTAGTGACCAATCTGTGACCTCTGTGACCAATCAGGGAGCTCTGTGATCAATCAGTGAGCTCTGTGATCAATCAGTGACCAATTAGTGACCAATCTGTGACCTCTGTGACCAATCAGTGAGCTCTGTGAACAATCAGTGTGCTCTGTGACTAATCAGTGAGCTATGTGATCATTTAGGGAGCTCTGTGACCAATCAGTGAGCTCTGTGATCATTCAGTGAGCGCTGTGATCAATCAGGGAACTCTGTGACCAATCGGTGAGCTTTGTGACCAATCGGTGAGCTCTGTGATCAATCATGGAGCTCTGTGATCAATCAGTGAGCTCTGTGACCAATCGGTGAGCATTGTGGTCAATCAGTGAGCTCTGTGATCAATCAGTGAGCTCTGTGATCAATCAGTGAGCTCTGTGACCAATCGGTGAGCATTGTGATGAATAAGGGAGCTCTGTGACCAATCAGTGAACTCTGGGACCAATCGGTGAGCATTGTGATGAATAAGTGAGCTCTGTGACCAATCAGTGAGCTCTGTGATCAATCAGTGAGCTCTGTGACCAATCAGTGAGCTATGTGATCAATCAGTGAGCTCTGTGATCAATCAGTGAGCTCTGTGACCAATCAGTGAACTCTGGGACCAATTAGTGAGCATTGTGATGAATAAGTGAGCTCTGTGACCAATCAGTGAGCTCTGTGATCAATCAGTGAGCTCTGTGACCAATAAGTGAACTCTGGGACCAATCGGTGAGCATTGTGATGAATAAGTGAGCTCTGTGACCAATCAGTGTGCTCTGTGATCAATCAGTTAGTAAAAAAAAAAAATGAGTCAAAGTGTTACCCGTCATTATTGAAAACATCATAATAAAGATCCCATTGGAACTCAGTTTGAAATCATTGATAAGCTTGTTCAATCACAACCAATCACTGTTTATATATTATTACATTGTTGGCTGTACACTATTCTTAGCGCTACATTTCACAGATAAACCAAGGAGTTTGGTGGAAATGGGACCATGCCGACTTATCGGCCTCCAGGAGGTTCAGGATACATGGAAGATTTGGAGTTTAAACAATTCTCACTTTAAGGGTCCCGCGGTCTGCCATTCTCTGGATATCTTCTCCTCCCCATAATGCACCACTGGGAACGTACAATGTATGTCCAGAGGAGGTCGCTGTCTCCCTCAGTCTGCGCTCAATGTCGGGATCTGATAATACAGTGGGGGATCCGATCTAGACAGATACAGGAAGTCCATAATACCAAGGTGGGCAGCATTGTCTTCTGTACACTCCATACATAATTGTGCACCCATAGACTTCCACATGTCCTCAAACATGAGGAAGGGAGAGGATGGTGAGGAAGGGAGGGGATGGTGAGGAAGGGAGGGGATGGTGAAGAAGGGAGAGGATGGTGAGGAAGGGAGAGGATGGTGAGGAAGGGAGAGGATGGTGAGGAAGAGAGGCGATGGTGAGGAAGGGAAGGGATGGTGAGGAAGGGAGAGGATGGTGAGGAAGAGAGGCGATGGTGAGGAAGGGAGGGTATGGTAAGGAAGGGAGGCGATGGTGAGGAAGGGAGGGGATGGTGAGGAAGGGAAGGGATGGTGAAGAAGGGAGAGGATGGTGAAGAAGGGAGGGGATGGTAAGGAAGGGAGAGGATGGTGAAGAAGGAAGAGGATGGGGGAGAAGGGAGAGGATAGTGAAGAAGGGAGAGGATGGTGAAGAAGGGAGAGGATGGTAAAGAAGGGAGGGGATGGTGAGAAAGGGAGGGGATGGTAAGGAAGGGAGGGGATGGTGAAGAAGGGAGGGGGATGGTGAAGAAGGAAGAGGATGGGGGAGAAGGGAGAGGATGGTGAAGAAGGGAGAGGATGGTGCGGAAGGGGAGGAAGGTGAGGAAGGGAAGGAATGGTGGGGAAGGGAAAGGATGGTGAAGAAGGGAGGGGATGGCGAGGAAGGGAGAGGATGGTGAAGAAGGGAGGGGATGGTGAGGAAGGGAGAGGATGGTGAGGAAGGGAGGGGATGGTGAAGAAGGGAGGGGATGGTGAGGAAGGGAGAGGATGGTAAAGAAGGGGAGAGGATGGTAAAGAAGAGAGAGGATGGTGAAGAAGGGAGGGAATGGTGAAGAAGGGAGGGGATGGTAAGGAAGGGAGAGTATAGTGAGAAAGGGAGGGGATGATGAAGAAGGGAGAGGGTGGTGAGGAAGGGAAAGGATGGTGAAGGAGGGAGAGGATGGTGAAGAAGGGAGAGGATGGTGAAGAAGGGAGGGGATGGTAAGGAAGGGAGAGTATGGTGAGAAAGGGAGGGGATGGTGAAGAAGGAAGGGGATGGTTAGGAAGGGAGGGGATGGTGAAGAAGGGATGGGATGGTGAGGAAGGGAGGAGGATAGTGAAGAAGGGAGGGGATGGTGAGGAAGGGAGGGGATGGTAAGGAAGGGAGAGGATGGTGAGGAAGGGAGAGGATGGCGGGGAAGTGAGAGGATGGTGAGGAAGGGAGAGGGTGGTGAGGAAGGGAGAGGATGGTGAAGAAGGGAGGGGATGGTGAGGAAGGGAGAGGATAGTGAAGAAGGGAGGGGATGGTGAAAAAGGGAGGGGGTGGTGAAGAAGAGAGAGGATGGTGAAGAAGGGAGAGGGTGGTGAAGAAGGGAGAGGGGGTGAAGAAGGGAGGGATGGTGAGGAAGGGAGAGGATAGTGAAGAAGAGAGAATGGTGAAGAAGGGAGAGGGTGGTGAAGAGGAGAGAGGATGGTGAAGAAGGGAGAGGGTGGTGAGGAAGGGAGGGGATGGTGAGGAAGGGAGGGGGATGGTGAAGAAGGGAGGGGATGATGAGGAAGGGGAGAGGATAGTGAAGAAGGGAGGGGATGGTGAAGAAGGGAGAGGGAGGTGAAGAAGAGAGAATATGGTGAGGAAGGGAGAGGATAGTGAAGAAGGGAGAGGATGGTGAGGAAGGGAGAGGATGGTGAAAAAGGGAGAGGATGGTGAAGAAGGGAGAGGATGGTGAGGAAGGGAGAGGATGGCGGGAAGTGAGAGTGTGGTGAGGAAGGGAGAGTATGGTGAAGAAGGGAGAGGATGGTGAGAAGGGAGAGGATGGTGAAAAAGGGAGAGGATGGTGAGGAAGGGAGAGGATGGTGAAGAAGGGAGAGGATGGTGAAGAAGGGAGGGGATGGTGAAGAAGGGAGGGGATGGAAAGGAAGGGAGAAGATGGTGAAGAAGGGAGAGTATGGCGGGGAAGTGAGAGGGTGGTGAGGAAGGGAGAGGATGGTGAAGAAGGGAGAGGATGGTGAGGAAGGGAGGGGATGGTGAGGAAGGGAGAGGGTGGTGAGGAAGGAAGAGGATGGTGAAGAAGGGAGGGGATGGTGAGGAAGGGAGAGGATAGTGAAGAAGGGAGGGGATGGTAAAGAAGAGAGGGTGGTGAAGAAGAGAGAGGATTGTGAAGAAGAGAGAGGTTGGTGAAGAAGGGAGAGGATGGTGAAGAAGGAAGGGGATGGTGAAGAAGGGGAGAGAATGGTGAGGAAGGGAGAGGATGGCGGGGGAAGTGAGAGGGTGGTGAGGAAGGGAGAGGATGGTGAAGAAGGGAGGGAATGGTGAAGAAGGGAGAGGATGGTGAGGAAGGGAGAGGATGGTGAAGAAGGGAGAGGATGGTGAAGAAGGGAGAGGATGGTGAAGAAGGGAGAGGGTGGTGAAGAAGAGAGAGGATGGTGAAGAAGGGAGAGGGTGGTGAGGAAGGGAGGGGATGGTAAGGAAGGGAGAAGATGGTGAAGAAGGGAGAGGATGGCGGGAAATTGAGAGGATGGTGAGGAAGGGAGAGGGTGGTGAGGAAGGGAGAGGATGGTGAAGAAGGGAGAGGGTGGTGAGGAAGGGAGGGGATGGTGAGGAAGGGAGGGGATGGTGAAGAAGGGAGGGGATGATGAGGAAGGGGAGAGGATAGTGAAGAAGGGAGGGGATGGTGAAGAAGGGAGAGGGAGGTGAAGAAGAGAGAATATGGTGAGGAAGGAGAGGATAGTGAAGAAGGGAGAGGATGGTGAGGAAGGGAGAGGATGGTGAAAAAGGGAGAGGATGGTGAAGAAGGGAGAGGATGGTGAGGAAGGGAGAGGATGGCGGGGGAAGTGAGAGTGTGGTGAGGAAGGGAGAGTATGGTGAAGAAGGGAGAGGATGGTGAAGAAGGGAGAGGATGGTGAAAAAGGGAGAGGATGGTGAGGAAGGGAGAGGATGGTGAAGAAGGGAGAGGATGGTGAAGAAGGGAGGGGATGGTGAAGAAGGGAGGGATGGAAAGGAAGGGAGAAGATGGTGAAGAAGGGAGAGTATGGCGGGGAAGTGAGAGGGTGGTGAGGAAGGGAGAGGATGGTGAAGAAGGGAGAGGATGGTGAGGAAGGGAGGGGATGGTGAGGAAGGGAGAGGGTGGTGAGGAAGGAAGAGGATGGTGAAGAAGGGAGGGGATGGTGAGGAAGGGAGAGGATAGTGAAGAAGGGAGGGGATGGTAAAGAAGGGAGAGGGTGGTGAAGAAGAGAGTGGATTGTGAAGAAGAGAGAGGTTGGTGAAGAAGGGAGAGGATGGTGAAGAAGGAAGGGGATGGTGAAGAAGGGAGAGAATGGTGAGGAAGGGAGAGGATGGCGGGGAAGTGAGAGGGTGGTGAGGAAGGGAGAGGATGGTGAAGAAGGGAGGGAATGGTGAAGAAGGGAGAGGATGGTGAGGAAGGGAGAGGATGGTGAAGAAGGGAGAGGATGGTGAAGAAGGGAGAGGATGGTGAAGAAGGGAGAGGGTGGTGAAGAAGAGAGAGGATGGTGAAGAAGGGAGAGGGTGGTGAGGAAGGGAGGGGATGGTAAGGAAGGGAGAAGATGGTGAAGAAGGGAGAGGATGGCGGGAAATTGAGAGGATGGTGAGGAAGGGAGAGGGTGGTGAGGAAGGGAGAGGATGGTGAAGAAGGGAGGGGATGGTGAGGAAGGGAGAGGATAGTGAAGAAGGGAGGGGATGGTGAAGAAGGGAGAGGGTGGTGAAGAAGAGAGAGGATGGTGAAGAAGGGAGAGGGTGGTGAAGAAGGGAGAGGATGGTGAAGAAGGGAGGGGATGGTGAGGAAGGGAGATGATGGTGAGTAAGGGTGAGGATGGTACGGAAGGGGAGGAAGGGAGTGGATGGTGAAGAGGGAGAGGATGGTGAGGAAGGGAGGGGATGGTAAGGAAGGGAGAGGATGGTACGGAAGGGGAGGAAGGTGAGGAAGGGAGGAGATGGTGAGGAATGGAGATGATGGGGAGGAAGGGAGGGGATGGTGAAGAAGGGGAGAGGGTGGTGAAGAAGGGAGAGGATGGTGAGGAAGGGAGAGGATGGTGCAGAAGGGGAGGAAGGTGAGGAAGGGAGGGGATGGTGAAGAAGGGAGGGGATGGTGAGGAAGGGAGAGGATGGTGAGGAAGGGAGAGGATGGTGAGGAAGGGAGAGGATGGTACGGAAGGGGAGGAAGGGGAGGAAGGGAGGGGATGGTGAGGAAGAGAGGGGATGGTGAAGAAGGGAGGGGATGGTGAAGAAGGGAGAGGATGGTGAGGAAGGGAGAGGATAGTGAAGAAGGGAGGGAAGGGTGAGGAAGGGAGAGGATGGTACGGAAGGGGAGGAAGGTGAGGAAGGGAGGAGATGGTGAGGAGGACAGGGGATGGTGAAGAAGGGAGGGGATGGTGAAGAATGGAGAGGATGGTGAGGATGGTAAAGAAGGAGAGGATGGTGAGGAAGGGAGGGGATGGTGAGGAAGGGAGGGGATGGTGAGGAAGGGAGAGGATGGTGAGGAAGGGAGGGGATAGTGAGGAAGGGAGAGGATGGTGAG
The DNA here is from genome assembly GCA_029206835.1 of Rana muscosa. Lineage (NCBI taxonomy): Eukaryota > Metazoa > Chordata > Amphibia > Anura > Ranidae > Rana > Rana muscosa. The sequence continues at coordinate 442,207 of JARGYO010001167.1, forward strand.
GAAGGGAGGGGATGGTGAAGAAGGGAGGGGATGGTAAGGAAGGGAGAGGATGGCGAAGAAGGGAGGGGATGGTGAGGAAGGGAGAGGATGGTGAAGAAGGGAGGGGATGGTGAGGAAGGGAGAGGATGGTGAAGAAGGGAGGGGATGGTGAGGAAGGGAGAGGAAAGTGAAGAAGGGAGGGGATGGTAAAGAAGGGAGTGGTTGGTGAAGAAGAGAGAGGATGGTGAAGAAGAGAGAGGGTGGTGAAGAAGGGAGAGGATGGTGAAGAAGGAAGGGGATGGTGAAGAAGGAAGAGGATGGTGAGGAAGGGAGAGGATGGCGGGGAAGTGAGAGGGTGGTGAAGAAGGGAGGGAATGGTGAAGAAGGGGAGAGGATGGTGAGGAAGGGAGAGGGTGGTGAAGAAGGGAGAGGATGGTGAGAAGGGAGAGGATGGTGAAGAAGGGAGAGGGTGGTGAAGAAGAGAGTGGATGGTGAAGAAGGGAGAGGGTGGTGAGGAAGGGAGGGGATGGTAAGGAAGGGAGAAGATGGTGAAGAAGGGAGAGGATGGCGGGAAAGTGAGAGGATGGTGAGGAAGGGAGAGGGTGGTGAGGAAGGGAGAGGATGGTGAAGAAGGGAGGGGATGGTGAGGAAGGGAGAGGATAGTGAAGAAGGGAGGGGATGGTGAAGAAGGGAGAGGGTGGTGAAGAAGAGAAAGGATGATGAAGAAGGGAGAGGGTGGTGAAGAAGGGAGAGGATGGTGAAGAAGGGAGGGGATGGTTAGGAAGGGAGAGGATGGTGAGTAAGGGTGAGGATGGTACGGAAGGGGAGGAAGGTGAGGAAGGGAGTGGATGGTGCAGAAGGGAGAGGATGGTGAGGAAGGGAGGGGATGGTAAGGAAGGGAAGAGGATGGTACGGAAGGGGAGGAAGGTGAGGATGGGAGGAGATGGTGAGGAAGGGAGAGGATGGGGAGGAAGGGAGGGGATGGTGAAGAAGGGGAGAGGGTGGTGAAGAAGGGAGAGGATGGTGAGGAAGGGAGAGGATGGTGCGGAAGGGGAGGAAGGTGAGGAAGGGAGGGGATGGTGAAGAAGGGAGGGGATGGTGAGGAAGGGAGAGGATGGTGAGAAGGGAGAGGATGGTGAGGAAGGGAGAGGATGGTACGGAAGGGGAGGAAGGGGGAGGAAGGGAGGGGGATGGTGAGAAGAGAGGGGATGGTGAAGAAAGGGAGGGGATGGTGAGGAAGGGAGAGGATGGTGAGGAAGAGAGAGGATAGTGAAGAAGGGAGGGAAGGGTGAGGAAGGGAGAGGATGGTACGGAAGGGGAGGAAGGTGAGAAAGGGAGGGGATGGTGAGGAAGGGAGAGGATGGTAAGGAAGGGGAGGAAGTTGAGGAAAGGGAGGAGATGGTGAGGAAGAGAGCGGATGGTGAAGAAGGGAGGGGATGGTGAAGAAGGGAGGGGATGGTGAAGAAGGGAGAGGATGGTGAGGAAGGGAGAGGATGGTGAAAAAGGGAGAGGATGGTGAGGAAGGGAGGGGGATGGTGAGGAAGGGATGGGATGGTGAGGAAGGGAGAGGATGATGAGGAAGGGAGAGAATAGTGAGGAAGGGAGAGGGATGGTGAGGAAGAGGGAAGGGGATGGTGAAGAAGGGAGGGGATGGTAAGGAAGGGAGAGGATGGCGAAGAAGGGAGGGGATGGTGAAGAAGGGGGGGGGATGGTGGAGAAGGGAGAGGATGGTGAAGAAGGGAGGGGATGGTGAGGAACGGAGAGGATGGTGAAGAAGGGAGGGGGATGGTGAGGAAGGGAGAGGAAAGTGAAGAAGGGAGGGGGAAGGTAAAGAAGGGAGAGGATGGTGAAGAAGAGAGAGGATGGTGAAGAAAAGAGAGGGTGGTGAAGAAGGGAGAGGATGGTGAAGAAGGGAGGGGGATGGTGAAGAAGGAAGAGGATGGTGAGGAAGGGAGAGGATGGCGGGGAAGTGAGAGGGTGGTGAGGAAGGGAGAGGATGGTGAAGAAGGGAGGGAATGGTGAAGAAGGGAGAGGAGGGTGAGGAAGGGAGAGGATGGTGAAGAAGGGAGAGGATGGTGAAGAAGGGAGAGGATGGTGAAGAAGGGAGAGGATGGTGAAGAAGGGAGGAGGGTGGTGAAGAAGAGAGAGGATGGTGAAGAAGGGGAGGGGATGGTGAGGAAGGGAGAGGATGGTGAGTAAGGGTGAGGATGGTACGGAAGGGGAGGAAGGTGAGGAAGGGAGAGGATGGTGAAAGAAGGGAGAGGATGGTGAAGAAGGGAGAGGATGGTGAAGAAGGGAGAGGGTGGTGAAGAAGAGAGTGGATGGTGAAGAAGGGAGAGGGTGGTGAGGAAGGGAGGGGATGGTGAAGAAGGGAGAGGATGGTGAAGAAGGGAGAGGATGGTGAAGAAGGGAGAGGGTGGTGAAGAAGGGAGGGGATGGTGAAGAAGGGAGAAGATGGTGAAGAAGGGAAGAGGATGGCGGGAAAGTGAGAGGATGGTGAGGAAGGGAGAGGGGTGGTGAGGAAGGGAGAGGATGGTGAAGAAGGGAGGGGATGGTGAGGAAGGGAGAGGATAGTGAAGAAGGGAGGGGAATGGTGAAGAAGGGGAGAGGGTGGTGAAGAAGAGAAAGGATGATGAAGAAGGGAGAGGGTGGTGAAGAAGGGAGAGGATGGTGAAGAAGGGAGGGGATGGTGAGGAAGGGAGAGGATGGTGAGTAAGGGTGAGGATGGTACGGAAGGAAGGTGAGGAAGGGAGTGGATGGTGCAGAAGGGAGAGGATGGTGAGGAAGGGAGGGGATGGTAAGGAAGGGAGAGGATGGTACGGAAGGGGAGGAAGGTGAGGATGGGAGGAGATGGTGAGGAAGGGAGAGGATGGGGAGGAAGGGAGGGGATGGTGAAGAAGGGAGAGGGTGGTGAAGAAGGGAGAGGATGGTGAGGAAGGGAGAGGATGGTGCGGAAGGGGAGGAAGGTGAGGAAGGGAGGGGATGGTGAAGAAGGGAGGGGATGGTGAGGAAGGGAGAGGATGGTGAGGAAGGGAGAGGATGGTGAGGAAGGGAGAGGATGGTACGGAAGGGGGAGGAAGGGGAGGAAGGGAGGGGATGGTGAGGAAGAGAGGGGATGGTGAAGAAGGGAGGGGGATGGTGAGGAAGGGAGAGGATGGTGAGGAAGAGAGAGGATAGTGAAGAAGGGAGGGAAGGGTGAGGAAGGGAGAGGATGGTACGGAAGAGGGAGGAAGGTGAGAAAGGGAGGGGATGGTGAGGAAGGGAGAGGATGGTAAGGAAGGGGAGGAAGTTGAGGAAAGGAGGAGATGGTGAGGAAGAGAGCGGATGGTGAAGAAGGGAGGGGATGGTGAAGAAGGGAGGGGATGGTGAAGAAGGGAGAGGATGGTGAGGAAGGGAGAGGATGGTGAAAAAGGGAGAGGATGGTGAGGAAGGGAGGGGATGGTGAGGAAGGGATGGGATGGTGAGGAAGGGAGAGGATGATGAGGAAGGGAGGGAATAGTGAGGAAGGGAGAGGATGGTGAGGAAGGGAGGGGATGGTGAAGAAGGGAGGGGATGGTGAAGAAGGGGGGGGATGGTGAGGAAGGGAGAGGATGGTGAAGAAGGGAGGGGATGGTGAGGAAGGGAGAGGATGGTGAAGAAGGGAGGGGATGGTGAGGAAGGGAGAGGAAAGTGAAGAAGGGAGGGGAAGGTAAAGAAGGGAGAGGATGGTGAAGAAGAGAGAGGATGGTGAAGAAGAGAGAGGGTGGTGAAGAAGGGAGAGGATGGTGAAGAAGGGAGGGGATGGTGAAGAAGGAAGAGGATGGTGAGGAATGGAGAGGATGGCGGGGGGAAGTGAGAGGGTGGTGAGGAAGGGAGAGGATGGTGAAGAAGGGAGGGAATGGTGAAGAAGGGAGAGGGAGGGTGAGGAAGGGAGAGGAGGGTGAGGAAGGGAGAGGATGGTGAAGAAGGGAGAGGATGGTGAAGAAGGGAGAGGATGGTGAAGAAGGGAGAGGATGGTGAAGAAGGGAGAGGGTGGTGAAGAAGAGAGAGGATGGTGAAGAAGGGAGGGGATGGTGAGGAAGGGAGAGGATGGTGAGTAAGGGTGAGGATGGTACGGAAGGGGAGGAAGGTGAGGAAGGGAGAGGATGGTGAAGAAGGGAGAGGATGGTGAAGAAGGGAGAGGATGGTGAAGAAGGGAAGAGGGTGGTGAAGAAGAGAGTGGATGGTGAAAAAGGGAGAGGGTGGTGAGGAAGGGAGGGGATGGTCAAGAAGGGAGAGGATGGTGAAGAAGGGAGAGGATGGTGAAGAAGGGAGATGGTGGTGAAGAAGAGAGTGGATGGTGAAGAAGGGAGAGGGGTGGTGAGGAAGGGAGGGGATGGTAAGGAAGGGAGAAGATGGTGAAGAAGGGAGAGGATGGTGGGGAAAGTGAGAGGATGGTGAAGAAGGGAGAGGGTGGTGAGGAAGGGAGAGGATGGTGAAGAAGGGAGGGGATGGTGAGGAAGGGAGAGGATAGTGAAGAAGGGAGGGGATGGTGAAGAAGGGAGAGGGTGGTGAAGAAGAGAGAGGATGATGAAGAAGGGAGAGGGTGGTGAAGAAGGGAGAGGGTGGTGAAGAAGGGAGGGGATGGTGAGGAAGGGAGAGGATGGTGAGTAAGGGTGAGGATGGTACGGAAGGGGAGGAAGGTGAGGAAGGGAGTGGATGGTGCAGAAGGGAGAGGATGGTGAGGAAGGGAGGGGGATGGTAAGAAAGGGAGAGGATGGTACGGAAGGGGAGGAAGGTGAGGAAGGGAGGAGATGGTGAGGAAGGGAGAGGATGGGGAGGAAGGGAGGGGATGGTGATGAAGGGAG